>CM076580.1:321211957-321274923 GCA_034641835.2 Pinus albicaulis | reverse complement strand
GGAACACTCTCTTCTTCAGATCGTAGCATTGGATTCCAGGTAGGCCTCCATCTTTGGTCTTTTCATTCGTAACTAGGAACTTGCGTTGTAACATTTCGTGATTGTTGCTAGACCCCTGCTGGGCTAGTAGGGATCGCCTCTGTCCGCAGAGGGGATTTACCTCCTTAACAATTTGGCGACTCCACTGGGGATCGTCTAGATTTCATTGTCTCGTTTAGATTGTCTCATTTTGATTATTTTATGATTTTCCTTGCTTGATGAGCCTTCTGGGTTGGGTTCTTTTGCTGTTTTTGCTTCTTGGTTTGCTTAGTATACATTGATCTGCTTCTGGAGTAGTTCTTTTTTGTTTTTGGCTGAGAAACTCGACTGGTGCGCTTTTTAGCCCGACAGTCGCACCAATTGGCGCATGTTGCTTTTTTTTAGCCCGCGCCAATTGCTTTCTGGCGCCAGTTTCAGTCTTACAGTCGCGCCACTCCTGTAAGGTTTTTGAGTTTGCTCAGTTTTGAGCTCTCTAGGTCTGGTCAGTGCTTTTCTTCTTGATTTTCCGACTACCTGAGTGTGTTGGAGTCTTGTTTGACTGGGAATTTGCCTTCGTCCTTTAGTTGTTTGCTTTTATCTATCGATTTCACGTTTTAAGCCCTAGGGCATCTAGTGGCTTTGTGTATCGATCCCTCCTTGGGAGTTTTGGTGTTTCGTTTGTCCAGTCGACTTTCTGATTGCTCCTCCACATCCTCTTAGTAGTTGTTCACTGTTTTTTTGCGATTTTTGGGTGATTTCTCGTTCCTTCATTCAAATTTCGTTTGGTCTTACTTTGGGCCTAGATCACACGGTCCATTGGAGCCTTTGAGTCTTTTCTTGGTTTTGAGAGACTTTGGTCGATTTGGGATCTGATTGCTTATGTCGTTGAGTGAAATTCGCTTGTTTTTCTCTCTCAATATCGTTTCTCAAGTTGTTCCATTTGTTTTCAGTTTTTTTAGTGCATTTAGCTATCAAACGTTGAAAATTAAAAAAACCAAAATCTCTTGTGCTTTTGGTTGCATTAGTGCAAATTGAAAATTTTCGATTTTATTAGTAATTAGTGATTTGAATGAAAAGTTTTCAATTTCATTAGTTGCATTAGAGATCTCATTGTTTGTCTTCCAAATTATTTTGTTTGTGTAAAGACTCTCAACTCTTCTGTAGCTAGTTTTCATTGAACAAAATGGTCTACTGTGGCATGTAGCTTTGCATTTAGGAGTTTTTGAAACAATACATTCGTTAGGGCCTGAAAATTGAAACCTAATTGAAGATCAACTTTAAAATCCACTCAATTAACCTAAGTCAGCATTGAAATCTAACGAAACATATTTAGAGGTCTAGGCTAGAGACGTGTTCCGGCGTCTTTAAACCTAGCAGCTGTCGTTCACCTTTTGGCTTTAGACAGCGCTAGTACGGACTTGTGCTCCTCGTACCGTCGCGTATATAAACGGAGACCCCTCTAGGTTTTCAATCCTTTATCCACAGGAAGCCGAGACTACCGCCCTATACCCGTGATACACCGAACACAGCATTCGGGGAGATTGCCTGCACGTACGGAAAGTCCTTGGTTGATTTCTTCTTCATTATCAAAACCAAGGTGTATATTGCAGTTCATGGTTATTTGGTACACCCTTTGTGCCTAGTTTTCCTGAGCAGTCATTTAGTCTTTTTTGACTCCCTAAATTTGAAAAGACCATCAAGCGCTTGTCCTTTCACGCTTGTGTCAAATCTGAAAGAGATAGAGTCATCTTTTATCGTTTCTCGACTCTTAAAACATGAAACGGTAAAGTTTCTTATTTTTCAATGTGGTAAAAATTAATCACCCACGATTATACGCCCTGTTAGATATTGCTTGTTGACCGTTTGATCGTGTGTCTTGACTCTTTTTCAGCCCGTGTGTGGTTTTGAGTCTTGATGGAAACTTTTTCAAAGTTTACCAACCAAGGGATCCCCTCAGAAGGGAATCTTGGTCATTTTCCTCCTTTTGGGAATGTTGGTGCTCCTTACATGGCAACGTTGTCCCTTCCTGGGTTAACTGTTGGGTTGCCTCTCTGGTTGTTCTCAACCTCTGTAGTCCCGAATGTCTCCACTACTTTTCAATCAGTTCCTCCACCTGAACAACTTCGTGTTGATTCCAAGGTGGACCTCTCCCCTTCTTCGCCGGTTTATGCATCCTCCTCCTCTACTTCGCCTGGTGAAAGCCTGGATTCGAGTAACCAGGTGGTTAAGAATAAGAAGAAGAAGACAAAGAAGAAGAAGTCTGATAAGCGAGAGGCTAAAAGTGCAGCCACCGTTTCTAAAATATCTCCTCTTGATATACCTCCCAACCCTCCGCGGAAAGTCAAGTTCCCCTGCATGTTGTGCACAGGAGACCATCTTCTTCGAGACTGCCCTGGCATTCACAAGGTGCTCGAAGCATGGTCCGACGGCCGTCCACCGTTGCCTTTGACTCCTGGGAGCCGGGTTGGGGGCACGTCCTCAACTGGTAATGATAAGGCTCCTAAGAAGCAGGGTAAGATCACCAATCCCTGTAAGTTATGTGAAGGGCACCATGCCATTCACCTTTGTCCTTATATGGATGAAGCCAAGCGAGTGTTGGACAACCTGACTGTTTCCACACCACGCCTTCCACCTGGTTATAATCAGATTTCTTTGAGTCCTCTGCCAGGTGATCCTATGATTGGTCAAGAGTCATCCTTGGTCGATCCCACTCCCCCAGAAATTCAAATTCACGAATCCGTCCCTGACCAACCATTGGTCGTAGGATCGGTTGAACTGGTCCCATCCGTGGTGCACCAGGTATTTTCTGTCGAGAGTGGATCTCACACCCCCCATGTCCTTTTGATTTCTTCAGATTCTTTAGACTTCGAGAAAGATTCTCCGGTCCCTGTACTTCAAGAAGCTGCTCCTCCGCCTCCCATGATGGAGGCTCCAGAGGATATCCCTCCCGCCTTCGAGATGGAGGTTATAGAGGATGTTTCTTCTTCCGTAACATCAGGGGAAGACCTTCTCGGTTCGATAGTATCCCCTCCGAGTAGTCTGGTCGCCTCCTTTGATTGGATTCAATTTGCAGGATTCCGCCTTCCATCTTACGTGCCTTTCGAGATCACAGTACAGGCTCTTGGTCTGGTCGTACCTAGCACCATTATAGACGAAGGTGCCTCTGTTAGTATTCTATCCTCAACTACCTAGAAAGCTTTCGGTTCATCGCCGCTTGTGCCTGTTACGCAGAATCTGCTCACTTTTAACAGAAGGATGAGTCAACCGTTGGGGATCCTTCCAAGGTTACCAATTACTTTGGGAGGAAAAACCGTCCATATGGACGTGATGGTCGTTTCAGGCCCCTTGGATTTTAATCTGCTCCTGGGGCACGATTACACCTATGCCATGGGAGCGCTCGTCTCCTCCCTCTTTCGTGTAGTCTGTTTTCCGCATGAAGGAAGGATTGTGACCATTGATCAGCTTTCGTTATTTGGTCCTAATGTGGCAGCTGGTCCGCCATCACCCCCTCCTGGTTTTTATTCACCCGTTGTATCTGCTCCACCGTAGGTCAAGTATGTGTCTACCTAACCTGTGCCCGTACTCAGTGAAGACGCCGTCGTGCATAGTGTACTGGGGGCATTGGGTCCTGACTTCCAGGATGTTTTCCTTCCACCAGGAGTATAATTCTTGGAAGCACCGCCTTCTTGTTCGTTTTGATGTAAGTCAGTTAGAGCACGGTTTCCTCCCTGTGTCAAGCTCTTTAAAAAATGAAACTAGGTTCTCGGAGCATAGTTCATCCATTTGTGTTGAGCTCCTAAAAACAATGAAACAAGTTGTTTGAGGATGGTTCTTTTAAGTGCGTCAACCTCATTAAAATAATGAAACACAAGCATGTTCAATTCAACTTTTTGTTTTGAACCTTCACTCCATTTTCAATGGACTGAAGCTTGGGGGGCATGCACCTCGAATTGAGACACCATGCTAGGGGGCATGCCCATCTTCCTTATTTCAAGCATAGTTTTCAAAGCATAGTTTGCATATTTGTGTGTTCATGTGTGCTTTTAAGCTTGTGAAAAATGAAATGTGTGAGTAGATACATTGTGTGAATACATTTCGCATTGGGTCGTTTGTTAGGTAACTGATACATTAGATTACATTCGTATTAGACGTTCGCATGACATATGAATCATCATCACATATAAAAGATCCATCTAGAAATAGCCATATGTATATATATATATGTGTGTCGAAATGTTTGCACAATGTGCATCACTAAGTGCTCATGATAACATGTGACTGCACGCACTAAGCGTCTCAGGATTCGGTGGATCCTACTTGAAACTCACACCATGTGACGCTGGTATGCCATCGGTACGTCCGCCAGCCGAGCATAGTCCGGAATCCCTCGGGCAATGCCCTCGAGATTCTGGATCAACTCCTCTCCTCCGGTGCCCTCTCTCTGAGGATCAGGGGCGAGTTGAGTCCTCCGTGAGATTGGATACATCCCAGCTGGTCTCTCAGGTCCCACATCTACATACATATATAAAATGTGTTAGGAAGAATGTGTATTAACAAAAAAAAACATAAAACATAAAATAAAAAACATGAGGTCTTACCCAACTCCTCGTCCCAGTCATCTCCTTCTGGCAGTGGGAGATCTGGGTCTCCGGTGAAGTCAGTTCCTACATATGGCCAGTCCTCCACTACAATCAACTGGCGTCGTAACCACCTAAAGAACTCCGGCCTCCAGGACATCTGTTGGCCGCCTCCAGCTCTGGGCATTAGTGCTGCCCAGCGAGCCATTCTTGGCTCTCGTGGTATCGGATCTGCTACTGAGGCCCCTTGGCCCTGGAAGATTGGTAAACGTTCCAGAATGAACGATACCAGGATGGAACCATAGCCAAACTGTTTCAGTTTAGCTTGTTTTCATTTTGTGAGCTGCCTTTTCATATTTATTGTTACTGTTGTTGCCCAGTCGAACAGTAAGGGACTCATGCATTCTGAGGCCAGCAGGAGTTGGGCCTTTGTGGCCTCGTGCGGTGCCTGCGACCCTACAGCCCGCGTGATGGTGTGTAGGACAACTCTCAATGCCAGATCGGGGATAGTGTGGATATCCACCTTCTTGCTCCCTGATCCCATTTGTGCTCCTCGGCACACTCGTGCCATCACTTCTTCCATCTTCTCGCCAGATGGTCTACTTCCAGTCAAGACGGGGATTGAACCTCTGCGAGACAATCCGGTGATAAAATACACATCAGAAACCTCCAACTCCAATACCTGATCTCGCAACTTGAACACTTGTTCATGTTCATCCCAAATACTGATCAAATACTGGAGGAGCTCGGGCTAAGCTCGTAGACAGGGCGTAAGGAAGAACTTCTTCAGCCCACAGTTTCTGAGGGCATTCATGCAAGCCTCACTTTGGATGGCCTGTTCATCCTCTTCTCCATGCTCTCGTTCTTTCTATTCAATCACCATTTTTCTTGATTACCTGCATCCATATGGTCATAAACCCTTAGTTAGATCTCTGGTAGGCCTCAAATTCCATTCAATTTGGTTTTAAATATCGAATTTTTAGGCGAAGTTATTTTTATCAAACATTTTAATATGTTATGTCGAAAATGGGTTTTACGCTTGCTTGATATGTGCAGCAGCAGGTTTTTGCGACTTTAATGATGGAAACGAGTTGTATTTTATACTTTTTCGGACTCGGTAAATACACGAAAAAGTCACTTTGGAGTCATCTTTCAGCTCTTTTCTGACTCTCTAAACATGAAAAGATTGCCGAGGCCCTTGTCGTTTCGATCTCGTTAAATTGGACACGAATCGACATCTACCCAATATACGTTTAACCCTTTTTCGGGCTGGGATGGATTGATTACGAAAAAGGAATACCCTAGCCTATCGCGACTAGGAGGTTTTCCTGGATATTGTTTTCTACCTTTTCGGATCTGGGGAACTATTTACGAAAAGGGACCTGTGGAGTTTTCTTTTCCGCTGTCTTTTCAAACTCTCTAAACGTGAAAAGACGCCGAGTTCTTCCTTTGTCAGACTCGTTAAACCCTGATGACATTGGATTCCGTCGCAATGACGTTCTCCGAGTTTCTCCTTCCTAGGACTCGTTAAATGCACTAGGATGGATTCGTCCGAAGGGCGGACTTATATCACAAGCATATGCTATCCCCTTCAAGCTTGTTATCAAAAATAATTGGGGTACTCGCCAGAAATGGTGGGGGAAAAATGGAACTATCGTCGTTGTCGTCGGCAGTATGTCGCTCTTGAACATGGCACTTGTCTGCATTCGTGTCGGGTTGGGGACATCTCATCTCGTTTCTTCACTTTGCCTCCGTGGGTTTGGATAATCCCTTTTGACCTCTCATCTGTTCACTGCCTCGTCACCATGACCTCTGATCCGTTGATGTCAAATACTGCCAAGTCCACCGTCGTGCCGTTTATATGTTCAAGAGAAGTTGGCCTCTGCAAATATCAACCTTCCTCTGTTTCTCATACGATCTTGATTCACAACAAAACATCCATGTTCCTCTGTCTCGTGTCGATGATGTGGGAAACATTATGGCCCACCTTAGATCAAGGTCACTTCCTGTCGACTTCAGCTCATTATCCGGGAAGTTGGTCTAGAGACTCCTTCATGGTACCTTGGAGCGTGCATGCCTCAATGGCAGGTTCGTCGCATTCGACGTGAGGTTTTCATCATTGGCCTCCGATCGAGTGATTCTGCGGGTGTTCGACGCCAACTCATTGATTCACACGCCGTAGATTGTACCTGTAGTACCTTGAGGGCCATTTCCATTATTGGTGGTTCCTCTCGCGTCTGTTAACGGCTTTCATCATTGGCTGGTAATCAGACGATGTTCCTGCATGTTCGACTTCAGCTCACATATTCACATGCTCGAACTTGTACTTTGTTTGGGTCGAGATGGAGCGCAAGACCCTGGATTGTGTCTGTTGTAATCCAGGCTGCGATTGTGGATTATTATCATTATGTATATGACTCATTGATTGGATGGCTGCGACCATACCCGAGTCTATTTATTTGATCCTCGCTGGATGGCTGCGCCCATACCCTGGATCCGGATTATAGTGTACTCTGTTTCGGATGGCTGCGCCCATACCACATATACATCATGTACTTGAGATATCAGTTGTATCTTTCTACGCAGGTTTTCCGACGGCGGGCCTTCAGTTGAACATGTTCTCGTAAAGCATTTCACCCCTCTCTCTCTTGGGCCTCATACTTTAGGGGGCATCTGTTACACAGTAATTTGTCACCGTCCCTACCATTTCCCGTCCCGCACAATGGAGGACCCATTTTGTGACCTGTGAACATTGTCATGCCTTGAAAACATCATCAATGCATTCCTCTAAGCATGAGCTTCAATTTCCCTAAAGACATCTCCTTGCAAAAAATCATGAAAACATCTCCTTTTGCATTGGCGCGGGCAGACAGTTCATCACTTGCGCCAATGGGGAAAATCCTACAAAGAGGCCGCGCCAACTGGCGCTCTGTCCCAGAGCAGCAGTCGCGCCAGCCAATTTAAGGAGTGTTTTTTAAATAAAGATGGTGGAAGTTGTGTTTCAACAAACTCAGAAACCATTGCCTATCTTGAGTTGGGAGGTTTGGCTGCGAGAGTTCCATGGAAGGGAAGTGGTTTGCCACCTCTCATGGAACCTTCCTTGATGATAGGGCAAATCCCACAATAATAGGGATCCCAACTCCCTCCTTCCCCATCTATAAAAGCTTGCCTATTGCCATTGCAAGCTAGTCTTGAAGTGCCTAAGCTTTGAATCTCCAAATTCCCAAGAGCCTTTGTGCTGTAAGAGCCCTCTTTCTTCCCTTAAGGCCAACTCAAGTAAGGAGACTATCGTCGAGAGACTCTGGAGAGGTTTTCCCTTTCCCTGGCGAGCTTTGCGAGACGTGAACGACTGGAGACCCATCCGAAGGAGACCGCGACGTCAAAACATTGGTTGTACTCTCTTTCGATTGTTATTTAATGAATGATTACGGTTATGGTTCCACTCTGTTTTCACTTATGTTAATAACGAGTTATATCCTTTCTGACTGATATATAGTTGCGTATTCTGGATTTTAGGCTTGTATTCGTGTTGTTTCTTGCATGTGCAGGTGTCCATCCGCGGAGATCGTGGGAGGATCGTGATCTGCCGAGGCTGAGGAACGGGAACACTCTCTTCTACGGATCATAGCATTGGATTCCAGGTAGGCCTCCATCTTTGGTCTTTTATTCGTAACTAGGAATCTGCGCTGTAACATTTGATGATTGTTGCTAGACCCCTGCTGGGCTAGTAGGGATCGCCTCTGTCCGCAGAGGGGATTTACCTCCTCAACACCCCTATTAGGACGGCACTCCAATGAATGATGCGTTGGAAGATTATTGGAGCATGTGGTTGGACCTCATTTCAAGAACTTTCGGTTATTCTACTCTCCCAAGGAATATGTTTACCAATGCCCAACTTGCCACAAACCAGACATTGATCATCTATGAACCCACTCTTGGCTAAACATGCTTTGTTGGTAATCCTTGATAAATAACATGTCAAGTAAAGATGCACAACTTGTGTTAAATAAGCAAGGACCATGCACTATGAAGCATTTTAATCCACCTATTCCCTAGGTCCAAGTAAGCCCATTTGACATTCAATGTAGGCACAAGTGTAACTCTTCTATGTAGCAAAGAAAACGACCTTTTAGAATCAAAAGTCTTAATGGTTAATCAAAAGACCAATGCCGATCATTGCAAAGAGGGCCCCACATTTAAATATTCATTTTGAGTGTTATGGCAGGATGTGCAGCACTAGAGAGAACACAGTCCTCGCTAAAAGGGAGTTTTAGTTTTTGTAGCATCGAATGTGTTCTAGCCGCGAAATTTGGTGGAGATGCTAGAATACATGAGATCTCCAAGATCCAGAAATCGTTTCTAGAAATTCCACCTAGAGATGAATTAATTAGATTATTAACCAGTTTTTAAATATTTCCTAAGTCTAAACTTAGGGAATATGGTTAATTAATCAGAATTAATTAAATCAATGTGCGAATCATCTAGAAACCTACATGGATCGACTCCAAGATGATCCTAGCCATTGATTAAGTTTTAATCTTGGTCATTGAAGTCTGAACAAAGGATTATAAGAGGAAGTCGACTGGCACTTGGAGAAGGTACACATGGAGACCAGCAGTTCGATTTCCTTGGCAAATCAAAGTAGTAGCAGTCAGCTGTCGGAGAGCCAGAAAATCAAAGCAGTCAGTGAGGGGCAAAGACAATGAGGTTGGAGGAAGATTTCCAGATCCAAAAAGTGCATTTGTAGAGAGGCTGAGATTTCTCCAAAAGGTTGCACAGAGGCAGCCCAGAAGCCTCAAAAGACAATTCGATTTGCTGAGAAGGGAAAAAGTCTTCAGTTCCTGAGGATGGGAAGGAGTCCCAGAGTGCCAGAAAGAAATTTCCCAACCAGCAGCAAGCAAGACAACTTGATTAGCAGTCAATTCGGGCAGCACGCAAAGTAGGAAGCTTCAGAGTGACGCAAAGCATGTGTAGGCCCAATTGGACAACTTGCTTTTCAGAGGCAGTACAGTGTCGGAATTGCCCGAGGTGAGGGTCAATTTCCCTCTAGTATTTTTGCCAGTATTTTCCCTGTAGGATAGCCATATTTTGGCATCCAAATTGTACTCAAAATTTCTTACTATTGCATAATAATAAAAACCCTCAGTATTGCACAGGTTTTCCCAAGTGGGGTTTTTCCAGGGACATTTGTCCAAAAATAACGGTCTCGAATATTATGTGTGTGTGCTACTGTTTTCTCAGTTTCCAAGGCTATTTATTTTCTGCAAAAATTTATTTGTGAAAGTTGCAGTGTGTTTATTTCTATGTTGTCGTAGTAATAAACTGAATAATTAATTTATTAGTTAGAAGAAATAATACTAGGTGCTGCAATAGGATTTCAGTTTTGAAATTTTCCCATAAATCCTTATTCTTTGTTATAGTATTTTATTGATAAAACTTGAGCAACGAAATCTCTTACAAGGAAAATTGAGAATAACCTTGTTCTTTGTTGTACTAGCTTCAAATCCCTACAAAACACTTAATTCCAGCTCCTAAACCTTGCGCACCAGCAGTCTTATTTCCTAGCGCACTAGGGCCTAAATCTGTGTGCACAAAAACTCCTATTTTGTAGTGCACCAGGTCCCTATTTCTGAGCGCACCAGGTCTCATATTATATAGGACGTAGCTCCTAAATTTGTGCACAAATAAGCTTAATAACTTGTGCATTCCTGCTCCTTAAGCCTACACGCACCACAAGCAAATAGATCTCTCTCTCACTAACTCATGAGGCTTGCTTTATCTCACAACCTTGTGCACAAAACAATTGTATTAACTTGTGCCTTCATCCTCTCTTTTATAGATTCAATCCATGCTAAATTAGGCAAGTAAAAATTTAGAACTTGAGTTGTGATTGACAAGTTAACTAAGTCGAACCGGTTCTCTCTCCAATCAACATTGGAGTTATAACTCATCCTTCCTTCAATCAAGACTGAAGACCCAACTCACTCTAAATGAATTCAATTTGCCAACCAATCTTGTAGCCAACTAATAAAGTCTTCCACTTAACTGAAGCTCCAACACTATGCATGAACTCACCATCTCCACGAACTCGTCCATGGTCAAAGGAAAGACAAACTCGGTCTTTCAAGCTAAGGCACAAGCCAGAGGAGACCTTCTCTCACTACACTTTTCAACACTTCCACTTAGTGAGGAAGGTACTTCTGGAAGAACCTTGTCCACTCGGATTTGTCTTCAACATTACCACATTCTCTGTTGCTACAGTTGCTCCCTCTGAACTAGAAGACTTTCTTACTTCCTGTTGGGGAATCTAATCAGAAGACCTGTTCTTTTCAACCTCTATCACCTTAGTCATAAGTGCCATGTACCCGTGTATCTCAATGGTTGCTTCTTCTGGTTGAAGGTGATACTGGAAGATCCAATTCTCTCCTAATCTCTCTTAAACAACTCATCCACCCACTTGGCTCAAACTCTCCCTATACTGGGAGTCACTGACTAAGTGGTTGCCTCCATTCGCTCTAGGGTAAGATCCTCATCATCCTGCTAGTCGGCCCAACTTCCAACTCGCTGAGACTCCATCTTGAGAGCTCTATCCTGCTCTCGCTCAACCATCACTTTTCTACTTTGTGCACTTCCTTCCTTATTGCTCAAGGTTGCGCCTATCTCAACCTATAGAAGGTACAGGTTCTTCTTCCTTACACCTATTTGCTTCTTACATCCAAACGCTAAGAGTTGGAGGTAAGCCTTACCTCTATTGAAGATGACATCATAACCCTTGTCCTCAAGGGTAGCTACCGAAACAAGATTCTGCTTTAGGCTTGGAACATAGAGGACATCTCTGAGATGAAGAGGATTCTCAATTCCCTCTAAAAACTTAAAGTACCAACTCCTCTAGCTGCAAACGTACCATCATCTCCTAGCTCGATCTAAAACTACATGTCCTTCTCCTTCAAGTGGCTGAATACTTCTTGTTCCTGGTCATGTGGAAGGACACTCCTGAATCAATATACCAAACAATGTTGTCTGTTGACCTTGCCATGCAAGTAATCAATGAGAAATCTTTCTCGAATTGGGCAGAAAATGCATCTACCTCCGTTGATACATCTACATGCTCCTTCCTAGACTCTGCCTTCCAATTAGGACACTTAGTGGCATAGTGCCCAAACTCATGGCAATGGAAGCACTTGATCTTGCTTAGATCCTTCTTCTTCTTCTCACCCTTCTGACTGGACTCGGCCTCTCCTTGGCTCTTCTTGCCCTTAGGTTTGTTGCCTTTTCCTGTCAAGGCAAGGTTCTCTTCGTCCTCTGTCTTCATCGATCTACCATCTCTCGCCCCTCTCCAGATTTCCTCTTGAACGCCATCACTCCAAAACCTTTCCCAACTAGGAAAATTTTCTCTACCACTCGCTGCATCCTGGAAGCCATACCAAGACTTATGGAATCCCAGAAGCGCAAGACTCACAAGATATTTTTCTACTACTATCTCACCCACACCACCTAGCTCATCTCGAATCTCAATGAACTTTGAAAGATATGTGACGATGGGCTCATCTTTGCTCATCTGAATACTTCTTAGCTTCTCTTTGACAGCTAGCTTCCTGACATCACTAGAACCCTGATACAGATCTAAGATGGCTTTAAACATCTCAAACGTTGTCTTCTTCTCATGGAGATGAGGAATAATATGTCTCTGACCCTCTCTTGAATGATCCTCCTTGCCTTGGTATCATTCTTAGTATATTGGGCCAACTGTTGTGGATCTCCCACCCCATTATCTTCCAACACTACTGTGATTCGCTCCTTCAATGCACAGAAATTTGAGGTTCCCTCTAAACTGTGATCTGACCTTAGTCCTAGGAATGCCATACTGCTATCCAAGGTACTGCTCTTTTAAACTCACAAACCGATCTTTGTGTGTTGGTCTTTATGTTGATCTCTGCTCTGATACCATGTTAATTTTCCACGAAAAATCTACAACTGCTTAGATGAACGATATAAAATTAATTTTCTTTCAGCAAGACCAAATTTCTTAATGCTTATAAGCAACGGAATAAACACAGAGATAAAAACACAGTCACACAATTTACACTATAATTTTTCTTGGGAAAACCCTCTTCTTTGCTATAGTATTTTATTGATAAAACTTGAGCAATGGAATCTTTTACAAGGCAATCTGAGAACAACTTTGCTCTCGGTTGTACTAGCTTAAACTCCTTGCAAAACACTTGATTCCAACTTCTAAACCTTGCGCACCAGCAGCTCTATTTCCTAGTGCACTAGAGTCTAAATTTGTGCGCACAAAAACTCATATTTTGTAGCGCAGCAGGTCCCTATTTCTGTGCGCGCCAGGTCTCCTATTATATAGGAGGCAACTCCTAATTCTATGCACAAATCAACTCAATAACATGTGCATTCTTACTCCTCAAGCCCACGCACACCACAAGCAAAGAGGTCTCTCTCTCTCACTAACTCATGAGGCGTGCTATGTCTCACAACCTTGTGCACAAAACAATTGCATTAACTTGTGCCTTAGTCCTCTCTTTTATAGATTCAATCCATGCTAAATTAGGAAAGTACAAATTTAGAACTTAAGTTGTGATTGACAAGTTCATTGAGTCGAACTGGTTCTCACTCCAATCATCATTGGAGTTATAACTCGTCCTTCCTCCAATCAAGACTGAAGACCCAACTCATTCTAACTAAACTCAATCTGCCAACCAATCCTGTAGTCAAACTGATGAAGGCTTCCACTTAACTGAAGCTCCAACACTACGCATGAAATCACCATCTCCATGAACTCGTCCAAGGTTAAAGGAAAGACAAACTTGGTCTTTCTAGTTAAGGCACGAACCAGAGACGACCTTCTCTCGCTACAATTTTCAATAGATGAATCATGATCAGGATCTACCCGTGTTCTTATGGGCAAAGACTATCGACACCGTTGTTTATGTTCAGGACTGGAGTCCCCATCGGATATTGGAGGACAAGACTCTTGAAGAGGCATTCACAAGAATGAAGCTAGAGGTCAATCATTTGAGGATATTTGGTTGTCTAGTATATGTTCATGTGCCCAACAGAAAGAGAAAGAAGCTAGAACCTTCTGGGAAGAAGGGTACTTTTGTGGGATACGAGACTTTGAAGGCCTACAGGATCTACATTTTAGGACAGCATCAGGGTGAGGTTAGTCGGGATGTTATTTTTTATGAGGAGGTAGCCTTCAAAAAGTCTAGAGAGTCCTACATCAAGATTAATAGTAAGGAACAGGAGGCTCTGAAAGATGCACGTACAGGTCCTTCTATTCTAGTTGTTCATCATTTGGATGATCAAGAGGAGTCAGTAGAACCAACAAAACCAGTAGACCCACCAAGAGATGTTGCAAGAACAAGAAAGAGGCCAGCGTGGCTTCGTGACACTTTGTAGGATGCAGAGGGGCATGCAACTCCCCGTGGTACTTTCAGGGAGAGTAAACGACCACATAGGTACTCGGGTATGGCATTGATGAGCCACATCATTGATTATGAACCTTCCAGTTATGAGCAGCCGGCAGGCCAACAGGTTTGTAAGGATGCCATGATGGAGGAGTATCAATCCATCATGAAGAATGATGTGTGGGAGATAGTTTCAAGACCAAAGGGGAAGTCAATGGTAACTTCCAAGTGGATCTATTAGATCAAGCATGCAACAGATGGAAGCATTGAGAATTACAAAGCAAGGTTCATGGCAAGAGGGTTCTCCTAGAAAGAGGGAGTGGACTATGGGGAGATGTTTTCTCTAGTCGCCAGGTACACTTCTATTAGAACTATTGTTTCCCTTGCTTTTGTTATGGGTCTAAAAATACATCAGATGGATGTAAAGACCACATTCCTCAATGGTGTAATTGAGAAGGAAGTGTACATAGAGCAACCTCAGGGCTTCGAGGTACATGGGAAGGAGTCACATGTTTGCAGATTGAAGAAGGCTTTGTATGGACTCAAGCAGGCACCCAATATCTTATGAGTTTAGGCTTCACAAGGGTGTTGTGGATCCTGACCTTTACCACATGAATGTTGATGGTGATCCTCTACTCTTGATGTTGTATGTTGATGATCTATTCATCACAAGGGTAGAGAGACTCATTGTCGGGTGCAAGAGGAAGTTGGCCTCAAACTTTGAGATGAAGAATCTTGGCCTAATGCACTATTTTCTAGGATTAGAGGTGTGGGAGAGATCTGATGAGATCATCCTTAGACAAGGGAAGTACATTGTCCAGATCTTGAGAAAATTTGGTATGATGGACTACAAGTCAATGGCTACACCTATGGTGACCAATCTGAAGAAGCTGAATGATTATGCTTTAGATTCATATTTGGTGGACACCACGATGTACAGGCAGTTGATTGGATCCTTGATGTACCTGGTTAACACCAGATCAGATATTTTCTTTGCAATGAACATCCTAAGACAGTATATGGTTGAGCCGAGGCAAATACATTGGGTTGTGGCAAAGCATGTGTTGAGGTACTTGCGTGGTACAGTTGGATATGGTTTTAAATATGTCTCAAGTGGTGAAGTGAGATTGCAGATTCAGATTGGACCAAGAGCGCAGAGGACAAAAAGAGCACCTCGAGGTGCTACTTCAGCTTGGGATCAGCTGTGATATCCTAGTTTAGCAGGAAGCGGACATCTATCACACTTAGTATAGCAGAGGTAGAGTATATCGCAGCCAGTGTCGCAAGTCAAGAAGCAGTGCGGCTTTGAAAGCTACTTGCGAGGTTATTTGATCAGGATATTAAGATGACCTTGATATTTTGTGATAATCAAAGTTCCATTAAGCTTTCAAAGAATCCAGTTTTCCATGACAGGTCAAACCATATTGAGATCAAATACCACTTCATCCGAGACATGGTGCAAAAAGAAGCAGTGAAGCTTCAGTAGATATCCACAGATGAGCAAATTGTGGACATTCTCGCCAAGCCTCTGTCTAGAACAAAGTTTGTATACATTAGAGACAAGCTTGACATGATGCAGAATGTCTCCCTCGTTGAGAGGGAGTGCTAATGTTTTTGCAGGATCGGGCAAACCATCTCTTGAGAAACCAAAAGGACTTGGCTAGGTCATGTTGATTTGACGAGGGGAGATGGATATATTCACCTGAGAAGCCAGAAGGACTTGGTTGGGTCATTCAACTAGGGGTGAACGGCCCAAGGCAACTGTAGGATTGAACAAATCTTCTCTTGAGAAGCCAGGAGGACTTGGCTAGGTCATGTTGATTTGTGTTAAAATTATAAACTAGGGCCAAACTCCACCTTGGACAGCTCATATGATGGAGAAGATATTTTTATTGGGTTCCTCTTTTCGAGAGGTGCAAGATTGATCTAAAGATCATCTTGTTCGAACAAGCAGAAGTGTGATTTTGGATTTATTATTCACACGTGTAAATTGTCAAGGTCGGCCTCAATCAAATGTAGGCTCATGAAGCCCAACAGATGTGTCTCCACACACTCAACGATTTGTATAATAGGAGTGACCTCCTCATTTGGACATCACTCATCTCATCACACATCTCTCTCTCTCCTCTCCTTATTGGTTCGTACAGCTTGGAGCAGCCTCTCTCTACCTCACACGTGTGAAACAGAAGGACGAATTACAGGAGCCGACCGCATGCCGAATTTCAGAGAAACAAGGCAGCATTGACCAAGGGTCAAACCACCTCCATTGACTTCAGTTTTTGGGCAAAACTTCCTATTTTGAAGGCCACATTTATTGGCATAGTTTTCGAGGCAGTTTGACCAATTTGACTTCAGGGTTTGACCACATAATTACAACAGCATTTGACTGGGTTTGACTGGATTGTTTTGGGTTGACTTTCTCTCTCTTGGAAGGCAAAATTGGACTGTTGATGACCGAGCTGCTTTGAGGAGACTTTGGAGCCACTTTGACCAACGTCGACTTTCTAGTTAGGGCTGCAATGGACTACTATTGACTATTGATTTTGACTAGACTGTTTTGGGCAAGTTATTTTGATATTTGTACTCTCTCTCTCTGTGTTGAACTATTGAAGAATAATAAGAAGAATTTGATCAAAGGGCTTTCCCCACATTGGGGTTTTTCCCTAGCATCTGCCAAATATTATATCCTCTTGTCTTGGCTTGTCTTCTACAGTTTTGTTTATGTTCTATCTGCATTTACTATCAATGTGATTAAGTTAATGTGATTGCTAAATTGGAAATTGATATTGGACTAATAAGGAACATTGAGGTAAATTGTGCTTAAGCATAGAACATACCATAGTTATCTAAAATTAACATGGTATCAGAGCCCAGGTGAAAACAAAGCCCAAGCAAGAGTGAGAAAAGCAATCACTAAGATCTGTTGGACAAGGACAAGATTCAATGGCTTCCTCATCTTACTTCAAATCTGAAGATAAGCTAAATGATATATCTGATTATCATGCATGGAAGATATCTCTAGACTTGACTTTGGAAGAGAATGATATGGACTATGTGCAGGGAAAAATTATTGAGCCTCCTTCAAATGCACCGGCTACTACTAAAACAAAGTACAAGAAAGGTGAGGTCAAAGCTAAGAAAATCATCAGGGATTCCATTCAAAAACATTTGGTTGCTTACATTTCCAAGTTGGGCACATCTAAGGAGATGTATGATAAGTTGGTTGGCATGTTCAAAGCCAACAATGCAAACCAAATCCTCTTTCTCAAGAACAAGTTGAAGGACATCAAGATGGATAGAGGGGAATCCATCCAATCCTACTTCATGAGGATTACTGAAATCAAAAATGACCTTCTATCCTTTGGAGAAGTTGTTGTTGACTGGGAGCTCACTCTTATTGCTCTTGGTGGCCTCACCCGAGCATGGATGTGTTTAATAGTAAATACCACTATCCTCAACAATGATAGGATTTAGGTTTTGATGAATTCTTGACTAGATGCACTCAAGAAGAGACAAGGATGATGGAGAGAGACAAGCCTTCAAATGGGAATGATCCCACTGCATTCTCCACCCACGCTAAAAGGAAGAACAATGTTGGTCCAAAGAAACAAGGTCATGGAAGACATGGATTCAAAGAAGGAAGAAAGGGAAGATGCTTCAATTGTAACAAGTTTGGCCACTATGCTAGAGAGTGTCCTAATAAGAAGGATACACCACGGGATGATGATAACAACCACAACCACAATAATTTCAAGGGCAATGGAAATCAAATAAATAACAGGTTCAAAGGAAAGAGAAATGCTCCCTCTGCACGATATGGAAATGGTTGAACTCCTAAAAAGTCAAGAAACTCCAGGTATGAGGAAACTAGTAGGTAAGCAAAATGAATTTTATCTTATCTCTGCCCTCACTACTGCCTCTCCTCCGAACACATTGGATAATTGGTTGATTGATAGTGGTGCCTCAAGGCACTTCACTGGGTACAAAGAGGCCCTCTCAAACTTGATTGAAAAGGAGACTAATTTGGAGATCAAACTTGGAGACAATGCCACCTACCCCGTGAAAGGGACAGGGATTGTTACTCTTCATTTAAATTAACGTCAAATCCTTCATCTACAAGATGTATTATATGTACCTGACTTGAAAAAGGACCCGGTATCTATTTCTGCGATGGAAGACAAAGGCTTCAAGATAGCATTTATTGATGGGAAGGTACGTATTTGGCAAAGAAACTTTAAAGATGCTTTTACACTTGGATTTAGGATTGAAGGTCTTTATCAGGTTGGAGGAAGTCCTTTGGGAGCCATGACATGCAACACTTCTCTTCAATCTGAATTATGGCACCAGAGGTTTGCTCACCTTCATTATAAAGCTCTACCCGATGCTAGGAAGATGGTCACAGGTATGCCTAAATTCAAAGTAGATAGTGAAGGTGTTTGTCAAGGTTGTGCCAAAGGGAAACATACAAGGGGACCATTCCCCTCCAGTGAAAATAAGACTACCGACATTCTTCAACTGATCCATTCTGATTTGTCTGGTATGTTGCCCGTAACATCCTTGGGAGGATATTTGTACTATGTTATTTTTGTGGATGACTTCTCTCGCAAAACTTGGATCTATTTCTTGAAGAAGAAGGACGAAGTGTTCAAATGGTTTCACTCTTTCAAAGCCTTGGTTGAAAATCAAACAGGGAAAAAGATCAAAATATTGAGCACCGATAATGGAACCAAATATGAATCAAATGAGTTCAATGACTATTGTAGAGAAGTTGGCATTAAGAGGGAGACCACTACTGCATATACTCCTGAGCAAAATGGAGTTGTCGAAAGGAAGAATCGAACCATCATTGAAGCTACTCGCATCATGCTTCATGACCAAGGCCTACCAAAGTTTTTAAGGGGAGAAGCTTCCAACATTGTCGTGTACGATCAAAATAGATGCCCACATCAAGCATTGGACTTCAAGACTCCCAAAGAAGTTTTCACCGGTAAGAAACCTGATGTTTCTCACTTTAGAATTTTTGGTAGTCCCGTGTATTTTCATGTGTTGAAAGAGAAGAAAAGCAAGTTCGATGCATCTGGGAAGAAAGGAACATTTGTGGCCTACAGTGAAACTTCAAAGGCATATAGAATCTATGTGCCTGGTTAAAGGGAAATGGAAATAAGCCATGATGTCAACTTCGATGAAGATGTTGCCCTTGGAAAGGTTAGAGATATTCCTATTCCAAGGAAGGACAAAGATGAAGATGTAGGAAAGCAAGAAGAACCTTCGACGGATGAACCAATGCCCGATATTGAAGGCCTGATGATCCCAATGATCCACCTCCTAGTGAGCCCTCTTCCTAAAGAAAGAGACCCTCATGGCTCAAAGATACTTTCGAAGATGCCGAGAGACACATTGCATCAAGAGGGACATTTCGCAAAAGCAAAAAGCCGAATAGGTATCAAGGGTACTTAGCTGCCATGAGCACCATTGTTCAATCTGAGCCTTGAACGTTCGAAAAAGTCGTGAAGCACCAAGTTTGGAAGGATGCGATGAACGAAGAGTATGATTCGATCATGAAGAATGATGTCTGGGATGTGGTTCCTAGACCCAAGGACAAGTATGTGGTCACTTCTAAATGGATTTACAAAATCAAACATGGAGTTGATGGGAGTGCTGGAAAGTTCAAGGCCAGGTTCGTTGCTCGAGAATTCTCTCAAAAGGAAGGAGTGGACTATGATGAGATATTTGCACCAGTTTCCCGATACACCACTATCTGATCTATCATCGCCTTTGCTGCCTCTCAAGGATGGAGCCTACACGAAATAGATGTCAAAACTGCTTTCTTGCATGGCTCGCTTAAGGAGGAAGTCAATGTAGAGCAACCTGTGGGATTCGAAGTTCTAAATCGAGAGTCACATGTATGCAAGTTGAAGAAAGCCCTCTATGGGTTAAAACAAGCCCCCAGGGCTTGGTATGAGAGGATCGACATCTATCTTATGAAGTTGGGTTTTACAAGAAGTGAAGCTGACCCGAACCTTTACTTCAAGGTTGAAAATGAAAAGCCTCTCATTCTGATACATTATGTAGACGATCTCTCTCTGACAAGTGCAGAGCCTCTCATTCATAAATGTAAGAGGGAGTTGGCTTCTGAATTCGAGATGAAGGACCTAGGGTTGATGCACTACTTCCTAAGCTTGGAGGTCTGGCAAAAGCCAAGAGAAATTTTCCTTTCTCAAGGAAAATACATTGTGAAGCTACTCGAAAGATTTGGGATGGTGGACTGCAAGTCTGTGACTACTTCGATGGAACTCAACTTCAAGAAGCCATGCGGAAGTGTCGTTGGGCCTGATTTGGCAAATCCTTCCGAGTATCGACAACTCATGGGGGCCCTAATATTCTTGGTGAACTCCCGTCCGGACATATGCTTCGCAGTGAATATGTTGAGTCAATTTATGGTCGAGCCTCATCACATACATTGGATTGTTGCCAAGAATCTCTTGAGATATATCCAAGGCACAATCAACTATGGATTGAGATATACTATCGGGAATTTAAGGCTCCATGGATATACTAATGTTGATTGGGCTGGCAGTGTGGTGGATCGTAAGAGCACATCTAGTTGTTGCTCCTCACTAGGTTCTGGTTCGATATCTTAGATGAGCAGGAAGCAGAAATCGATTACTTTAAGCACCGCCGAGGTCGAATTCATTGTTACTAGTATAAGTTGTTGTCAAGTTGTTTGGTTGAGGAAGCTCTTTAGTGAGCTATTTGAGCATGTGTTGGATACCATTGTGATCTACTGCGACAACCAAAGTGGGATTCATCTTTTAGAGAATCCCGTGTTCCACACCCGCTCCAAGCATATTAATATCAGGTACCACTTTATCTGGGATATGGTACAATGGGGAGCAATAAGGCTCCATCACATCGGGACTGATGAGCAAGTCGCAAATATTCTCACAAAGCCCTTAGGGAAGGTCAAATTCTTAACCTTCCGTGAGAGACTTGGAGTCGTGGAAAGACCCTCCTATGAGGCTCCCGCACGAGTTGGAAACTGAGCTTTGGGAGCTCCTAGGGGCTTAGGGTACTTCTTGGAGCTATGAGCGACCATAGGGTGAGTGGTTCACCTTCCCCTAGTGGTGCACTATATATAAGGTGAGTGGCTCACCTTCCCCTGTGATACCTCTCGATGGTTGGCATGTGTGTAGGGCGAGTGGTTCACCTTCCCCTACGATTGATATATACATAGGATGAGTGGTTCACCTTCTCCTATGGCATATGAGCAGGATGAGTGGTTCACCTTCTCCTGCTGATGCCCCAACATACATCTTACCCATGCAGTCCGGGACTCATGGGAAGTACCTCTCATCTGGCCAATGAGTTGGGAAATGAGGATAGAGACCACAGCACTACAGATGGACGCATCGTGTATTGTCATACTATCTATGCTAGGATGCATGGTGTTCAAACAACTTGATCTAGGATCAATTGAGGTTCTACCTCTAGACTGACTTGAGTCAGTGAAGAGTGGAAAGGTCTTGTGACTCACTCTCGATCAATTCTTCTTCATTATTACTTCATGGTTCAGCAAAGCAGAGCAGGGATGACAGAGATGGTACAGGTTGGCAGATGAATTGAATTCTCCCTAATTGAGAGGGAGTGTTAAAATTGGCAACTAGGGTCATATGATGGAGATTGATATTTTTATTGGATTCCTCTTTTCGAGAGGTGCAAGATTGATCTAAAGATCATCTTGCTCGGACAAGCAAAAGTGTGATTTTGAATTTATTATTCACACATGTGCAAATTGTCAAGGTTGGCCTCAGTCAAATGTAGGCTCATGAAGCCCAACAGATGTGTCTACACACCCTCAACGATTTGTATAAATAGGAGTGACCTTCTCCTCATTTGGACATCACTCATCTCATCACACATCTCTCTCTCTCCTCTCCTTATTGGTTCGTACAGCTTGGAGCAACCTCTCTCTACCTCACATGTGTGAAACAAAAGGACGAATTGTAGGAGCTGACCGCATGCCAAATTTCAGAGAAATAGGGTAGCGTTGACAGCGTTGACCAAGGGTCAAACCACCTCGGTTGACTTCGATTTTTGGGCAAAAATTCTGATTTCTGAAGGCCGCATTCATTGGCACAGTTTTCAAGGCAATTTGACCAATTTGACTTCAGCGTTGACTTCAAGGTTTCACCGCAGAATTACAGCAGCATTTGACTGGGTTTGTGTTAATTTTGGACAACTAGGTCTAAACTCCATGTTGTGATGCTCAGATGAAGATGCCAATATTTTTATTGGACTCCTCTTTCGGAGAGGTGCAAGATCGATCTAAAGATCATCTTAATCCGATGAGAAAAACATTTATTTTGAATTTATTTAAAATATGTGCAGGTCGGCCTTAAGGTTTTGTGCCCCAGCAGTTGTGTCACACACCCTCACTGATGGATATAAATTGGTCAACGTTGGAGGACATTTTCACTCATCTCATCCTCACACATTTCTCTCTCCTCATCTGATTGGTTCGATGACCTTGGAGGCTCTTCCCTCCACACATGGGAAAATTTCAGCAATAGCTCTTTTCTTTTTTCGGCCTAAGGTTTCTGCAGCAGCTTTGACCAGCGTTGACTTTGGTCAACGCAAGGTCAAACGGACCTGAAACTCTCCCAGACTTTCGATTTTCCAAATCTGCATTTTTTGGCACTATTCTCGAGGCTAGACGTTGACTTTGACTTTGCTGCGTTGACCTCGCTGATGCTGCTGTTTGCGTTGACTGTTGACTGTTGAGTTGACTGTTTTGGCTATCCTAGAGAGTTGTGTGACATTGCTGGTTGGCTGACCATATTGAGACTTTGCTGGTTGAAGCATCCTGTTGACCGTCGTAACGCACCAACACAGTTATATATTTTTGGCTTGTCTTTTGTCGATCTACTGGTATGTTCTATCAGCATTTTACATTATTGTTTATGTGAATGCTGACTGATATTGGGATAAAAAGTAAAGTTGCATCAAGCATAGAACATCTACAAAAATTAACATGGTATCAGAGGTGAGGTGAAGACAAAGCCCTAGTTTGTAGCAATCACCCAAAAAGAGGATGGGCTCCTCAAACTACAATGGCTTTAAGGCTGATGACAAATTGACTGGGAAGGATGACTTCCATGCTTGAAAGATGACATTGGATCTTAACTTGGAAGACCAAGATGTCATGGACTATGTGCAGGGTAAAAACCAAGAGCCTCCATCCACTGCAACTATTGCTGCCAAAACAAAGTACAAGAAGGGAGAAATCAAAGCAAAGCTGATGATCAGGGACTCAATTCATAAGAGTCTGGTTGCCTGCATATATGAGTTGGGTACATCCAAGGAGATGTATGATAAATTGGTCAACATGTTCAAGGCCAACAATGCGAATCAAGTCCTACTCTTCAAGAATCAATTGAAGAATCTGAAGAAAGGCAGGGATGAGTCTGTTCAATCATATTTTCTGAAGCTGACCGAGATCAGGAATAATCTGTTGGCTATTGGAGAGGCAATAGCTGATCGAGAGATGGTACTCACCGCACTTGGAGGTCTCTCATCCGAATGGCATGTGTTCAACATTACCATTCTCAATAACAATGTGATACCTGACTTTGATGAAGTATTATCGAGATGTGTACAAGAAGAGACAAGAATGAGCGAATATGAAAATGAAGGAAATGTTGCCTTCGCTGCTCATTCTAGAAAGAAGAACTTTGGTGGTCCAAGGAACAAAGGAAGAGCAGGGATCCAAGGAAAGAAAGGCAAGTGTTACACTTGTCACAAGCCAAGTCACTATGCTAGAGAATGCCCTTTCAAAAAGGATTCTCCTGATGATGATGACAACAACAACAATCGGAGGAATGGCAATCAAAGGAACAACAGGCTCAAGGGGAAGAGGAAGGCTCCCTCCAGCAAAAATGGTCCACCTTTCAAAAGGTCGAGAAATTTCAGGTATGAGGAATCAAATGTTGTTGATAAAAGAAATGAATTCATTCTTGTATCTGCCCTCTCTACTGCATCTCCACCCGACAATATGGATGTCTGGCTGATAGATAGTGGTGCAACAGGCACATCACTGGGTTCAAAGAAGCACTTTCTGATATGGTTGAGAAGGATACTAATCTAGAAATTATCCTTGGAGATAATGCCACATATCCCATGAAAGGGACAGGGACTATGACCCTCCACTTGTCTCAAGGTCAGTCCTCCACTTGCAGGATGTACTCTATGTACCTGATTTGAAAAAGAACCTTGTGTCTATTTTGTCCATGGAAGACAAAGGTTTCAATGTGGCATTCATTGATGGGAAGGTGCGCATGTGGAAGAAGAGTTTCAAGGAAGCTATCACAATTGGGTTTAGAGTTGATACACTCTACCAGGTTGGAGGAAGTCCGCTGGGAGCGAAGACGTGTGATACTATCCGTCAGACTGAACTATGGCACCGGAGGTTTGGACACCTTCACTACAAGGCCCTTCCCAAAACAAGGAAGGTGGTGACAGGGATGCCCGAGTTCTCAAATAATCATGAAGGTGTATGTGAGGGTTGTGTCGAAGGAAAGCATACAAGGGGACGTTTCCCCTCAAGTGTCACAAAGACATCTGATGTCTTGCAATTAGTACATTCTGATCTGTCTAGTATGCTGCCCGTGACATCCTTGGGAAGATGTTCTTATTATATGACATTCATAGATGACTTCTCTCGCAAAACCTAGATATACTTCTTGAAGAAGAAGGATGAGGCTTTCATGTGGTTCCGTACCTTCAAAGCCTTGGTGAAAAATCTAACAGGGAAGAAGATCAAGATATTGAGAACCGATAATGGCACTGAATATGAGACGAACAAGTTCAAGAACTTTTGCAGAGAAGCTGGTATCAAGAGGGAGACCACAATGTTTGTGGGTTATAGCGAAACTTCGAAGGCCTATAGAGTCTATGTGCCTAGTCAAAGGGAAGTGGAGATATGCCACGATGTTACCTTTGACGAAGATGCTTCCCTGAGGAAAGTAGTCAATCTTCCGAGATCTGAGGAAGATCATGAAGCAAGGCTTGGAAATCAAGAAGAACCGAAGGATGAGACGACCCGATTAATCCACCTCCTTCGATAGGGAAGAGACCATCATGGATCAGGGACACTCTCGAGGATGTCGAGGGACATATGACCCCAAGGGGGACATATGACCCCAAGGGGGACATTCCGTGAAAGCAAGAAGCCGAATAGATACCAAGGGTATCTAGCAGCCATGAGTACTACTGTACAATCTAAGCCTGGATCTTTTGAGGAAGCCGTAAAGCATCAAGTCTGGAAGGATGCTATGCACGAAGAGTATGAGTCCATAATGAAGAATGATGTATGGGATGTGGTTCCAAGACCACAGGACAAAGCAGTTGTCACCTCGAAATGGCTCTACAAGATCAAGCATGAATCTGATGGAAGTGCTGAAAAGTTCAAAGCAAGATTCATTGCCTGTGGCTTCTCTCAAAAGGAAGGCGTAGACTATGATGACATATTTGCACCTGTGGCCCGATATACCACCATTCGATCTATCATAGCCCTTGTTGCTACGCAAGGATGGAGTCTTCATCAGATGGATGTGAAGACCACATTTCTACATGGTGCAATAAAGGAAGAGGTGTATGTGGAGCAACCTCTGGGGTTCGAAGTCCAGGATCGGGACACCCATGTCTGCAGGTTGAAGAAAGCCCTCTATAGGTTGAAACAAGCACCCAGAGCTTGGTACGAGAGGATAGATAGCTACCTGATGAAGCTGGGCTTCACTCGTAGTAATGTTGATCCGAACTTTTACTTCAAGGTTGATAAAGAAAAGCCTTTCATTCTAGTGTTGTATGTGGACGACCTCTTCCTGACAGGTGCTTACCCTCTCATTCATCAGTGCAAGAGGGAGCTCGCTGCTGAGTTCGAGATGAAGGACCTAGGACTGATGCATTACTTCCTAGGCCTGGAGGTCTGGCAGAGACCTGGCGAGATTTTCCTTTCTCAAGGAAAATACATTGTGAAGCTTTTGGAAATATTTGGTATGGTGGACTGTAAGCCTGTGTCGACGTCGATGGAGCTCAACATCAAGAAGTTGAGTGGCAGCGCTGTTGGGCCCTTGCTAGCAAATCCTACTGAGTATCGTCAACTCGTAGGGGCCCTGATGTTCTTAGTGAACACCCGTCTGGACATATGTTTTGCAGTGAACACTTTGAGTCAACATATGGTTGAGCCTCATCACTTTCATTGGGTTGGTGCCTAGAAACTCTTGAGATATCTCTGGGGCACAATAGACCACAGGCTGAGATAAATTGTTGGGAGCATGACACTCCATGGATATACTGATGCCGATTGGGCTAGCAGTGTGGTGGATCGCAAGAGCACATCTGGATGCTGCAATCACGTCTGGATGCTGCTTCACACGTAGATCTGTTTCGGGCAGGAAACTAAAGTCGGTAGCCTTGAGCACTGCTGAGGCCGAATACATTGCAACATGTATGGCCTGTTGTGAAGTCACTTAGTTGCGAAAGCTCTTCAGTGAGTTGTTCAAGCATGTGCTAGATGCCACCGTTATCCTTTGTGATAACCAGAGGGGGATTCGTTTGTCATAGAATCTCGGGTTCCACGATCGATCCAAGCATGTTGATGGCTAGTACCACTTTATCCGATATATGGTACAGCGAGGCGCAATAAGGCTTGATCATATAGGAATTGACGAGCAGGTCGCGGATATTCTCACAATGCCCTTGGGGAAGGTCATGTTCCTAACCTTCCATGAGAATCTTGGAATCGTGGAACGACCCTATTCTGAGGGTCCTGTTGGACGATGAGCTCTGGGAGCTCTGGGGGGATTTGGGGATAGATTCTCGAAGCTATAAGCAACCACAGGGCTAGGCTTGCCAAACCTTGTTGGTGTGTTTCTGCCCCACCATTATGATGATTGAGTTGGTTCACCTCTCATGATCTATACCCCGTATGCATCCTACCTATTTGAGTTCCGGACTCATGGGAAGTACGTCTCATTTGGCCAGTGAGGTGGGAAAAGCTAGAGACTAATAGCAAAGACTGATGGACGCATCAAAGATTGTCGTACTCTCTATCTAAGATGGCACGGTCCAACCACTTGATCTGGGATCAAGTATAGTGAGGTTTTGTACCTCCAACTGGCTTCGAGTCAGGTAAACCAACTTCGGGTTGGTATGAGACTCTTTGTGAGTCCTATAAAGGTTTCGGACCTCTGGGCTGAATCTATCAGTCGGGAATGATGTCTTTGTGACTGACCCACTTCTGTTCTGAAATAAAGAAGCTAGCAAAGCAAGTTACGGCGGGATGATGCACGATGTTTGGATTGCATAGGTGGATGGAGTTCTCCCTAGTTGAGAGGGAGTGTTAATTTTAGACAACTAGGTCCAAACTCCATGTTGTAATGCTCAGATGAAGAGCCAATATTTTTATTGGACTCCTCTTTCAGAGAGGTGCAAGATCGATCTAAAGATCATCTTAATCCGATGAGCAGAACATTTATTTTGAATTTATTCGAAATATATGCAAGTCGGCCTTAAGGTTTTGTTCCCCAGCAGTTGTGTCACACACCCTCACTGATGGATATAAATTGATCAACATTGGAGGACATTTTCACACATCTCATCCTCGCACATTTCTCTCTCCTCATCTGATTGGTTCGATGACCTTGAAGGCTCTTCTCTCCACATGTGGGAAAATTTCAGCAGCAGCTCTTTTCTGTTTTCGGCCTAGGGTCTCTGCAACAGCTTTGACCAGCGTTGACTTTGGTCAACGCAAGGTCAAACGGACCTGAAACTCTCCCAGAATTTCGATTTTCCAAATCCGCATTTTTTGGCACTATTCCCGAGGCTAGACGTTGACTTTGCTGCATTGACCTAGCTGCTGCTGCTGTTTGCGTTGACCGTTGACTGACATCGTTGACTTTTGGGTTGACTTTTGATTTGACCATTTTGGTTGTCCTAGAGGGTTTTGTGACATTGCTGGTTGGTTGAACATATTGAGACTTCGCTGATTGAAGCATCCTATTGACCGCCGTAATGCACCAACACACTTATATATTTCTAGCTTGTCTTCTGTCGATCTACTGGTATGTTCTATCAGCATTTTACTTTATTGTTTATGTGATTGCTGACTGATATTGGGATAAAAAGTAAAGTTGCACCAAGCATAGAACATCTACAAAAATTAACAATTTGACTGGACTGTTTTGAGTTGACTTTCTCTCTCTTGGAAGGCCGATTTGGACTATTGTTGACCGAGCCGCTTGGAGGACACTTTGGAGCCACTTTAACCAACATTGACTTTCTAGTTAGAGCTGCAGTTGACTGTTGATTTTGACAGGACTGTTTTGGGCAAGTTATTTTGATATTTTTACTATCTCTCTCTGTTGAACTATTGAAGAATAATAAGAAGACTTTGATCAAAGGGTTTTTCCCACATTGGGGTTTTTCCCTGACATCCGCCAAATATTGTGTCCTCTTGTCTTGGCTTGTCTTCTGCAGTTTTGTTTATGTTCTATCTGCATTTACTATCAATGTGAATAAGTTAATGTGATTGCTAAATTGGAAATTGATATTGGGCTAATAAGGAACATTGAAGTAAATTGTGCTTAAGCATAGAACATACCATTGTTATCTAAAATTAACAATTTGACCAAAGGAGATAAATGAAATTCACCTGAGAAGCCATAAAGGACTTTGGCCAGGCCACATTGATTTGGCCAGGGATGAATGGTCCAAGAGCAGATCCTCTCCTGAGAAACCATAAAAGACCTTGGCTAGGTCATACTGATTTGACCAGAAGAGATTGATACATTTAAAAGAGGAGCCATAAAGGACTTTGGCCTGGCCATGCTGATTTAGCCAGGGGTAAATGGCCCTCACATTGCCTACTCCATGATGGAGTGATCTACAGACATGCACCAACATAGCAAGCTCATGAACTTTTCTTGTGGAGGAGAAATTTTAGGTAAGGGGAAATTTTTTGCAATTAAGGAGAATAACTCCCTCACTATGAGAGAGTATAACATCGAGAGGTATTCTTGCATGCCAAAGAGGTCTCCAAGTCGGCAAATAAAATTTAATTTTGGGCCACCAAGTCGGCACAGCTCATGAAAGGGTGTGTCCCTTGGGTTAATTTACCCCATTCGACTAATATATATAGATGATGTGACATCTCATTTTCTCCACCAAACAAGCAAGTTTCTTCTTCATCTTTCTGAGGTCTCTTGGACAGTCGCATGTGTGGAGAAAAGGAGGACGAGTTGAATGTTTGACCAAGACGTTTTTCTCTGTTTGACCGAGTTTGATCCAAGTTGACTGACCTATTTTGGGCCAAGTTTGACCAGAGTTGACAGAGCTGCAGGAGGGTCCCACATGCGCAGGAATTTGACTGCAGTTGACCAGAGGGCTGAAGTTTGACTGCAAGCTGACTGTTTGACTAGCATTGACTTCTGAGCATTTTGGCTAGTTTGACCAACATTAACTTGCTGCTACTTTGACCAGGGTTTAACTGGTATTTGAATTTGCACTTGGCACAGATATCTAGACATATTGTTGATTTCTAAACATTGCTGACTAATAATTTCTCCTAAGAAAAGTTTTTTGGTTTTTCCTAAGATTGGGTTTCCCGGGGTAAAAGTTCCCTCTAAATTAAACTCGGACACTTGGGAAAAAACAATAGCATAAGACGTTCATAACATCGAACGGCCCTCAGCCCAGAAAACATAAGTCCAACATGAAACAGCAGTTGGGAAGAACCCAGCGTTGGGCGGCAGATCATTATCTTAGTCCTTGGGATCTGCCCCATCTATCCAATATTATTGATTACAATATCCATTACTGAATATCGGAAGAACTAATTATTATAATCCCGATCACGCACTGTTCCAGAAATTAAATCAGTTAATGCAATCGAAGCTTCCGTGCAGAAACAGTTTTAAGCGTACGATTCATGTGGTGTCGACCGTCAAGAGCGGTTTTTTCATTCAAAACGAGAAATAACCGATCTATGAATCTAAATATAGAAAAGAAATATTAAAGGAAGAGGATCGGGAATGTACTCGTCTTCGGCCCAGCAGGATGGTTCCACAAGGCTTGCAATTTGGAAGTCGCCATATCTCAGCCTCTGCCCGTACCCTGCTCCTCCGTTACCAAAGTTCTTCAATTTAGCCACTCCACGAGCTACGCCTGACGCCTGTTTATCACCTAACCTGTAATCCACTGGATCCGCTTATATGCTCGTCTGCTCGTCACAGAATGCCCGACAAATGATCACGCCATATTCTGTCATGTGACCATAGGTCATTTGGGGTTCGTTTAGTTGCTTGGACTCTTCAAGGATTTGAAAGTCAAAATTGTCCGGTTTAGGCGTGTAAATAAATAAAAATGAGAATAAAGTAAAATTAATCATTAAATTATTTTAGATTTATTTTAAAGTTTGATTTAATAGGATTTAGAGGAATCAATCTTTTTTGAGTGTAAGCTTTTTCTTTTAAGATTGAAAACAAATTTAATTTAATTGGAGGTTTGGTATATCTCGTTACAATGGATTTAAGTCGGTTTAACTATATAGAAAGAAAGAAAGAATTTTTAATGTCCACGAGGCTAAAAATAGCCTATGGGACAGATTGCTTCTCTATCTGACTCTTGTATTCGGCCCTTTTCCTGTGAAGTTTTACAATGAGCACTCCCAACTTATCGACAAACTCTTCGCTGAATAGATTATCCCAAGAATTAGCTGCCAGAATACCTGCGTAGTTTTCCCTGGTGTCCTTGAAGGCCTCTCATTCTAGAATGAAATGTTTTTCTGTTTCCACTTTTCCGGAGGAGCAAAATATACATACTCTTTCTTCCCACATTTCTTTTGGCCTTTTCCAGCGCCCTGTTTCACAATGGAGTTGATGAGAATTAGTTCTTAATTAAGCAATAAGAATTTTAGATCTCCAAGAAATAATAGCCCCTATGTACGCCTTTTGTTGATGGTTATGCGTGGGGTTAAACTCTTCTATGTAGTACTTCTTCTTTCTCTCTAGCTCTTTCTTCCAAGTATGTTTGTGGAATTTATCCATAACAAAAGCTTTTATCTCTTTACTGTTTGTAGGACACATGCTCAAGCAAATACCCCATTTACTAAACCATTTGTTATTTTGCCGCATTCAAGTCTTCTGTCTTTTGCACAATATGTCACTAAACACAACCTTAGGCCATCTATCCTCTTCCATTTGCTCAATTTTTTTCAGATACCTTATGACTCGCACCATAGCAATTGCTTCAATAGGAGCAGCCCCTGTTTCACTTAACAGATAGCATAAGGAACTGCACTTTTAATTTTGAATTTGTTTGTAATCAAACGTTTCTGAATTTTCTCAATTTTTTTCCACTGCATCTTGGTTGTGTTGCTGGCCCATAGTTCACAACCGTAAAGAATCACCGGAATCACTAGAAGCCCAAAAAGAGTTAGGGTGGTTTTCCAGTCCCACAGCTCTGCCTCTCTACACCCGTTTTGAAGAGCATAAAATGCTTTCCAACCCCCTAAAGTTCTTTTCTTTCTACAACCATCCCAACTTAAATTTTTGTTGAAGTCAATTCCGAGGTATTTGTAATCTGCAACTTCTTCCAAAATGTTGCCTCCAAAATAGAACTTATGTTGGTTATGCTTTCTTTTGTTAGAGAAAACCACTACTTTCGTTTTGCTAATATTGACTTGCATCCCAACCCTTCTACAAAAATGCTCAAGGGAATGTAAATGCTCTTGCAAACCAAGAGCCGAATTAGCAATCAATATAAGGTCATCTGCGTACAAAAGAAGCCTGATAACGAATTTGCCCAAATGGATACCGTCACCCCCTTGCGAATTTAGCCACTCTTCAAGCTTGTCAATATATAACCCAAAAAGGGTAGGAGACAATGGGCAACCTCGCTTGACCCCAATATCGCTTCTAAAACTTTCAGAAATGCCAGCTGAAGTTCTGATTTTGACTTTCACCTCTTCATACAACCTATGCACAGCTGCTCTCAAATGCTTGGGAACCCCGAGTTCCTCCATTCTGCCCCAAATCTTATCCCTAGGAACTGTGTCAAAGGCTTTTCTGAAATCAACAAAGCAACAAAAAACTTCTTCCTTTTTTTCCCAACCTTTTTCAATGATGTGCCTTAAAGTTATACAATGATCAACTGTGGAATGTTTAGGTCTAAAACCTGCTTGCCCTTTAGCACGTTTATCTCTTTCTTCTGCCCACTTGCTGATTTTCTTTTCCAACATGCTTCCAAATAACTTTGCAAATAAGGGGTTTATCATTATGGTTTTATAATTGGAGGGATTATTGACGTCACCACTATTGAAAAGAGGTATTGCCATACTAGTTGTCCAATCTGTGGGGAACCCCTGCTGTAAGATGTTGTTGAAAATTTTTGTGATGTGAGGTGAAGTAAATTTTAAGCCCCACTTTAGATACTCTGCTTGGAGTTCATCTAAGTCTTTTGCTTTTCCAGCGCCCAACTTCTTGATACCCATCTCTACTTCTTGCACCGTGAAGAGTTTTGTGTCTGTGTTGACCAAAGGAGGAGGGTCAACCTTGGGATCCTGCTCATAAAGTTGTCTTGCATAGTCAAACCATTTAGAAGTTGTAATGTTGTTTTCAGTTTGCACCTTTTTCGATTGGAGCTCCTTCCAAAATAATTTGGGGTTATTTTTCCCGAGGAAGATTAGTTCTTCTCTCCTTGAAACCATAAAATCGGCTTTTTTCTTTTTTACTAATTGCTTGTAAGCTTTGAGCTTTATGTTATCCGTGTCTGATTCCTTCCACCTTCTCCTTGCCTTTTTGCATTCCTCGTCAAACCAAGCATTAACCGGAAATCAATTTGTTTCGGACTTCTTAATTTTTGCTCTTTTGCACTCAGCAAGTGCGCTTTGAATTAAATGTGTTAATATGTGACTATGAAGGCCATGAGATGGGATTTCCTCCTTCTTGAAGAGCCTCTCTAGCATTATTTTGAAGGTATTACAATTCTCTGGATTCAAAATAATTATGCCCTTTGGGGGATTTTGTTGAACACATTGATTTTTCGACCCTAATTGCTTTTTTCCGGTCCAAGAGAAACTTAAATAGATTGGCTTGTGATCTGATTTTAAGTCCCAAATTTGATCTCCAATCAACACTTCCTCCATTTTCTCACACAAACTATGCGAGCAAATTACATAATCTACTACACTTGTTCCATTGTAAGTATTGCAAGTGAAATTACCGGACTTTTCTCATCTAGTCAAACCATTACAAATGACTAAATCAAAAGCCCCACATAGCATAAGCAGTTGTTCTCCAAAGAGATTGCAGCCTTTATCCTCTGAAATTCGTCCCCACTGATGATTACTCTCTTCTGTAAGCCAGATAGGGTCACTGTCTTCTTTACAACAAAGAATGCTAGCTTGTTCACCTGCAGTTCTAGCATTGAAATCCCCCACTATAAGGACTTCACCTAGTTGAGAATATATTGCAATATCCGTTTTTAGGGCTGCAAAGGGATCTTTGTGGTCAAGCCCTCTACTTTTGTAGATTTTTGAAACTTGCGGCGCAAAATAGCATGCTGCAATTCTAATGTGATTTCCATTTTCTGATATTTTAAGCCAAACAAATTGCTTATTTGGGTCTTCTTTTTCTAGCTGAATGAAACGACCTTATTTTTCTCTTACTAATACCATGATAGCCCCGTGCCCTTTGCCATTCCCTGCTACCTTGTTCCACACTGCTATCTTCCAATACCCTTCAAACAAAGGTGTCTTACACCCTTCATGCTCATGTGTTTCTATGAGGCAAATTATGTCTCTACCTTTCGCAATAGGCCCTAACCCAGGTCCTCGTCTCCATGGGTAACCCCTGCAGTTCCAACAAACTAATCTTAAGGAAACCTGGGTAAGACTTGATTGCTATTTGTTTTGACATGCAAGACTCACAGTTGAGTCTTTGTCCCCGCTTGCCCATAATGACCTTGCTTCCTCATTTCTTGCTAAAGAGTTTGCTGCCTCTTCTTTGTTATCATTTCGCTGCATTGTTTTGGAAGGAGGTCCAAATTGCGCAATCACGGCTTTACCTTTATAAATCCATGCTCTTTTTCCCTCATCTCTTGCTGCCCTAACTTTTGTCATTTCATCTCTCCTTTCCTCTTGTTGTCTTACAGTTAAATCTTCTTCTATAAAAAACTGAGAACCCCTTAAGAGTTGCTTCTTTCTTAGGATGATATCTTTATCATGCAAGTTGGGCATGATGACTTTTATGGGCCTGACTCTCTCACCGTTGAGCTTACCTACTCTCCATGCTTGACATACTTGTCCTTGCCATTGGAGTTTGTCTTTCAAAAAGTCTCTTGCAAGGTCAAGAGTACATTCATTTTTCCCATACTCTTTCACCCCTTTAATAATTATGTTTGTTGCTCTATCCAGTCTTTCCTTGCTTTCTCTATCTTGCATGTTGTTAACCTGAATGTTTGTTTCTCCTTCCCTCTTATCATAATTGTCAATAACTTGAGCCCAAGTCTTGGAAAGTTTTGTGGGATCTTCTTTCCTCTCTTCTCTTGATGTTTCTTCATTGTTGTCTATTTGAGCAACTGCTTTCCCCTTATCCTGGGGTGGCTTCGCATTCATCACCTCTGTGTTTTCCACTGCAAATTTCTTCATGTTTTGCACCTCCGCTTTCATGCGTTGCCATTCTGTTTTCCCTATTTTGAGAGCTTCCTGCAGTAATGACACTTGTTCCTTCAGAACTTTGTTGCTTTCTGCTGAAGCCTGATTTTCAGCTGTTATTATATGGATTGTACAATCTCTTTCCAGCGCTTTAGCTTCTACCACTTCCAACCTTTCTTTTACATTTAAGAGTTCTTTCACATAAAGGTCAGATGACCAAGTGAGAGGTGTGGATGTGGGACTATATAAAGCATAATCATCACTAACTTTTCCTTTTCCTTTGGACTTGCTGCCACATGCTTGCGAAAAAGACTTGTTTGAATGTTGTTTCTTGCGAACAATACTCTCCCTTTGAGAGTTTTTTTTCCTTGTCTGCTCCCATTTTAGACGAGCTAGTCTCCTTTTTAAAATACCCTGATATTGTTTGGCATTGACCCAAACCCACTTCCCCGTTTTCGTTGATGAGGCAATTTTCACTTGCCCTATATCATTTGTTTCTACGGGTTCTAAAGTTTATTGTTCCATTGTCATGATGATATTAAGGGCAATCAAAATCTCTGCCCAAAACTGACCCTTTGTTTTATGCTTAACTCTTCAATCTCTGTTGGTCTGACCACTGAAAACTTGCTGCTCTATCCTTGCTGCTCTGCCCACTGTCCACTGAAAACTAGTTGCTCTGCCCTTGTCGCTCTGCCCACTGTCCCTGTCCCCTATGCTTTGCCCTCGCTGTTCTGTCCCTGTCCTCTGTCCTCTGTATAAAATTGACGAAGAACCGTACATTAAAAAATCCCATTTCTGGAAACTCGGAATGCGGATGGCAGTGGTCTAGTAGAAAGTTGTCCAATCTCGTAGAAAGTTAAATTTTCTGAAAAACCTGCAGCCGTCCCCATTGAGTGAATTTACAAATCCTTCACATGAAACGCAAAAATCCAAGAGTTGAAACCCAGCAGGGTCCCCAAAGCTTATCACGACGTTGGGAAGTTCAAATCCATTCGGTTCGGTTCTGTTGTAGCTGTAAATGTGAATATGTTTGCAACAGTCAAACGTTGTGATCCGGATGGCAGATTCCGGATGGCATTATCGTTCTTGTTCTTTCCTGTGTCCAACGACGAGATAGTATATTTGAATTTTTTAAAGTTGTGTCGTAAAGAAAAAAATATATATATATGAAATTTGTAGTGTTGTGTTGTAAATAATGTTTAATATATGTTTTTTTGTGTATAAAATCTTTCGGCGAAAATCACATTTTAATAGATTTTGTCAACGCAAACCATATGTTTTTTTTATAAAAATCATGAAAATATAGGGTGTTTTTTAAATTCAAGGTGTTTATAGAGTATATTTATTTATTTATTTTTAATCGTTAGAATTAAGTGATATTTATGTTACATTAAGTTTTTGGGATTAGGGAGGCATAAAGGGGATGTGTGCGAGTATTCGAGAGAAATTTAGAATATGGGGAGATGCTAGAGTCCCTCACATAGGGGTTCTCATTTTTAAAATTATAATAATAAAATTAATAATGATGGAATCCCAATAATAACAATTCATCTCATGCAAACGTCTGACTAATAGCAAAGTTATAATCATGTTAATCTTTAATACTAAATTGTTAAGTCTACTATGTTCTAAATGGGATATAAAATTCTACTTTCTCCAAATGAAGCCTAATGAGATTGGGACCACCCTCAAACATTATTGAACAATTAATGAGAATGTTAAAAATTTAAGTAGCGAGGTGGAAAGGTTAGATAAAAGAGATTGACACTTTTACCATAAGAATTTAATATTATCATTAAATATCAAGGTCATTGACTCCTCAAAGATCGATCCCCTGTTTTTGTTCTCTCTTCTTGGGTTGTTAGACCAAAAAAATGTAGTGGGGGGTGCCCACGCATCCCCTATGAAGGAGGGAAGGCACCCAAACATACCCCTTTTGGGGAAATGTGTCCCCCTCTTGGGAAAATGTGTCCTCCATGTGTTTCCCTGAGTTTCCCCCAAGGGAGGGCATGAGAAACATTTCCCCAAAGTGTCCCTCATCCCTAGAGTGTGGGAAACTCTAGGGGACACTTCCCCTTGGAACATTAAGTTAGACAACTTAATGTGTGTGTGTGTGTGTGTTGTACACACACACATATATGTAGATATATATATGTATGTATGTACACACACACATGTGTGTGTGTGAGAGAGAGAGAGACATAAATACATTATTGTGTGAAAATTGATTGATAGAAATTATTTAACATGCAATATAAGATTCAATATACCATAACTCTTGTGAAAGTGGACATAGGCATAACAAAGTGTTGATTTCCACTAACATAATGATTGATTGGTTGTGGCATAATTATGGGGCAAGTGGCATGGAGAAGGTGGGCACAAGGATTATAGATGCAACCCTTTCATATGCGTACACCCAAAAATAGCATGTGAGTTATGGTTATGAATCATACAAATCGTGCAAGTTTTTTTTGTAGATCAAATGGGTGCTCGCTATTAGAAGAGGATTTTTGGATGCAAATGTACAAGGATGTAAAGACAATATAGCTAGTTGTATAGGTGGTAAAGAAGGGATTCCATGGAGTTCAATTGGTGACCATGGATAACCTCTAGTACTTGATCATGTTTATCAGAGAAGATTTCAATCAAGGGAATGCACTCCTCCGAAGTACATTTCCCTTGACTACGTTGATGATGATGGCTTTATTTGAGTTGTGGTATGTTCTTTGAATTCTAAGTTTGCCAATTTAAAGATTGCCTCATTGTGTAAACCCATGAGTGCTCTTCCTTATCAACAATAGGTAATGTGGTTGCTATGGAGAATATGTTGGGTTGGGGAGTTAGGACATGAAGGTTGTGTCTAGTCCAATGGTAGTTGTTGAGCCTTTATGTCTTGAGCGTTTTAAAAATGTAGACAACCATAAAAAACAAAAACACATAAGATTACGCCCTAAAAACATAAATATCCTAATTGATTATATACCCCTAACGTTTCTCCTTGTCTCCATCTTTGATTTCATACATAGACTTTTATGCATTGCCTACTTCATTTGTTGAATTTGTAACTATATTCTGTCTTCATAATATAAAAGTATCATTGATGTATTTATTATATTCATATTATATTTTAAAGCATGTTCTTCATGCTTAGAGTCAAAAGAAAAATCTATATATATATATATATATATATATATATATATATATATATATATATATATATATATATATATATATATATTGAGCCAAAAGAATATTTATTTGAGTCATGTCCCATTTGGACATTTGAAAGAAAAAAGTAGTCAAATTTTATTTTTGTGTCATAAGCCCACAAGGTCTTCAAGTCGACCCTCCTTGGACAAGTTGGCCCAGTGGCACCTATTCGACCCTCCTTGGACAAGTTGGCCCAGTGGCACCTATTCAACCCTCCTGGACAGTTATATATAAGAGGCAAGTCCAACCTCTTGGATTCATTCATTCATTCAACACGACATCTATATATTTCTTCAAGTAGATAAGAAGAAGAAGGCCAAAGTCAAAAGGAGAAAGAAGGAAGTCAAAGGAGAGAGAAAGATCGAAGGTTTTTTTGCCCTAATCCAGCTCGCACATGCAAAATTTTTGAGGTACTTGTTGAGGTGTTGCAGGGTCGAAATTTGGCCTCTACTACGAAGCTAAATTTATGTATTTGACCAAATTTGAAGGGTTTGAACAATGTTGACTTTGACTACTTGAAGGAGGGTTTGATTTGGAATCTTTGTGGCATACTTGGTCTTGGGTCTTGGATATCTCATTTTGATATGATTCTATAAGAGAAATATTGTTGGAATTTCCCCTTTGTGGGTTTTTGCCCTGGCTTGGATCCTAAATTTTGGTGTCTCTTGTCTCTTTGTGATCTTTATGTTTTGTATATTTGTATGATTGCTTGATGAAGAAGACATAACAATTAATAAGAAGGCAGCTAACATTCACAAACAATTATCAATAAGAGGAATCAAGCATTAATCTCTAGTACACTTGGTTTCTCAACATGGTATTATAGCTAAGGTAAAGTAAGGTTGCTCGAAGACCACAACGTGTTGGAAGAAACCCTTGTAGCAGTTATCTCTTTCTTTATCAAAGCTAAGAGGGAGGCTCGGAGATATCTTAGAGATATTGATAACAACTCTCATCCATTCTTTAAGATATTCTTGTAGCAATTTTCTCTCACACACACAAAGTAAGTGCTCTTCTATTCTCCATGTCCAATTCTCCCAATAAAATGGCATCCATTTGCAAAGAAGGGAATAATCTTGATGGAGCATCAAATTTCAAGACTTGGTTATTCAAATGGAAAGTGGCATCCACCCATGGTATTCATCCACCCATGGTATTCATCCACCCATGGTATTTATCCACCCATGGACTTTACCCATGGTATTGTAAGTGGCATCCACCCATGGTATTCATTCACCCATTGTATTGTAAATGGCATCCACCCATGGTATTCATCCTCCCATGGTATTTAACCACCCATGTTATTATAAGTGAAATCCACCCATGGTATTCATTCACCCATTGTATTTACCCACCCATGGAATTTACCTGTGGTATTGTAACTAAAAAAGGCTATAAGTAACAAGTCGCATTTTGTAAAAGGACATATTGTCCACCACAATGTAGCTTTTACAATTATTCTTTGTTTTAATAAGAAAATCCTTTGTGGTTTTTTATATCGTGTGTTCTCCTCTATTTTATTCAGGCATTTCGAATTTTCAGATCTTGCGCCCCCCCCCCCCACAAAGATCCACTTCAATTTTTTAGATCTTGGGGGCCTCCCCCCGAGATCTCGATCAGTGGTATCAGATTCAAGTTACGGCTCCATGGGAATGAGGGTTTGATGCATAATTCAATTTCAAATTTTTGCAGCAATCTTCAACAAACTTCATGCATGTGCTATGACCTCCACAGAGCACTTTCTTGGGCAAAGCGGGAAGATTTTTTTTTTTTTTTCAATTTTTTTGCAGGAATTTTTTGGGCAGCGACTCCACAGATCATATCTGAAACTTTTGGTGCAAAATTTACAAAAAAAAATAACATTTTTGGATTCCCTCCGAAAAAATGCCCAAATTATTATTTAAAAAAAAAAAAAACCCCGACTGAATGAAAGTTCGGATGAGGGAGATATCGTTGATTTAAAATCAGTTGTGTTGTAGAAATTTTTCTAATGGCAATTCGTGGATGACGACTCTTCAATCATTTTTTGCAATTTTTATGCAAAATTTAAGAAAATCGATTGGATATCTAAGCTCCTCTTGAAAAATCACCCAATTTCAAAAAAATTGGTCAAATTGAAGTTCGAATGAGGGAGATATCGTTGTGGGATAGTTGTGGTGTGAATATGAGTTTCCATAGTGTCTAGATAGGGATTTCAATCACATGGGAAAATGCATAATGGTCATTCTATTTCCAAAAACAGGTTATAATAAAGATTCTGAGTTATATTGATCGACTTATGTCTAATTTAAATTAGTTTTTATATCTGGAGCAGCATTCAGAGCGGGTTCCCTTTGGAGATGTGCCCTCCCACCCCGCTTTAGTAAGCACATGCTTCACATTCATCAGTTTCAATAGAACAAAATTCGACTTGGGTTCTTTAGAGACGTGCCCTCTCACCCCAGGCTATGTAGGCACCTACTACTTCAAACAACAATCAAGATCACGGTTATGGTCCCAACCACACAAAATCCTTGTCATAGAAGTCCATTTTTTAGGTTGCACACTATTAGTATCACAGTTGGTCATAAGCATTACATGGTATCTCTATCCTCGGATCTTCGTTTTTCATGGTTATGGGTCATCCACAAACCCACACTTCATCGAATTCCATTTGCAAGGCCGCACAATGTCAGTCTCACAGTTGGTCACAAACACTACAAGGTATCTCTATCATCGGATCTTTGTTCATCACAGTTATGGGTTAACCACACAAAACCCTTCTCTTTAGTGGCTCTTCATATTCAACAAAGGATTCTTGAGAGGGAACTTCATGCAATGGGGGATCATTTATACTTAAGGAGGGAGGAATGATTTTAATGAAAAGTGGTATCCACCCACGGTATTCATCCACCCATGGTATTTATTCATCCATGGACTTTACCCATAGTATTGTAAGTGACATCCACCCATGGTATTCATTCACCCACAGTATTGTAAGTGGTATCCACTCATGGTATTCATCCTCTCATGGTATTTATCCACCCATGGAATTTATACATGGTATTGTAAGTGACATCCACCCATGGTATTCATTCACTATGGTATTTACCCACCAATGGTATCTACCCACCCATGGAATTTACCTATGGTATTGTAACTAAAAAGGCTATAAGTAACAAGTTTCATTTTTTAAAATGACAAATTGTCCACCACAATATAGTTTTTACAGTTATTCTATGTTTTAATAAAAAAATCCTTTGAGGTTTTGTTTATCGTGCGTTCTCCTTTCTTTTCTTCTGCCATTACAATTTTTCAGATCTTGGGGGCCTCCCACCCAAGATCCATTTCAATATTTTAGATCTTTGGGGCCTCCCCCCAAGATTCGGGTCACTTGGAAAAAGATGATCGATTTAATTCTTAAAGAAAATGAAGTAATGCAATTTTTTGAAGGAAAAGTTCCAATACCAGACAAGAAAATCGCTCAAGAAATAGTCGAATACAATAAGAGATAAATTACATCTCAAAGGATTCTCTTTGAATCCATCAAAGATCATCTCATTTTTTTGTTTCAGATTGACTACATCCAAGGAAGTCTATGATAAATTGGTCAAATTTCACTATGATAATACAACCGGCTAAAATATCTCTCTAAGGAATCAACTCTATGGAACAAGAATGTTAAAAGAAGAAGACGTAGCATCATATTTTATAAGAACATCAAAATTAAAGGATCAACTTCAAGGACTTGGAGAAACGATATCTGACTCTAAGATAATCACCTCTATAGTCAATGTTCTACCTCTAGATTGGGATGGCTTTGTAGGAGGTATCTATGCAAGAAGGAGACGCCAAATTTTGAAGAACTATGGGCTCTATGTGTTCTAGAAGAAACAAGAATCAAGGATAAAGTTGACATTGAACTAAATAATGAGAACTCTCGGGATTTTGTAACCAGATCAAAGAAGAAGTTTGGAAAGTTTGGACCTCAACACAAACAAACTGGTAACAAGTATTATAAAAACAACGATATGTCCAAAGTTAAATGCTTTGGTTGCCATGAATTTAGACACATCAAGAGGAATTGTCCTCATAACTCTAAAAACAATAACAACAATAAGTGGAAGGACAAAAATGAAGCACTAACAATTGAAGATGAAGAAGCTCCAAAGAAACCCAAAGTCAATGGCAACAATTATCTTTACTACTAGCATTAATAAAGATTATAACAGGTGTACATAGATCGAAATTAAGAGGGATCTTATAGTTATCTACAGTGAAGTAGTTAGAATCAACTCACTATAGTAAGTAAATGGGTCTCCTTGACCGTTGTCTAGATAGAATGCATCATAGAACTCTAGAATAAGCTTTCAGTTACATTTGTAGAAAAAATTTATGTCCATAAGATTTCATTGTAAAGATCCAAAGGAGGCTAACAAGATGGCAGTCAGGAAAAGGGGAAAAATAAACAAGAAGTATGATCAGTGTTAGTCAATATCTAGTTTGTAGCATGTATCAAGCCCCGAGATTGTTGTACTTAATGCACTTTTTTATCCATATGATGCCCTAATTTTCCCTTGTTTTACCAGTTTATGAACCTTTATCTTGCACTTATACACTATTTTGATGCAATAGCGAAGATTTACATTTGTTTTTCATTTTATACCTTCGTTATATGCATTTCTTATGATTGATATTCATTAAATGTTGTTAATGCAGTTCCTGCACTCCATAGAGATCATGCACTAGAATGAAAGTATATGGGGACCACTCAATCATTTGATCTTTCCATAGAGGAAAATGATAGATGAAGTTTGTTCAAAATTATTTTGGAGCCTTTTTTTATAGTCAAAGGTGCACTTATCTTTCATTGACATGTTACTGCACTAAAGAGCAACATTCCTACAGTAGCATGCCTGCACCAATTTGGGCTTTCATAGATTGGCATACTTTCGAGGAAAACCGAAGATAGTTTTTGTACAAAATGATGTTCTAACACCTCCACATCAATTAAAATACACCCAGAGCGAACATGTGAGTTTCTAGAAGCAAATTGACAAATCAACCCCAAAATTCGCACAGTTTTCAAATTGCCAAATTTCCCCTCGATTTATGTGCATATGAAGAAGAATCTCGAAATTATGAAACATGGGTTTTGTTCCCAGAATAAGAAATTGACTAATTCAAAAAAAAAATTCCAAAATTAGTCACGGTTTGGAAGATCCGAAGGGGTCTTTGAGGTAGATTTGTAAAAAATCATGTTGAACCTAAAATTGTAAAAGTATTTAAATAGTCAACTTGGGGCACAATTTACGAGGCAATTGAGTTGAATTAGAAAATTCCAAGAGAGGTATTTGTTGAAAACATGGAAAATTAGGTCCCCATCAAAAATTTTCTAAAATTCACTACAGTTAGGAAGATATGTAGGGTTCTTTGAGGCCGATTTATTAAAAATGAAAATTTTTCCAGAATTGGAAAATTGTTTTGTTAGAGCCAAAATTCGTCTTGTAACCTTCATAAAAAATCCAGCCATGGCATGTGGAGGAGGAGGATGTTATTATAACCTTACATTGTTGGTTTGGACTTGGATCATATAGCTTGGGATGTAAAAGATTGATTCAATTTTAATAAAACGTTGTTGATGCCATGTTTTTCTTATAATTTCTAGTGTGTTTCATCATTATCTCAACTTTGTAATTTAAGATCTTGAAGGAGGGTGAGAGTTGGACTGGTAGAGCCCACCATACTAGCTCAACATCCCTTTGGTTGTATATTATATATGTGAATTTGTATATCTGCCATGTTAGTGTGATTTTCATTGTAACTATAGTGTGTTAACAACAAGGTTCTTTTGGTGGTTTGATATATTTGCAGTTGCCTTTCTCATACTCTGTTTTCCTTTATATATTCTTGTTATTTTTATGTGAGGTTGATTAAATAAACATATATATAATAACTTGTGGTGTGAGTGAGAGTTTCCTTTCAAACATTGCACTTATTTCAATTGTGTGATCAAAAGACTCTTATGATGAATTGATACCCTGTTTGTATGAAGAAATGATTGGGGTTTCTTATTGTAGTGTTGATTACGTTGGTGCGTTAATGATCCGAATGAAAAGTGGCCTACACCCATGGTATTCATCCACCCATGGTATTTTAAGTGACATTTATCCATGATATTCATTCACCCATGGTATTGTAAGTGGTATTGACCCATGGTATCCACCTATGGTATATAACCATGGTATTGTAACTAAAAAAAGGCTATAAATAACAAGCCTCACTTTGGAAAAGGATAGATTTTCCACCACAATGTAGCTTCTACAGTTATTCTCCGTTCTAATAAAAATTTTATTTGTGCTTTTATTTACTGTGTGTTCTTCTCTCTTTTTTCTGGCACTGTAATTTTGTAGATCTTGTCAGATCCATTTCTAATTTTTAGATCTTGGGGGCCTCCCCCAAGATCCAGATCAGTGGTATTGGATTTAGGTTACGCCTCCATGGGAATGAGAGTTTGAAGCATATTTTAGTTTCAATGTTTTGCAGCAATCTTCAGCAAACTCCATGAATTTTTTTAGGCACTGAGTTTGAAGATCAGATCCCACCCCACTTTAGTAGGCACTTGCTTCACATTCATCAGTTTCAACATAGCAGCATTTGACTTGGTTTATTTAGAGACGTGCCCTCCCACCCCAAGCTATGTAGGCACCTGCTACTTAATCAACAATCAACATCATAGTTATGGGTCAACCACACAAAATCCTTCTCATCGAAGTCCATTTTCCAAGCCGCACACTGTCAATATCACAGTTGGTCACAAGCATTACAAGGTATTTCTATCCTTGGATCTTCGTTTTTCATGGTTTTGTCTCATCCACAAACCCACACTTCATCAAAGTCCATTTTCTAGGTTGCACATTGTCAGTATCACAGTTGGTCACAAGCATTACAAGGTATCTCTATCCTCAGATCTTCGTTCATCACAGTGGGTTAACCACACAAAACCCTTATCTTCAGTTGATCTTCATATTCAACAAGGGCTTCTTAGGAGGGAACTTCACGCAATGGAGACCATTGCTTCTTAAGGAGGGATGAATGATCCGAATGAAAAGTGGCCTACACCCATGGTATTCATCCGCCCATGGTATTTATCCGCCCATGGTATTGTAAGTGACATTTATCCATGATATTCATTCACCCATGGTTTTCATCAACACATGGAATTTACCCATGGTATTGTTAGTGGTATCCACCCATGGTATTGACCCATGGTATCCACCTATGGTATCTACCCATGGTATTGACCCATGGTATCCACCTATGGTATCTACCCATGGTATTGTAACTCAAAAAAAGGCTATAAATAACAAGCCTCACTTTGTAAAAGGATAGATTGTCCACCACAATCTAGCTTCTACAGTTATTCTTCGTTTTAATAAAAAGTTTCTTTGTGCTTTTATTTATTGTGTGTTCTTCTCTCTTTTTTCTAGCATTGTAATTTTGCAGATCTTGTCAGATCCATTTCAAATTTTTAGATCTTGGGGGCCTCCCCCAAAGATCCAGATCATTTAATTCCATCAAATCTCGTATTACATGAAATTGATTTGGAATATATTTGAGTTGAGACTTGTAAATTTCTAGCCATTATTAGTTTGGAGAGTGGAAGCTATTTTCCTCCTCTGTCACTATACAAACATTTAGTCTAGGATCCTCTGAAACATTATTATTGTATTGCAATTTGAAGTTTTAATAAGTTCAAAATGACCTCCAGGATATTTAACAAGTTGAAGCTTGATTACAAAAACAAAATCCTTTGGATACCTTTTGGTTTGCAGTGGAGAACAATTGTAGCCTTGAAATATTTGTTGATATTCAAGTGAATATTTCACCTGATTCTACAGACCCTTTGTTGCCATACAAGTACATTTGTGAATCCAAGAAACTTTGTTGCTTGGATTGAAATCAGGGTTTAGTAAAGCCTTCGGAATCTTTAAGTAAGTCAAAAATTTTGATTAAGATTCAATCTGAATCTCACTCAACAAAAATAACCCTAAGGCCGGGAAGTGAATTCAAATTTTCATTTTAAACAGTTAAAAGCTAGAATAATACTTGGTTCATGATTGATTGACATTAAAACATGGTATATTCATTTGATTTGGCCATTTAATATCTTAACAATCTTGTCTTTGGTCACTATAGATGATTTGACTTGTGCACTTAGATATTTCAACGAGTATTCTCTATTTCATGCACTTATGGTGCAGGAACAAGAATAAAAAATTAGAAGATTTATCCTTGTGATCTTGTTTGATAATTTCACATTGGTTCAGTAAAGGATGATTCAATTTCTTTTGCATGAATATGGTCATTGTAGATTCCAAGTCTTAAGTTGATTTGAAGAGATTGCATGTTGAAGTGTGTTCTAAGGTTCAAGAAGGAAATAACTTGAAGTGAGGTTGATTTTTCTTGTGCACACAGTAGATTCTTTTATTGACAATTCACCTGATTGCATTGATAGTATTAAAGGTGGATTTGGGTCATACTTTTAGTTTCTTGTTTACATACAGAGTGGAGTGATTTTGATTTTACTGGTTATACATAGAGTTGAGAGGGAAGAGGATTTAGTGCAAAAACTTAAATAGAGGTTTCATTTTCATTTAAGAGTCTTGTTTGGCATTAGTAGAGCTTGGACCGCTTAAGTTTTAGACAATATTTACATTTGCTTGGTTGATGCTCATGTTTTTAGGGTGATTAATAGTTAGGGTTTACTTCTTTCTCAATTACCATTAACTAGGGTTTGCTCACAATTATTGATATATTTAAATATTAGTGTTTATGGTTTCATTTACAAAGAATTATTTTGAGTGCGGGATTAGAACAAGGATTAACTAATGTAGGAATCCGAAGGTGTGAGCAGTTTCTACAAAAATTAAGTTTTTTTGGCAGATTGTCGGAGTCTCTCTCTACCATTTCTAGTGTTGTGTCTTGAATTCCACAGACCCTGGATTGACATTAAATGTTGGTACATTAATATACCCTATATTGAACCCAACATCTTGGCATCATTCTTGGGGAGGCACTTTAGGGAATGACCTTGGTAACCTACTGCAGTTTGGTTTTCTCTTTACCTAGTTTTTCTTGCAAGATATTGTTTCTTTCCTGCATATGTTTGTTTCAATTCTAGGGTGTTGTAAGAACACCCACCCCTCCCCATATATATTTAACCATGTTCTAACAAGATATACCAACTAGCTTATTGAGAACGAAGTAAATGGTATTTAGAGGAAATTTTCAATGAGGATTTTGAGGCTAATATCAATCATCAAATGCACCTATTCCCCTAACCAATTGGAAATAACGTGATGCAAGGGCATTGGAGTTTAGTTAGCAATGTGAAATATTGTTCACATGTTCTGATTAGATGGGTCTAAACTTCATTCACAAATGGGTGAAAATTGGTTTTACTGAGAGGATTGGGATCCTCAAACAATTTGTTAAAATATATTTTGTAATAGATAGGCGTGAACTAGTAATTAGAGGAAGTTGAACAGTTTTGATTCGTGTCAGTTTATCTAGGTTTAGTTGATGGAATCTAGAAAGACATGTCATAATTAGGAGTTTGTTTATGTTTGAATAATTCGACCCTCAGAAAGAGGTCGGTTACCTTGTCAAAAAAACTATAAAATGTAACCTCTGGAACAGAGGAATTCGGAATTTGATGCAGAATATTGGATTTGAGAGGGTTTGCCTCTGATTAAATAAAAATGCAGAACTATTTGCTTATCTCTGTTCTTGGCAGGTTTCGCCTTCGAAATTCTGTTGGATTTTTATAATTTTGCGTGTTCAATTAAATGTAATTTGAAATTGTATTAAGTTTTGTGTAAAGGGGTTTTATTTCCTTCCGAAATCTCATCGGTTTTATATATGCTGTGTAGAACTTGAATTATCAATTCTATGTAAAGAATGGATTTCGCCTTTTTGAAATTTCTGTTGATATTTCTGTGTAGTAAATTGGGTACGAATTGAGTTATTTTAATCTCAGTGCGAAAGGGATTTTTATTGCCAATTCTATTGGCTTCCACATAGTCTAGATATGAATCCATTCTTCGAACTCTGCGTGAAAGAATTAGGGAAGAATCGAGTCAATTCAGTTCTTAATTGAGATGGAATTGCAATCATACCATTAAGGCGGAGAAACGAGTTTCCAAGCGGGGTTTATTTTAAATCTGAACATGGTGAATTTCGTATTGAATATGATCGAATTTAAGGAGGTGCAGTTAAGCGGTTTTGAAATCGAAACCACGGATTTCGCATAGCAATTGGGTTGAGAGTGGTTTGATTTTTTTTTAACGAGATCAAATAAAGGTTTGACATGTCACAACTGCGAAACCACCAGTCTCGCATTACTTTGAGATGTTAAAGACGGAGGTGAAATCGAATGTGACATCCATTCGATTCGATGTGTGGAAGATCTAACGGTGGTGGCGTTGGAAACCAAATGGAGTTTATGACAAGTATGGACCAGCGTTTGTCAATTGATAATTGTTTACGAAACAATTGAAGTCTGAACATGTGGACCCGAAAGAGTTTAAATGTTTATTAACCATGAAACAACATTACATTTCCGAAAAACATTCATTTCAATGATTTTAATGTTGTAAGGTTTGGACATTGATTCCAAAGGTTTTGAACTTTGATTAAAAGTGCATTTGAATGCAATGTCTCGAAAGGTTTAATCGACGTATTTGAAAACTGTTTGAAAAGAACATTGTCATGTTAGGAAAGAAAAGGACCATTGTTTCTGAATGTACATTTCATTAATCAAATTTCACAAATGTGATGAATGAAAATAATAATAAGAAATTGGACCAGACTCCTCCGGAGTTAGAGACAATTGTACAGAAGTGAGAAAGGCTCTCCTTAACGCCTGCATCCATCATTGGCTACCATCATTTGTGGTATCAGAGCAGACTTCAGAGCATTTATCAGAGATTGAACAGAATTCTAAGAGTCAAAAGAAGAAATCCAGCATGGCTGTCCGAATTGGTAGAGGTGTTGCTAGTAGAAGAAGAGGTAGGCCAGTTGCAAATGCAGAAGTACTGGAGACTATGCAGCTGATCCAAGACAGATTGGAAGCAATTGAAGTAAGAAATCCAAGAGATCCTGAAGATGTCAGTGAACCTGAAGCTGAAGAAGAAGAAGACAATATTGAGCTTACCCCTGATATGAGATTTTTTAAATTAGTTTTAGGCTCTACATCCAGGCCTAGACTTGAAGTATCAGCTTTTGCAAGAGGATTGAGTCCAGAAGAGTTGATAGACTGGATCAATGAGATGAATAAATGCTTTGATTATGAAGATATGGGTGAAGATAAGAAAGTTAAATTTGCAGTGACAAGGTTGAAGGACATGCAACACTTTGGTGGGATGGAGTGCAAGCAGAGAGAAGGAGAGTTGGTAAACAACCAATCAAGAATTGGAACAGAATGGTGGCAAAGCTGAGAGGTAAGTTTTTTCCTAGTGATTATCAACTTTCATTATTTAGACAAATGCAGAATCTTAGATAGAGATTAACGACAGTGAAAGAGTACACAGAAGAATTTTATAAAGTAAGCATAAGAGCTAGACAGATCCAGGACACAACAGAGAAGATTGCCAGGTACATGAATGGTCTTAGAATGGAGATCCAATATGAGATAAGTATATTTTCTCCTAATACAGTAGAAGAGGCTTATCAAATGGCTTTAAAAGCTGAAGAAAAACTCCTGAGAAAACAGTCTACCAAAGGAAGAGGTACTTTCCGAGGAAAGGGAAGTTAAGGTGATAGAGGAAGATCTACAGAACCAAGAGATGGAACTAACAACAGCTCACCTCAGCATGCTCACACAGAAGGTGATGCAAGTGGCAAAAGAAATTTCTACAGAGGAAGAGGAGGCAGAGGTAGAGGAAGAGAAGTGAGATGTAACAGATGTAACAAATTGGGACATAGAGCCTATGAGTGCCTAGAGAAAGAGAATGCGGGTACAAGCCAGAGAAATGAAATTGTTGCTCAGACTGAAGGAGCAGCAAAGTTGCCTGAAGCAGAGAGAGAAATTATGCCAGAGATGGGAGAATCTTTGGTTGTCAACAAGGTTTTGCTGAAACAAACAAAAGAAGTTGTTGAGCAAGCGCAGAGGAAAAATTTGTTCAGAAGTGTATGCAAAGTCCAAGGGAAATGCTGTCAATTGATCATTGATAGTGGCAGCACAGACAACTTGGTCTCTACAGAGGTGATAGAGAAGTTTAATTTGAAGACAAAGGAACATCCAACACCCTACAAGGTGTCATGGCTTCAAAAGGGTCATCGGCTGATTGTGAAAGAGCAATGTGAAATAGAATTGTAGATGGGCAGCTACAAAGATAAAATAATGTGTGATGTGATGCCTATGGATGTGTGTCACACACTACTGGGTAGACCTTGGTAGTATGACAGAGCAGTAGTGCATGATGGTAAGAGGAACACCTACAAGTTTTTCAAGGATGGTATGTATCAAACATTGTTACCTATGGAAGAAGGAGATGCATCAAGCAAAAATTCTAATCCAAAGACTTTATTGTTGAGTGGGAAAGAATACTTGCAGCAGATTGAAGATGAAGAGGTAAATTTTTCTTTAGTTTGCAAGCCTAAGGTAGTATTTACTTCTACTAAAATTTCTTATTTGCCAATTGAAATTCAAGAAATGTTGGACAATTATTGTGATATTATTGTGGATGATTTGCCTGAAGCGTTACCACTTGTAAGAAGAATCAGCCATCAGATAGATTTGATCCCAGGATCAAATCTGCCAAATAAAGTAGCTTACAGAATGACTCCCACAGAAAATGAAGAAATTAGAAAGCAAGTGCAGGAGTTGGTTGACAAAGGTTTGATCAGAGAAAGTTTGAGTCCTTGTGCAGTACCTACAGTGTTGAGCCCGAAGAAGGATGGAGGTTGGAGAATGTGCACTGATTCAAGAGCAATCAACAAGATAACAATCAAGTATAGATTTCCTTTACCCAGAATTGAAGATTTAATGGACTGTTTGAGTGGAGCAAGATATTTTTCAAAACTAGATTTGAAAAGTGGGTATCATCAGATTAGGATAAGAGAAGGTGATGAATGGAAAAAAACCTTTAAAACAAATGAGGGATTGTATGAGTGGATGGTAATGCCCTTTGGTTTGTCAAATTCACCTAGTACGTTTATGAGGCTCATGAATGAAGTGTTAAAGGAATTTATTGGGAAATTTGCAATAGTATATCTGGATGATATATTAATTTACAGCAAGACAAAGGAAGAGCACTTGATGCATCTAAATTATGTCATGAAGAAACTACATCAAGAGAAGTTGCTGATAAATCTAAAGAAGTGTTCATTCATGAAAGAAGAATTGGTGTATCTGGGTTTTTTTGTTTATGCTGAAGGGTTAAAGATGGATCGAGAAAAGGTAAAGGCAATTGTGGAGTGGCCTTCACCAAAAAGTGTTTTTGAGGTAAGAAGTTTCCATGTACTTGCTAGTTTTTACAGAAAATTCATAAGAAATTTCAGCAAGATTAATGCACCTATCATTGAAACCATAAAGAAGGACAAACAACCATTCAAGTGGACTGCTGAAGCTGAAAGGGATTTTCAGTGTTTAAAACAGAAAATAACTGAGAAACCTGTCTTAATTTTGCCTGATTTTAACAAACCATTTCAAGTAAAGTGTGATGCCAGTGGAGAAGCTATTGGAGCTGTCTTAAGTCAATAAGATAGACCTGTAGCATATTTGAGTGAGAAGCTGAATGACACAAGGAGAAAGTATGCTTCTCATGACAAGGAATTTTATGTAGTAGTACAAGCATTGAAGAATTGGAGGCATTATTTAATGTCTAAAGAATTTGTACTATATTCAGACAATCATGCTTTACAATATATTATGCAGCAACCTAAATTGAATCAAAACATGCAAAATGGGTTGAATACCTTCAAAGTTTTAACTTTGTTTTGAAGCACATAAGTGGCCAAGCAAATAAGGTAGTTGATGCCTTGAGTAGGAAGAACATTCTTGTTCCAGAAAGTCAAATTGAAGTGGTAGGTTTTGAGTTTCTTAAAGAACTCTATAAAACAGATTTGGATTTTAAAGAAGCATGCTGTAATCCTGTTTTAATAGACATAAGTCAATGGTTAGATTATTTCTTGCAAGAGGGTTTATTGTTCAAAAGGAATGAATTGTGCATACCAAATTGTTCCATGAGAGAGAATTTAATCAGAGAGAAGCATAATGGTGGACTTGCTAGACATTTTGGTATTGATAAAACTTATGAGCAGTTGAGTCATTTTTATTATTGGCCAAAGATGACATCTGAAGTGGAAAAGTTTGTGAAAATTTGTAAAATTTGTCAGTATGCAAAAGGGAGAAGCCAGAATGCAGGTTTGTACATTCCATTGCCTATTCCAGACAGACCTTGGGATATGGTAAGTATGGATTTTGTTTTAGGATTGCGTAAGACACAGAGAGGGAATGATGCAATTTTTGTTGTAGTTGACAGATTTTCAAAGATGGAACATTTTATTCCATGTTATAAAACCAGTGATGCTACTCTTGTTTCCAATTTGTTTTTCAAGGAGATTGTTAGATTACATGGGTTGCCTAAAAGTATTGTTTCTGATAGAGATACCAAGTTTGTTGGTCATTTTTGGAGGACATTGTGGAAGAAGCTTGGTACTAAACTGAGTTTCAGCTCAGCTTATCAGCCTCAGACTGATGGGCAAACTGAAGTAGTGAACATAAGTTTGGGTAATCTTTTGAGAAGTCTTGCAGGAGAACATCCTAAGTAGTGGGATCATATTTTACCATAGGCAGAATATGCATACAATGATTCACCGAACAGAAGTACAGGATAGAGTCCATTCCATATTGTTTATGGAATGCACCCAAGAGGAGTATCTGAATCGAGGAACTTGGGAAAAGTAAAAATGAGGAGTGCTGATGGAGAAGAGTTTTCTTCAGAGATACAAACAATACATGAGCAGGTAAAACAACAGCTACAAGACAACAATATCAAGTACAAGAACAGAGCAGATTTGAGCAGAAGAGAAGTTAATTTTGAAGTTGGTGATTCAGTTTTGGCACACTTGAGGAAAGAAAGATTTCCAAAGAGATAGTATAACAAACTGAAATTAAAAAAGATAGGACCATGCAGAATACTGAGGAAATTTTCTGCAAATGCTTATGAAATTGAATTGCCATCTGACATTGGAATATCTCCAATATTCAATGTTGCTGATTTGTACATGTATGAAGATGGTGGCACAGATGAAAGACCAGAAGACAGAGAGCAGATTGATTGGGTAAAACAGTTACCTATAGCACAACCATTACAACCAGAGGTGATCTTAGATAAGAAAGTGTTCAAGAAAACCAGAGGACAAGAGTATTTCCAATACTTGATCAAATGGAAGGATCAGCCAATTGAGGATGCTACTTGGATGACAGAAGTTATGTTGCAGAAACTGGGCAGTTCTGTGGAGGAGCTCATGGACAGGAGCCCATGAAGAATTTGGTCCTCAGGATTCTGATGCAGGGGCATTAGAGTTTAGTCAGTAACGTGAAATATTGTTCACATGTTGTGATTAGATGGATCTAAACTTCATTCACAAATGGGTGAAAATTAGTTTTACTAGGAGGATTGGGATCCTCAAACAATTTGTTAAAATCTATTCTGTAATAGATAGGCGTGAACTAGTAATTAGAGGAAGTTGAACAGTTTTGTTTTGTGTCAGTTTATCTAGGTTTAGTTGATGGAATCTAGAAAGACATGTCATAATTAGGAGTTTGTTTACGTTTGAATAATTTGACCATCAGAAAGAGGTCGGTTACCTTGTCAAAAAAACTATAAAATGTAACCTTTGGAACAGAGGAATTCAGAATTTGATGTAGAAGATTCGATTTGAGAGGGTTTGCCTTTGATTAAATAAAATTGCAGAACTATTTGCTTATCTGTGTTCTTGGCAAGTTTCCCGGAGGTTTCACCTTCGAAATTCTGTTGGATTTTTATAATTTCGTGTGTTCAATTAAATGTAATTTGAAATTGTATTAAGTTCTATGTAAAGGGGTTTTATTTCCTTTCGAAATCTCATCGGTTTTATATATGCTGTGTAGAATTTGAATTATCAATTCTATGTAAAGAACAAATTTCACCTTTTTGAAATTTTTGTTGATATTTCTGTGTAGTAAATTGGGTATGAATTGAGTTATTTTAATCTCAGTGCGAAAGGGATTTTTATTGCCAATTCTATTGGCTTCCACATAGTCTAGATATGAATCCATTCTTCGAACTCCGCGTGAAAGAATTAGGGAAGAATCAAGTCAATTCAGTTCTTAATTGAGATGGAATTGCAATCATACCATTAAGGCAGAGAAACGAGTTTCCAAGTAGGGTCTATTTTAAATCTGAACCTGGTGAATTCTGTATTGAATATGGTCGAATTTAAAGAGGTGCAGTTAAGCGGTTTTTGAAATCGAATCCATGGGTTTCGCATAGCAATTGGGTTGAGAGTGGTTTGATTTTTTTTTTTTATTTATTTATTATTATTATTATTATTATTTTTTTATTTTTTATTTTTTTTATTTTTATTTTTTTTTATTTTTTTTTTATTTTTATTTTTATTTTTATTTTTTTTTATTTTTATTTTTTAACGCGATCAAATAAAGGTTTGACACGTCACAACTGCGAAACCACCGGTCTCGCATTACTTTGAGATGTTAAAGCCGGAAGTGAAATCAAATGCGACATCCATCCGATTCGATGTGTGGAAGATCTAACGGTGGTGGCGTTGGAAACCAAATGGAGTTTATGACAGGTATGGACCAGCGTTTGTCAATTGATAATTGTTTAAGAAACAATTGAAGTCCGAACATGTGGGCCTGAAAGAGTTTAAATGTTGATTAACCATGATACAACATTACATTTCCGAAAAAAAAATCATTTCAATGATTTTAATGCTGTAAGGTTTGGGCATTGATTCCAAAGGTTTTGAAATTTGATTAAAAGTGCATTTGAATGCGATGTCTCGAAAGGTTTAATCCACTTATTTGAAAACTGTTTGAAAAGAACATTGTCATGTTAGGAAAGAAAAGGACCATTGTTTCTGAATGTACATTTCATTAATCAAATTTCACAAATTTGATGAATGAAAATAATAATAAGAAAATGGACTAGACTCCTCCGGAGTTAGAGACAATTGTACAAAAGTGAGAAAGGCTCTCCTTAACGCCTGCACCCATCATTGGATGCCATCAGAACTTTCGAAGAAGGAGTCTCGAAGTAGTACATGGAGAACCTCTTATATTTTGGGACAAAATGACACACATTACTACCTTTGAATTCCTTATCAAATATCCAATTCCTTATCAAATATCCAAGAGGAATGGTACATATGCACAATATTCCCAGATCTTCTCTACCAAAATTTCATGGTTTGGGAAATGAAGACCCAGATACATTCTTATTTGAGTTTGAAGTACATTGTAGAGGATATGGTTATTGTACGAATGATCAAAGGTTGCAAGTGTTTCCTCTTACTCTTAAGGGAGCAGTACTTTGATGGTTCATGAGCCTTGGAGGGGATTGCATTCAAACATGGGAAGACATGAAGAATGTATTCTTGAAGAAATATCAAGATTACTTCTAGTCCAATGAAGATATTTTTGGAATGATACAAGGGGAAGATGAAATTTTGGAGGACTATGGGGAGCAATTTCGATACAACCTTCAAAAATCAAAACATAATCATTTGGAAAAAGAGACCTTGAAAACACTCTACTTAAAGGAATCAAAGATGAATTTTTAGAACCTTTAAATCTGATAGGATCAGGTGATGTTTTTCACTTACTAGATGATGATGTTTGTGAATTATACATTAGGTATTCAAGAGGAATCTCAAAGACTGGTAAGAATTCTCGAGAACTTTCGTCTCAATTTTTGAAATATGGTATAAAAGCCTCTCTAAATTTACAATTGGATGATTTACAGGAAGAACGAAAACATCACAAGGAGGATCACTCGATAAATTATTGCCCATCACTACTAGGGTTTCAACAAGTATTTAAGGAATCAAGCAAGGAAATAAATCAACCACCAGTTATAACTTAAAACTCGTCATTATTTAATACTTGGAATAATATTTATTGTCCCCAACAGGTTCCTCAATAGATCTATAATGCTACAGTTTCATGGAAAAATTATAGTCCTCTTTCGATTCAATACCCTACCTTATGGCCATAGTGGCCCTCTCCCTCGAGCCAGATATGTTTGCAACCTCAAGGATGGTCCCTGCCATTTGTGCAACTAAACCCTAATTCCAACGGTAAAGTTTCACATAAATTTAAAACACTTATTTTTCCTACTCACTCCCTTATCGAATGTAATGCCATATCTTTTAAAGAGGGGAGAGGAGTGAATTTTGAAACTTCCTCTATTACCACACAACATTTACCTCGGGAAGAAACTTTAATCTATAAACTATTAGAGGATAAATCTATGATTGGAACTTGTTTGAAAACTGTTGTTGAAGATCATGAAAAATATCAAGAGAAAAACACTAGAATTTCCCTTAACCATCTTATCAATCTGAAGAGAGCAAACATCAAGATGTGGAAGACTTGTACAAGTTGGAGAACCATGAATATGTGGGTCCTATTGAATCCTGGTTCCAAACAATCATCAGCACACCCCATTTCCTCATCATTCAGAAACTCTTGGTACCATATCGATTAAAACAATTGGTTTCTCATTCTCTGATATGCATTGAAGTTTACACTTTAAAATTGAGTGTGAGTATATTTAGTATTATGTTAAGCACACGGTTACATTGGAACTACTCTTACACTTGGAGGAGATATTCCTCTCTCTAAATTAGGGTAGGGTTGTATATAAACAATAAATAAAAATGCCATTTGGAATAAAATTGTTATAGCACTACAAGGAAAAGACTCTCTAGCGGAGGTTATAAAGGAGGTTTTTAGTGTTATAAAATTGGCCAAAATTGTCAAAAAATCATTTGCTACAACATTCGTTTATGGTTACGGAGGTTTTGGCGGAGCTTTTAACGGAAAATCAACACAACTAAAAAAAAAAAGGGCGGCCGGAGGTTATTACAGATGTTTTTTCATCAGTACGCTACTCTGGATTTAACGCATCGGTGCGTAAATGAAGACCGCGCCCCGGGGCTGCCTCAGTCGAATGAACGCACCAGGATGTTTAGGTGTAAAACCGCACCGGGCGTAGTGTTGGTCATACAACGCACGGGGCCATTCTAATTGGTCTTAGGATTTGTGCGATGCCCATAGGTTGCATCAACGCACCGGTGCGTATACCTTTATGATGCACCGGTGCACCGTATCACGGAAAGGCGCCGAGATTTGTAATTGGTGTCGGTATTTGTGCGGTGCCCATGGATCGTACAAATCCACCGGTGATTATAGATACATAAACGCCCTGTTACGTATTATCACATAAACGCACCGATATTTATAACTCTTATCGGTATTTGTGCGGTGCCCATAGATCGTACAACGACATAGGTGTGTATAGACACATAAACACACCGGTCGATAGTTACTGACACACACTGGTTTTCATTTTGTTTTTTTTAGAAACATCGACCTATGACAGTCCAATTATTGTGATTGTTTTAAATTCATTATTCATCAAAAGTCGACACATCTTATAACAATATTCATGTTAATTACATTTTTATTAATGCATTTGAATGTGCTGTTTGGATTAATTTGTTATATCATATCATAATTATTGTGGTTTTTTAAAATTCATTATTCATCAAAAGTCGACACATATATATCTTATAACAATATTCATATGAATTAAATTTTTGTTAGTGCATTTGAGAACGATAATGGAGAACACAATAGAATAAATTAAAACATCTCTCTCTCTCTCTCTCTCTCTCTCTCTCTCTCTCTCTCTCTATATATATATATATATATATATATATATATATATATATATATATATATATATATATATATATATATATATATATATACAAGACAATCTTTATCATACAAAATGGGACAGTTATTCCCATCCCTTTGTCTTTCAATTGGGACACTATATCCATTACATTAAACAAAATGTCTGATTTCACAAGCATATTTCAAAAAATAAAATGTCTTGCTTTGATATCTAAACATAGTGATCATCATTCTTCGCTTGAACTGTTGTCACTGCTAGAGCTACTTCCATGACTTGGGTTATTTTCAGGAATATTTTGTTCACGACGTTGATTGTTTTCTTCTTCTTCACCTTCCATCTACAAACATAAAAATAAACTAAAATGAGTGTATATACATTGGTGAGAATAATGAAAATTGCAATATTAAATAATATACATCAATGTAAATTGAAAAGAAAAATGACGTACCATAGCAACAATTGATTCATAAACTATACACATTTTTTCAAAACCATGTACCATGCCATCTTTCAAAATTTCATCTGTTGGTGCAGTTCCATACTTTGTTTCCTGCAAGTTTTATACCCCATAACAAATCATACATTTAATATAAAATATGTTTTTGTTCTATTAATTATAGACGGAGCTAAGTAAAACAAGATTGATAGATGCTTACAAATTTTGCAATTAAACTCTGATATGCCAACATATACTCACAACCCATATTTAACCCAATTTCAATCAATTCGTCTGATGGTTCTTTTTTGTATATTAGCACCTGTTTGAAGACATTCAATGATGATTTTTGTAAAACAACTTAAAAAATACAAAAATGAAATCTAGTTAAGTTGTTATAAGGAAGTAACAATTACTCACAAGCTTAGGGATCAACCATTTTCTTCCTTGTCGTCCTGTTTTATGTGCTGAATGGGTTCCATTTTCTTTTATTTTCTGTAAGAAAATTCAGTAATATTTAATGCTAAATTGTTTATATATTGTACCTAATGATCGAAAAATTCAATGATTACATATTACATTTGAAGCACGTTGTTGTTGAGATGGCTCCTCCTGCGATGCAATTTTGTCCATTTCTTTGACCATCTCCTTGTACACCTTTTTGGACATTCCTACTGGCATATTTCTGATATCAGCTCGTTCATCTTTTGAGGTTTTCATAATCTTCCTGAAAATGTAACATGACAATAAAATATTTAATTTTTATATTGATATATGAAAAGTAAATATAATAAAAGTGATATTTATAAATAATTCTAGACAAACATTTAAAGGAATATTACTTTTTCATTCCTTCTTTTGTTGTTGTTGTACGTTTTTTCTATTAAAAGTCTGACATGTCTCATTGACTAAAGAAAAATCCATTTTACGATCTAGCAAAAATAGTTATTTATTCTTTAATAAAGAAAAATCCATTTTTTCCAAAAATTCATGCAATGGCTTAATGGATTGGGATCCAACTATGCAATTCGTCCCGTGGGTTGGACGTCAATCTAAAATGAAAAAACCTAATTTTGAAATCAAGAAACATGGAGAAGAAAGGGCAAAAACAAAAAAATAAAGAGTTTAGGGTAAAAATGGATAAAACTGCAGAAAAAGTAAAAAAACTGCAGAAAAAAAAAGTAAAAAAAACAATCAAATTTAATCACGAGATGGTTTGAAATTCTATGATACAGGGTTTGAATCACCAGAGGTTTGGTTTCTGATTGTCTGAATACTTCTGTTCGAACGTATTTCGCTGCTCCACAGTGCCCTCGTGCTCTCTTGCTCCAGGTCTGTCTCCTGCAAATATCTGGCTGAATTTTTTTGCAAAAATGGTTATTTATTCGTGCTCTCTTGCTCCGAGTTGCGTTTTTTTATTTGCTTTTATTCGTTACCAGTGCGGAAGTGTTGGGAAGCACTGGTGCGTCTTTGTAATACGACGCACCGGTGCGTGTTATGATGATAAGTGCACCGAACTGTATAAAGTTCTTTTTTTTTGTATATGTAAGATCATAATAAAATAATGATAATTCTAAAGTACATGAATTTATTTTTATTATTTTCTAAACTTTATTATGTTACAAAAATTCGTATTATTCTAGATTTGTTATTTTACAATTAATTGCAAATTTACAAATTTAAATATTTTAATAAAATCATCTCACATTAATACAATTAAAATTTTCACATTAATAGATTAGAATTAGAATTTTATATTAATTTCACATACATGAATTACGATTAGAATTAGAATTACAATTTTATTTACATTTACAATTTACATAGAATTACATTTACAATTACAATTTTACAAATATTTAAATACAATTACAATTAAAATTACATTTACAATTAGAATTACACTACCATCCTCTTTCTGTCTTTGAAAGGGATATTTGTCAAGAGTGGTATTGGAAATTCGAATTATTTCTGGCTGCCTTCAGCTAGGAATGAAAATCATGTTTAATGAACTGTTTATTAATTAATATAACTGGGTTTTTTTCCTTCTGAAAAAATTAGAATTAGAATTAAAATTAAAATTTTACATTAATTTCACATATATGAGATTAGAATTACAATTACATTTTTAATTTTACATACAGTTACATTTACAATTTTACATAGAATTACATTTACAATTACAATTACAATTACAATTTTACAAATATTTTACATACAATTCAATTAAAATTACAATTTTAGAATTTTACATACAATTACATTTACAATTTTACATAGAGTTACATTTACAATTACAATTACAATTTTACAATTTTTCATATATACAATTACAATCATTTTACAATAAATTAAATATTACAATTACAATTAAAATTTTACATTAATAAATATTTTACATACGATTACAGTTAAAATTATAATTAGTACAAACACAAATACAATTTTACAATTTTACATACAATTAAAATTTAAATTTAAATTACAATCACGACATAATATTTAATAAATATCATGGTCATTTAATATTAAATTAATTAATAAACATCATCACGATCATGATAACCATCGTACAAACATCATATTCGACTAAAAAACACATTCAAACATCAAATTAACATTGTATATTAACATCATCATGACACAAACATCAAATATACATCTCATGTCAAATAACTCATGCTATCACATATACACATCTATCTACAAGCTAAACATTGAATGAACATATCTAACATGACCTAACAATATGCGCCGCATCATGATGATCACCAACATGTAAATTAAGTACGACTGCAACATAAACATAAAATACATGGACCATATATATATATATATATAACTGAATAATGTTAAAAATATACAACTGTAATATAATTGTCATGGATCAGTTGGTGGTAGTATAACAACATCAATAACAGTACAAGTGGAGGCCTTCTCAGTAAAGGGTGCAGCCTTGATGGTCGATGGTCGAGCCTACTCATGATCATGATCACTAGTACTGATGGATGCATCAGCTGGTGGTACTAATACAACATCAATATAAGCAGTAGTAGTGGAGGCATGCTCAGTCAATAGTGTAGCCTCGACGGTTGATGGTCTAGCTTGCTCATGATCATGACTAGTACTGACGGATGTTGCAGGATGCTGACTGGACGTGGCCGATGGTCCAGCCTCATCTCCATGATGACTGCTAGATGCTGCTAGTGGATCAGCCTCATGCTCATCAGGCGTGGCGCGAGGTGAATGATCATGAGATGCATGTGAGTCGTTGCTTGTGGACTGTCCATCACATGCCATGGCTTGACTAGTACGCCTATAGCTACGGACAATCCTCCTCAGTCGCGTAACAATTGTCGTAGCTCCTACGACATGCCGCATCAGGCCGTACATGTCATGCGACATGCCTCTCCACATCCGGAACAATCTATCATCGGCCTATATGTCTTTATAATGAGCGGGCCTGATGCCCGCATCAATAATCAATGCATAGAGTTGGTTGCCCAACTCCATCCTATACCTAGTCTCAGGTCGACCGTGCCTAGCAAAAGGCGGTATCGGTGCACCATGAGCAGGAGCATGTCTCTCTGCTGCACCAGCCTCATCTTGATCATGATTATCCTCGGCATCAACCATGTCCTGATCGTCATCAAGATCGACACTTGGATCATGTGGTGGATCCGACATCTCCTCACCATCAAAAGAGCCAATGTCTGCAAAATATATACAAGTACACAACAATAATTAGACAATTTCATTACACAATTTAATGAAAACAAGTTAAAGAAAATGTTAGAATAAATATAAATAAAACAGTAATATTACCTCTATCATCTGGCGGCTGATCATCTGTGAAGAGGATGTTGGGACACCCTCATCAATCTAATCCAAAATAAGGACATGGGACCAAAATGAAGGGATGCAGCCCGTCAGCACTGGCTAGTAAGTCCAGTGCATCATGAAATATCTTGGCTGGAAACATAGTGTCTCCCCTCTTGGGCATCATCTACCCCCACATGCGCATCTGGGCCTCGAACATCGGCCTACAAGGCTGTCGAACAAAACTAGGTCTCATCTCTAGAAACCTCTCAAAAAATAAACAAAACATCTCTGAAGCAAAAGGGAAGTTGACCCTCCCTTGTGCATGATCACGACATCTATCTAAGACCATACAAAACTACCGCAAAAAAATGGCAGACCACCTAACAAGTCGTGGCTTATGTACTAAAGAATCAAAATAATAGAAAAGTGAGCAACTAATGTGTTGCCCGTCACTGGTGTTGTGCGAAATGGTCGAAATGATAAGTGAGAATCACTGCACGTCCTGTCTACCAAATGCACCTATACGTAACTGACCTCCAAGTACCTGAAACTCTGAAGGAGACAATACATGTGCTCCAATGTATCTATGGGAGTAAACTAAATGACTCCCTGCTACACAACCAGCTGGCACGTCTGGGAATGAGGGAAAATCCACCCCTCTCCTAGATAGTACTATAATAAAATAAATATCCTCCTCAGTGGGTGTGTATCACTGGTCAGGACCAACCTGGAAAGCCTGTCGGTGGGCATTCCACCTGCGGATAAGATATCTCAGAAACACACTATGGG
>CM076580.1:320123312-320586857 GCA_034641835.2 Pinus albicaulis | reverse complement strand
CAACTCAAGTTATACAAGGTAAAACAAATCTAGCACATGTTAGAATTGTTTCACTATGCAATGTGTTTTTGTTTGTGCAAGGAGGATATCTACCATGCGTTAGATTTATTTTCCCTGGTAATGTTGTCATTATTCTTGTTCATTCTAATAAAAATATAGTGGTGAAAGAAATCATATTATTTATACTTCATATTATTTTCAATAATTAGTCTGATAATACTTTCTTATTTTTATTTTCAGAAAGCTTGGACTACGAAGCTAGGGAAAATTCAATGGAGACATATATTGGAGAAGGAAGTAATTTGATCATACTTTTTTTCATATGGTTATAAATTATGCAAATAAATGAATTTTTACCAATGAAGATTCAACTTTATTTTTCTTGCAGTGAGATTTCATATAGTTTAAATTCCTCATTCTTATGCATGTGCGTGAACTATGACAGTGATGGATTAACTTATCTTTTTTTTTTAATTAGTTTCGAATTATCATATGTTTCATTAAAAATGTTTTCATATTCTAAGAATGATGGTACAAATGAGATTCCAAAGAAATCCTCAAGGAAAAATAAAAATGAAAATATGACACAACAAATGTCTCCTAAAGTTGGTATGGCATTTTCAAATTTAATTGATACTCATTTACAAAATAATTAGTTGATATTATGTTATGCAGTTACAAACTAGATGAATTTCAATATATAATCATGTTCATTTCCATGTAAATACATATAATGTATTATAACGTATTTTAATTAATATTTGGTATTTCATGTTTTCTACAATTGTTTTGAGGAATTGTTCAATTGAATGTATCTGAAATTCCATCTAGTGAAGGGAAAATGAAAAATAGGGGATACAAAAAAAAAGCCTCCTTCATTTGGTATGGTCATTTTATAAATTATTTATACTCCCTTAGAAATAGTTATATCAGTTGGTCCCATCCAATTTTAAAACAACACTATATGATAATGTTTGGAATTAGAATTTAATTTTCATTCATGTCAATAATTCTTTTATTATTTTTTGTGGAATTGTTCACCCCAAATCAAGAAAAATGTTACAAACATCATCTAAGAAACATAAAATTATTCCAACCCAAAATATAGTTTGAAGAACAACTTTTACTTGTATTTTTGAAATGATATAAAAGTAGAATGCATACAACACATTTGAGTTTATGCAAAATTGGTATGTTCAAATAAAAGTTCCTGTAAATATGTTTCATGATATGTATCTATTTGGATGCATAGATGGAATCAAACCACAAAAATAGAAATAATTGTTAATTCCTATGCTCAAAATGATAGCGATATCAACTTCCAAGTGGAGGATATTAGAGAAAATTAGGTAAAATCAGTTTATTGTGAAGTGAAGTATACAAAATTTAGACCAGATTTGATTGAAGAATCAATTAATGATTTTCCAAATACACTAAAGAATTCAATTTTTAAGTCTGATAGTTATGAAATCTTCACCAAATTTGGTATCAAAAGTTGCATAGATATTTTAGAACGTATCACTAAATTTCTAAAACATAATTGTGTAAGATGTAAAAAAACAACATATGTACTTATTTACTTGCAACAAAGAGGTAAAAATTTGAATAAAATAATAGATGATAAACTTGATCCTCAATTACTTACTTCAAGGATAGTATATTTAAACAAGTTGGAATATATCATTACAAAGAGTGATTTCAAACCTACTGTTGAATTTCAAAAATCTAGGAAATTTGAATCTGAGAAAGTGAAGCTTGCATATCAATGTGATGAAATTCATGAAACATTCAAGCACTACTATTGATTTTCAAACTCTTTCAGTAGAATAGTGAATGCTAAAATATGTAGAGAATCCCCCGAAGTGTTTAAATTGAGGTCACAGGATGATTCAAATCTTAAAGTATTAGTAAAATCATTCTTAGCGAAATTTTAGACATCATTGCCCGATGCACTTGTAATCCCATTTAATAACAATGAGTATGATCCGCTACTTAATCCTGTAATGATTTTAAGAGAAATAGATCTAGATTATAAAAACATAAAATTTTGGATATTTAATGGTCAACGCACCATTCAAGTAGTAGAAGATATTATAAAAAATCCAATATATAATTTACCTATGGAGGAAAAGAAAAAGTATGAAAGACATAATGCGAAATTCTTGGATCCATTAGTTGAAGCTTGTCAACTCAATTTTGAAAATAACGTGTTCTATGAAACACCATTTATTGTTTGTGTGTGCTCTAAAATGCATTTCTTAACTATCAATGACAAATTAAAGAAAACTAGGATTAGATATTCTAAGACAACTAGAGACAATGTAGGAAATTTTAATTAATTTTTCACCTATCACGTATATCGTATCTCCCTTTATTTTAGACAAATTAATAAACATCATGATGTCAAAAAATGCAAAAGAAATTCTTAATTTGATTTTTCCTTGATTAAATTGAGAAAATTCGAATTCCACATCAACAAACAACTTGGATGTCATTAACTGAGTTGACATGGCTCTTGTAACTCAATTATCTTAGTAAATACAAGTTACATGAGGTATAGTTCAGTTAAACATGTGTGATTGCTAATTTGTAGTAGTCAAGGTCAGTTATTTCAAGATGTTTTTAGTTAAATTAGTTATAACTATTGGAGGAACTAATGGAAGGTCAATTGTGGAGTGGGGCTTTGGTAAAACTCAGTGATCATCTAGTTAACTGATCAATCAGCCAAAAATGGCTAGTGCATGAAGAGAATTAGAGTTTCCCAACTATGGTGGAAATTCCAAGGTAGTGTAAGATCACTTGTAAACTAGTCTTAAGTGTATAGGTGTTGCATGGGGTTAGATGATCAACCTTGAGAATTGCACAATCATTTTGGCGGAATTTCCTAAATAATAAGGGTCTAATTTCTGAAGGAATTGAGCAAGGAAACATGGGCTCAAGTAGAGGAATAAATTTACTAAGTCAGGGTCAAATCTTTTGAGTTAGAAGACAGATAGGTTATTCACTTGCAGGTTGATCTAAGTTTATCAAAGAAATTGTAATACATATATATTCATGAAATTAATGCAATAAAGAATTCTGGTTTTCAACAGATTTCCTTACCCCAAAAAACTTTATTTGCATATATGTTATTTCTCATTCCATGTTTGTGTCTTGTGATTTTGATTTATAATTTTGTGAGCACTTTTGAATCTACATCATAATTCCTACATGGTATCATAGTAGGATTAACATTAGAGAAGGAATTTCGAAGTTGTTTCTCAGGAGAATCGAATTCGCAATTTAGTGAAGAAAAATTTCTTTGTAGCTGAAAAGATGACCTTCAATGGGCTGAGGCTAGAGTATGCCTTGGAAGACAGCTCTAATTTCATCATATTGAAGGATTACATGGAGGAAGTATTGGATGAAAACAAATTGTTATAATACCTCAGACGGATGTTGCAAAACCACAAGCATATGATGCCCAAAGCCTTTCTCAATGGAATAAAGATGTAGCCAAGGTGAGGAGAATAATCTTGAAGGGAGTGCGGGATAAAATTGTCACAAACCTCCATGAAAAAGAAACTCATTTCGCAATGTGGAAAGCATTGACACAATTGTTCAAGAATAGTAGTGACGATAGGAAGTTGGTGCTCAAGGAAAAAATTTGAAATGTCGAGATGCGGAAGAATGGCATTATTATGTAGTATCTAAGTAGGTTCACACAAGTTCTTGATGAACTTGGAAGGGTTGGAGTTAATGTTGCATAAGGTGACTTCGTAATCCTAGTCATCCTAGACCTTCCCAAGAGTTGGAATAGCTACCAATATTTGGCGAATGGGAGGGACAAACAACCGAATTGGGAACACTTATGGTCTTATTTGGTACAAGAGGAAATAAGGCAAAATACGAGAGATGGGACTTCATACAAGGGAGAGGATGAAGAAAACCCTGGATTGGTTGGAAAGGGAAATAAGTAAAAAGGGATAAATCTCAATCCAAACCAGACTCCAGCCAAGGCAGTAAGAAGAAATATATGTCAAAAATTAAATTCTTCCATTATCGTGAATTAGGGCGCTATGCCACAAGATATCCACACAAAAAGGTAAGAAAGAAGACCTCATGACTAGGAGAAAGTGAATCCTTCACTTCACAGTTCAAGCTTGAATTTACCCTTATCGCATCCATTTACAACAGAGTGATGGGGAGCGTGTGGTACTTAGACTCAGGTGCATTGTTCCACATGACAAGGTGTAGAGAGTTTTTTAGTGACTTGGAGGAGAAATACATGCAAATTCACATTGAGTTGGTGGACGATGGAAATTATAATGTGAGTGGGGTTGGTACAGTCACCTTTCAAAGGGATTCGAGCTCACCTCTAAGGCTTAAGGATTTCATGTTCGTTCCGGGCCTAAAAAAAAAATTCATTTTTTTTATAGTTTTTGAAGATCGTAGTTATCATGTGATATCCATAAAAGGAAAGGAATTCCTGAGACACATAACCATTGGACAGGTGAAGTAGATCACGGTTCGTGTGGATAACCTATATAAGCTAGATGTGGAAGACTATGTTGCATTAAGCACTAAGGAGGAGAATGTAAAGGGTCATGATGTCAATAAAATTTAGCACATAAGACTTGGCCATTTTCATCATGGCACCTTGAATATTATACAACAAATAAAAACTCTCCTCCCTAAAGGATAACTTGAATATTTGGATGTATGCAAAGGATGTACCTTAGGGAAGTACACAAAATCAACATTCCATGATTGAGAAAAAAAAGCACATGCAATCTTGGTATGGATACAATATAATGTCTATGGAACATCCTTGATGGCCTCCACTAAAAAACACAAGTATTTTGTCATGTTTATTGATGAATTCTCACGGAAGTGTTGGATCTTCTTCATGCGGAAGAAATAGGAGACATTTTCCAAGTTAATAGAATTCAAGGAACTAGTTGAGAAAGAATTTGGCAGGAAGGTGAAGGTTGTTAGTAGCAATAATAGAGTTGAGTATTTGTTGAATGAATCCTAAAATATCTATGCAAAAGAAGGCATTCTATCAGTGTTGACATCACCCCATAAGTGAACAGTAGAATGGGGTGGCTAAGAGAAAGAACTATAACATTGTGGGAGCTCTGAGGGATATATTTCATGACCATGGCCTATTACTGCATTTCTGTGTAGAGGAAAGCAATACAACAATATATTTGCAGAACTCAAGAGCTCATCAAATTCTGGCATGATTACACCAAAGGATGCTTTCTCAGGGAGAAATTCAGATGTGTCGCACTTCAAGGTTTTTGGATCCTCTGTCTACTTCCATCTCTCCAAATAATTAAGGAATTAAATTGAGCCAACAACAGAATGGGGCTTATTTATGGGTTAAAATAAAATTCCTCACAACTACCATGTTTAATTTCCATCCCCAGAATTACAATTGTGTTAAGGGATGTCAAATTTGATGAGGAGAAAGCGATGTGTTTCTCTCTTGAGATGAGATTTATATCCCACTAGAATAGGAGCTTTAGCTCCAAAGGAGGAGCCTTAGGAAGTTGTGGAGCAATAAAAAACTAAGGAGAAAAGAGTGTAAACATCCACTCAAGAAGAACCATCTAGAGAGGTAGGAAAAGGACCAGGAAATTTGATAGGCCTATGGAAGATGCGATGGAGAATGTGGGAGCTCCTTCAAATTTTCATAAGAAAATAAGGTCACCTGATCAATATGGTAGCTACATGGCTCTAATGATTGATTTTATAAATACTAAGCCATCCTCTTTCTAGGAAGAAGTAGAGAAACTTGTATGGATTGAGGTAATGGTGAAAGAGTAATAACCCATTTCAAAGAACAGTGTTTGGGAAGTTGTCCCAAGACCAAAAAATAAATCCATTATGGTTTATGTATGGATCTTCAAGGTAAAGCATGCAGTATAAGTAAGAATAGAGAATTATATGTCTAGATTAGTGTCCAAGGGGTACTCTCAAGTTGTTGGAATTGAATATGAGGAGACCTTTTCTCCTGTGGCAAGGTACTCATCCATTAGATCAATTATTTATCTGCCTCCATAGATGTGCTGGAATATCTATCCAATGGATGTAAAAAAAACATTTATCAATGTATTTATTGAGGAGGAGGTGTACATCGAGAAAAAATAAGGTTTTTAGATTTTTTATGAGGATTCTCATGTCTATGGACTTAAGTGAGTATTGTATGGTCTCAAACAAGCACCCCTTTCTTGGTACACTAACTAGTTTGGGCTTCACCAAAAGTGAAGCATAGGCAAAACTTTATCACATCTTGGTAGAAGGTAAATTTCTCATTATTGTCTTATATGTTGATGATTTAGTTTTAAATGGTGATGAGCAGTTGATTAGATATTGCAAGGAGGATATTTCAAGAGAATTTGAAATGAAGGACATGGCTCTCATGCACAACTTCCTTATGTTGGAATTATGGAAAGGCGATGGGGAACTTTTTATCTCTTAATGGAAGTATGCAAATGAGATACTACATACATTCTACATGGAGATTTGTAAACCCATGGAGACACCTCTAGTGACCAACTAAATGAAGGAGGATGCCACTTCAGTATAAGAAGTGGATTCTACCATTTATCAACAACTAGTTTGTTCGTTGATGTATCTTGTGAGCACACGACCTGATATGTGTTGTGTAGTCAATCAATTTATCCAAGCTATGATTAGGTCGACCAAATTATATTGGAATTATTTTAAGCATGTTTTATGGTACCTCAGAGGCCCCACCGAGTTTAGACAAAGGGAGTGAAGTTGTGTGGTTTCATAGATGAATATTGGGTGGGGAGTCCATTTGAACGAAAGAGTACAATAGGTGGAATTTTTTATGTTTTTTCCGCAACAATTTTCTGGTATAGTAGGAAGTAAAGATTTGTGTCGGTAAACTCAGCAGAAGTTGAATACATGGTTGAAAGTCAAGCAACATGTGAGGAGATCTGAATGAGAAACATACTTCTGGGACTATTTTCTCAAATCATGGATCCAACTGTGATCTATTGTGATAATTAGAGTTGCATCAAGCTCTCTGATAATCCTCTATATCATGATTGATCCAAGGATATAGATATTTTGTATCACCATTTGCGGGGTACTGTGCAAAGGCGAATAATATTGCTACAATAAATTCTGATGGAGGAACTTCAAGATGCTGAGATTTTGACAAAGGATTTGTCAAAAGGGAAGTTTTAGTTGCACATGTGTAGGATAGGGGTGGTTAATAATACATTTATTATTGAGAGGGAGTGCTGAAAAATGCAGCAAAAACATTTCAATTTGATTTTGACTTGATTAGATTGAGAAAATTTGAATTTCTAAATCAGCAGACAACTTGGATGCATTTAACTAAGGTGACATGGCTCTTGTCACTTAGTTAGCGTGGTAAATTTTTTTTAGAGGAGGTATAGTTTTGTTAAACATGTGTCATTGATAATTTGTAGCAATCAAGGTCAATTATTTCTAGTTTTTTTTAGTTAAAGTAGTTCTAACTGTTGAAGGAACTAGTGGAAGGTCAGTCGTGAAATGGGACTTTAGTAAACCTCAATGATCATCCAATTAACTGATCAATCAACCCAAAATATCTAGTGCATGCAGATAATTCAAGTTCCCCCAGTATGGTTGATATTCCAAGGTAGTGTAACATCAATTCTAGACTAGTATTTGGTGTATACGTATTCTATGTAGTCAAATGATAAACCTTATGAATTCCATATTAATTTTGGAGGAATTTCCTAAATAATGAGGGCCTAATTTCTCAAGGAATTACACAAGGAAATAGGGGCTCAATCATAGGCATAAATTTATTAAGTCTGGGTTATAACTTCTCAGTGAGAAGAGAGATAGGTTATTCACTTGTAGGTTGTGCTCAGTTAAGCAAAGCGATTGTAATACATCTTTATTCATCAAATTAATGCAAGCAAGCATTGTCTTTTTAGAAGATTTATTTCCCTAGAAACAATATGGTGTGAATTTGTGTTATTTCTCATTGCATGTCTTTGATTGATGTTTTAAATTGTGAATTGTATTCTGAAGAGGAGTAGAGTAGCTTTGTGTGTTGTAATTTTGATTAAAATTTCACGAGCAGTTGTGAATATACATCATAATTTCTACAAATGAATTACTTTAGTTGATAATAAAAGTAATATTATATCACGTTTAAAATTAATTCATGTTTTTTTATATTTCAAAATATAATTCATATATTCATATCTACATTAAATTATTACTAGATTAATTTTTTTTTATAAGGTTAATGATGAAATGTTGTGCTCCTTATTTGATTGCCCAATTCAAAATTTTGTTGATAAAATAATCTCTTATATGTTGATCAACGTACTTGGTATAAGTGGGACACATTTTTCAGTTTTTATGAACTATTAATATTGAAATGTTATCCAAGTGAACTTGAATTAGAGAAGTAGAAGGAAAATAGTCTGCATATTTTCAAAAATACTTCCTCTTCACCACCTTCAAGGATTAACTACATAATAAATTGATTCAATAAAAACAAAAATGTATTTGATGGAATGTTTTGATTTTCTATTCTACCTAATCATCCAACAAGTACCATAAAATTGAAATATTATTACAATAAATGAATAACCAAAAAAATTATTGGATGGAATGGTTGCATATTGTATAATTCATGATGAGAAATTCAGTGGTATGGATCTTAATATATCCAATATTCTCGAGCATTATCAAATAAGTGATAATTAATTTCCATATTTTGTAGGGTAGTGGTAGGGTCTACTTATGTTAAAGTAACAATAAATACAAAAATAGGGACCCTTTCTCTACAAGCATGCAAAATCCTCAACATAATATACATGGATCAACAAGGCTTCAATAATTTGACAAAAAATTTCAATTTTATTGTCTGTTGGTGCCCTATATTACTAGTGTAGTCCCCTATTGTTGTTAGTGTAGCCCCCATATTGTTATTATTGTACCCATGTAGTCCCCATATTATTATTATTATGCCCCATAATAGCTCACTATTGTTATTGTGGTGCTCTTACATTATTATTGTTACGTCGTCTAGGATTATATTGTGACCCATGGACTCCTATATATAGAAAGGAGGTTTTTTCATTTGTATTGTCAAATATTTGTTCATTTATGTAATGTAAAGGAGTTTTCCCCCTCGGAGTGGATGATTTCTAAGGCATTGATCTCTCTTTTCTTCTATTTTTGGATCTGGTTTCATAACATTTGGTATCAGAGATTTGGATTCTATAGTTTCGCTGCTTCAAACAGGTCATCATGGAATTTTCACTATAAATTTGTTTCTATGAAGGTTCAGACGCTAACAAAAAAAACCATTTGCAAAGAAATCCTGATGAACTTCATGTAAAATTTTCAAATCTTGTTTCACAATGTGTCGGACATATGATATGTGGAAGTTAGCGTATTTATAGGCTCCCGAATTTCATCTAAAAGAGGTAACCTTGGGAAACACGTCCTAAATCTCTCTCTGAGCGTCAGATTGAAATTTTCTAAAAAATTTTGAAATCACACAGACTGTAGTTTCCTGTATATCAATTTTAGAGCTGAAGGAAAAAACAGTGGCACATGGAATGATGTACAAGTTTTCTCTATGAAACCAGTCCATAATTAAATCATTATCAGAGATTGGGCATAACTGTGTCTTTAAGAATGCAAATAAGGTCAGACCTGTGGTACTGGAAAGAAGATTCATATGAATAATAAAGGATCAAATATAAAATATTGAGGATCCTAAATCATAGAGATACATTAGATTCAATATTGAGCACCTAAAAAACGAGGTAAAAGGTGTATGTATGCCCAGAAAAATTTCATAAGTCTTGTTGGAAAAATCTTTTTGAAGGGATTCCAAGGGAATATTGAAGCACAAATATCGAGTATTGGATTCTAAAATGGCCCCTTAAAATAATTCAACACCCATTAAGCCTTTAGAAAGCTCTACTATGACTCATGAAGACGAATAATGGCAACATGACATATCAAAATTACAAGAGCAAGTGTAACAAATTTCGCTCTCGCAAAGAGCAACAAAAAATGACATGGAAGCTAAGATAGATGATTTGAAGAAATGCGTGAGGAATTTAATATGCATGGATAGTTTAAAGAAGGCATGGAATCTAATATGGATAGTTTGAAGATAGCATGGAAGTAAGATGGATGGCATGGAAGCTAAGATGGATGGTTTGAAGAATGGCATGGAAGCTAAGATGGATGGTTTGAAGAAAGGTGTGGAAGCTAAGATGGATGTTTTGAATAATGTCATGGAAGCCAAGATGGATGGTTTGAATAATGACATGGAAGCTAAGATGGATGGTATAGAAGGCAACATGGAAGATTTTAAGAAATACATGGAAGGTTTGAAGAAAGGTTTAGCAAAGTTGTTACAAGAAAAGCTTCCTAATGGTGAAAAGATAGTAGAAGAACCTCATGATGGGAACAAAATAAATGTTAATCATGATTTCATAAACTCTAATGTTGGCGGGAAGAACCACCATATTCCAAAAATGGATATGAGGAAGTTTGATGGAAAGGATCCTGTAACATGGATACCACAAATGGAGCAATATTTTGATCTCCATAACGTGCAAAACACACAAAAGGTACGCATTGCAACTTTACATTTAGAACAAAATACATTTGTATGGTATCGATGGCTTTGCTCCCGTAAAAAAATTGTCACTTGGTCAATTTTTATGGAGAAAATGATAGCACATTATGAGGATACAAAGAGAAACACCTTCTTTAGCCAATTGATAAATCTCAAACAAAAGGGTTTAGTGGGGTAGCACATTGAGGACATCCAAAAATTGAATATAAGGGTAACTGATATTCCAAAGGAACACATGATTGATCTCTTCATAGGTACAAAATACAGCATCAACATGAGCTTCACCTTTAGGAGCTTGATATGTTGGAGAGAATTCTAGATTGGAAAGAAAAATTGAATGGAAAATTATGGTGACAAGGAAGCATAGAAAATACACTAAAGGTCATAAGTGTGATGAGATGACATTATTTTACATATATTGTGAAGAGGAGGCAGAAAATGAACAAGAACCTTCAAAAGAAGAGGATATACACCAGGAACCAAACCTATAGAATAAATAAATGAGTCTGACCATATATTGTACTTCATTGGAATGAATTACTACTCCTTAAACTCTCAAGATAGAAGGACATATCAAGAAGAAGAAGGTAATAATGTTGATTAATTCCAGTAGAACCCATAAATTTATTCATTGTAAGTTAGCTAAGGAATTGAATTCCTTCCTATACCCCACGATTACGGGCTTGTCATGTGATGGTTACAAATGGAGGAACTATATGATCCAAGTGGATGTGATGGTCACCCACCTATTCCACTTGGGGCCCCACCATTGTCTCTTTCATTTTTCGGTTTCGGCACAGCTTACTATTTTTAAGCGGTTTTGGGTCCTCAACTTCTAGAGCCGTTTGAGGCCCTAAACGACGTTTTTAGGAAAAGCGAGGGGAGCAACATGGGTCCATGGTGTTGGGGTTCCAGTGTTTTGGCCAGATAGGCAAGACCAAAAGACTAGACAACATCAAACCACTTTGGGATCCTAGGATCTAGCCCTCCTGGATCCAGAGAGGGATCTCTCTATAAATACAAAGAATGATATATATCTTTGAAGCTCAAAATGAGGTATTAGGCTAGGTATGAAGCACAAGGGTTTTTTAAATGATTTGGTTGATGGGTTGGGGATCATCAACTGAGAAGGTTATGGAAATGAAAGGAACAAAGTAGCAGGATGTTTCGGCAAAAGAAGATAGGTAAAGAAAGTTTCAAACCATTGGGCTATGGAGTCATGAAAGGGTTTAATTTACATAACAGCTAACCAAGGCTTTCCATAGGGCAAGTCATCTATACTAAAGGATCTTCTAGATAGATGGTGGAATGGAACATTAAGGAGTGAAATGAAAGAAGGGAAGAAACCCAAGTGCAGTCTGGAGATCAAATCAGATGTCATTTAAATCCAGACCTGCTTTGACATACTTCAAAGGCAACTCTCAGTGAGGACACAAAGGATATCTTAAGATCAGGTCAGAGGTCATTTAACTCCAGGCCTGCTTTCAGCATACTCTAAAGGGAAAAACAGTTAAGATTTAACACAGAGCAAGGCCTAAGATCAGAGAAGGACTTTTAACCTTCAATGCTTTTGACACTAGCTCAAAGGGATCTTAGAAAGGCCAATCTATTGGAAAAGGACCCCAGTGGATAGGGCTTACACTAAATCCCCAGTATCCCAATTCTTCCAGCTTGAACCCAACAAGAGAATCTAAGCAACAAACTCCAATTCAAACATCAGTAAGCATGGGTAATACCAACATCTTTGATTGGTTAAATTACATGAATTTTTTCTCAGATAGACAATCAGCAGAAAACATCAAAGATAAGAAGAGCAGGAAAGCATTAGGGTACCATGCAAGGGTAAATCCTAAGCCTGATTACTGATTCTTATCAGAGAATAGTGGACAGTATTATTAAACAAGAAATAAGTAAGGAAAACATCACTCGTAATATAGACCAGGATCCTGTGAAATTTGCTTGTTCAATTGATGTGCAAAACCAGTCACATACTTTGAGCTCAATAGCTGTTAGATTCCAAACTTCTCCTCCCAGCCTACTAAATTACAAACTACTAAGCTACTTCCCCCAATAATAGTTCTAACAATTGAATGAATCCCTATCAACCAACAACAACCACCTTTAAAATGTATTCTTCAGAGGTTCTTATAGGAGAATGAGTAACTGTGGTATTAGATGTACATTTAATTGATTCATTAAGACAGAGCGGAGGAAATGTTCGTGCCCACTCTGCTTAATGGCTATGTGTTGACATATTGGTACTTTTTAGGCTGGTCAAGAAGTCTTGTTAGGTTAACATTAACCTCAGATGTATTCTTTGAAGTTCTCTCTGACTCTATGGTACTCTGTTCTATCTTCTGAAGCAAGTAAGGTGACTGAAGGTCTTCAGGTCTTCTCATGCTTCCATAACTACTGTCTTGACAGCTTTAGAAAATTCAGTTAGTGAAATAACCTTTAAGGGCTTGAGGAGGCATGGAGAATGCTGTAGGAAGATGTCCTTAGAAAGAATATGTTATGCTATCATTAAAACACAAATATGGCTTGTTTCATGTGCTTAGGCTTCATTAAGCTCTTGATTATCTTCATGGTATTCAACCGCTCGTCTTTTGAACACAGGATTACACCATTAAGTCTTCAATAACAAGTTCGGATCCCTTAATCCCACCTTTGATACACTTTTCTGCTGCTGTGCTGGTCTCTCTGTGCTCTCAGTCACAGTGACTGTGACTGTGGAGACAGAATGCGTTTTACCATCTGGATACCCTGCACAATACAATGAAATCGTTAAAAAATCCAGGGGAGTGCTGGAAGGTTGCTGCAGAGGCCTGTGGAATGGTGGCGGAAATGGTGGATGCAGGTGAAAAACAAGTGAAAATCACTGTGGAATGGTGAAGAACCGAGCCAGTGAAGGTTTGGTGTGAGGAATCGTTTGTGTCGTCTGATTAGATGAGAAATGGTGATCACCACGGATCCATCGATGGAGGTGTTAATAGTAAGTTCGGCGTCGTAGAAGAAATAATTGCAAAACATCAGGAATTACTTTGTCTCATAGAACTGTCGTATATTTAGGATTCAAAACTTATAATCTTTCGATTTAGAGAATATTACACCCCGCCTACCCCATCAAATGGCTTTCCAGATTCTAGTATTAGTAAAAAACAGACCCATTTTTCGGACTGTGATTGATGAAGGGGCTTCTATGTGTATTATGTCGATTCAGTGTTGGAAATCGCTTGGTTCTCCTACGCTCAATCAGTCTCCGACAATTCTAAAGGCTTTTGATGGCCAAGGGTTCCATCCTTTTGGTATTTTGCAGGATTTACCTATAGGGGTCGAAGGCAAAACCGTAAATCTAGATGTGGAGGTGGTTGATGCCCCTCTAGATTACAACCTTCTCCTAGGTCGCAGTTGGTCTTATGCTATGAATATTGTTGTTTCATCGATCTTTCGCCTTATCAAGTTTCCACATCTAGTCAAGGTCGTTACAATAGATCATCTCACTTATTTCTCCTCCGATCCAGCCTCTACTGAAACGATCCAGCACATCGGTAAAATTGCTATCCCTTACAAGGATGTTGGGGTAGGTTTGATTAAAGATTCTGGTTTACTAGGAAAATTTTCCTTTCCTCCTCCTAACATATCACCTCCTATTGCAAACATTCATATGATTTCATCGAATACCATTACGTTTGATGATCCTTGGATCATACCTTCGATTATGAGTTGGATTCATTTGATGGTGCAATGCCTTTGAGTCCCTTTGAAATTGCATATCAAGCTGTACAGTCACTTTCCGATCCTTCTTCAACCAAAATTGATCCAATGAATGGGATCCATGAGGAATCACTTTCTATATCTAGCTCAGCCACAATGACATTTCCTGATATTGTTCATACTGATGAGCAGATTCGCGAACTTTTGTCTGTTGACGATTTACCATGGGAAGATCTACATCACCGATCTTCATTTTTACCTGAGCTGGATCATTTTGAAAATGATTTCGCTTCTATTTTTACTGCTAAATATGTCAAAGAACCGCAAGAATCCATTGCACAATCCTGATTCTAAGTTAAATTTGGAAAATATCTCTCGAACAATTCCAATTGACATTTCAGTTAAGCCAGGAATAATTCAAAATATTCATATAGGTGCTTGCTGCACGGACGATGAACTCCAATCTTATAAAGCCCTATTTCAAGAATTTCGTGATGTGTTTGCCTGGTCATATGAGGAAATTCCAGGAATCGACCCGTCAATTGTTGTACATGAAATCAAGACTTACCCGGCTGCCAAACCTGTCCGTCAACGTTTGCATCAAATACATCCGAGAAAAGCTGCTGCTATCAAAGCCGAGGTTGAAAAATTACTTCGTGCAGGTTTCATTTATCCAATTCCTTTAACGGATTGGGTATCGAATATTGTTCCTGTTAACAAAAAACAAGGAACGATAAGAGTATGTATCGACTATAGGGATATTAATCGAGCTTGTCCTAAAGACAATTATCCAACCCCCTATATCGATCAAATAATTGATGATTGTGCCGGCAGTGAAATGTTTTCCTTTATGGATGGTTTTTCCGGTTACAATCAAATAAACATACTCCCTGCTGATCAGCCAAAAATAGCTTTCATTTGTCCATGGGGGACATTTGCTTATTGCAAACTACCCTTTGGATTGAAGAACGCTGGGGCAACTTTTCAAAGGGCTATGTCTTACGCATTTTATGACATTAAGCACATTGTGTAGCCTTATCTCGATGATTTACCTGCCCATTCATTGTGTAGGGTCGACCATCTCACTCATTTACAAGCTATCTTTATGAGATGTTGGCATTATAGAATTAGGTTGAATCCACAAAAATGTGTTTTCTGTGTAGAATTAGGTCGCTTACTGGGATTTATTGTTTCAAAAGCAGGCATTCACGTTGATCCGTCAAAGGTCGAAGCTATTTTCAATCTACCTCCTCCTTCGACTCTGCGCTAACTCCAAAGTTTGCAGGGGAAAGCAAACTTTTTACATCGGTTCATTCCTAACTACGCCGAGCTAACAAAGGGTTTTACCCGGTTGTTGAAACAGAATGTTCCATTCTTTTGGGATGAGAACGCTAATCGATCTTTTGATGCACTCAAACACGCGTTGACCCATGTACCGTTACTGCATCCTCCCAATTACAACTAGGACTATTTTTTGTATCTCGCCGCCTCTCATTCCACCATTGGGATGGTTTTAGTTCAGGAAGATGAATTCAACAATGAACATGTGATTTACTATCTTAGTCGAAATCTGCATCCGACTGAGATCAAATACACGCATGTGGAGAAATTGGCCTTGGCAGTTGTCCAAGTTGTCCAAATATTTCGTCACTACATCTTATTACACAAAACCACAGTGATTTCTGACTGTAACCCTATGATGTACATCTTGACCAAATAATTGCTAGGGGAAATTATTCCAAATGGATAGTTATCCTGCAGGAATTTGACTTGGAATTTGAAAAATCCAAGGCAAAGAAGTCTTTGTTTTTTGTCGAACTGATGTGTGATTTCCCATGTACTAATACTGAAACTATGGCGGAACAACGCATTTCGGACGAATCCTTTTTTCTTATTAGTAATCTTGATCCTTGGTATGGGGATATTATTGTTTATCTCCAAACCCAATCTTTTCGGCCTGAAATCTCACGATCTCAGTGACGAAAAATATGTTTCCAATCCCAACAATACAATATTATTGGTGATACACTCTATCGTTGTGGACCGGTTTCTATTTTCTGACGCTGTCTTACTCATGAAGAAGCTGAGAAGGTTCTAAATGACTGCCATTCTGGAACATGTGGCGATCATATGTCTGGGTATGCCACAACCCAAAAGATATTGCGCGCTAGTTATTTCTGTCCGTCCTTATTCAAAGATTGTATCTATGCAGTCCGGAAATGCCACAATTGTTAGGTCTTTGATCGTAAAATGCGTGCACCACCCGCTCCTCTTCACCCTATAATTGTTGTCGGTCCTTTTGCAAAGTGGGGTATTGACTTTATTACATGTAACCCTCACTCGGCCGAGGGGCATGCGTATATTATCCTAGCGGTAGATTATTTTACTAAGTGGGCCGAGGCGATGCCTACATTTTCAGAAGACGGTAAGACTGATGAAACTTTCGTGTTCAATCATATAATTGCTAGATTCGGTGTTCCTCAAGCCATAATTACGGATCATGGAAGTCATTTTCGAAATATCATGATGACTGAACTGACAGATCAACTTGGCCTGTGCCACGATAGTTCTACTCCATATTACCCGCAGGCTAATGGTCTGGTTGAAGCTATCAATAAATTTTTAGTCACTATGATCAAACGAATCATTGGTATTCATAAGTCAAATTGGCATTCCATGTTATTTTCAACACTTTGGGCATATCGGACCTTAGTAAAAACATCAACTGGTTTCACTCCCTTTCAACTGGTTTACGGTTTGGAAGCTGTGTTGCCTATTGAATGCGAAATTTCGTCATTGAAATTAGCCATAGAATTACTCCCAGCTACGTCTGAAGAGGAGAAGCGTTTTTTGTACTTGGCTCAGCTAGATGAGAATCGACGAAATGCTGCATTAGCAAACGAAGCTCATGTCAAACGAATAAAAGCTCAGTACGATAGAAATGTTACCCCTCGTAGTTTTTCAGAAGGAGACCTAGTTTTAGTGTACGATCAAGCCAACGATAAGCTAGGGGCTAAAAAATTTGTGCCTATGTGGCATGGTCCTTTCATTGTTAAGCGAAAGTTGGCAAAAGGGGCCTATGAGCTGATATATTTTGATAGTGTCTCTTTAGATAAACCCAAAAATGGGCTTTATTTGAAAAAATATTATGCTTAAACTTGGTGTGGAGATTTTTAGTTAGATTAGATTCTTTACTATTGGTGTGTATTAGATTAGAAAAGCGTGCCTAGTTTAGAGTGTGTTCTTATCACTATTCCTGCTTATCTGAGTTTTACTCTTGATATTGCAGATGCCGACGTCTCTTCAAACCTACATTGGTTTTGCTGATGGTGCTTGTCGTAGTACACGAAACATTTCTTCCGCAACTTGGGTTATCTATTCACCCTCTGACGAGTTAGTATCCATGCATGGGGTAAGCCTCGGTCAAACAATGAATAACATTGCAGAGTATAGTGCAGTGATTGAGTTATTATCTGAATCCATATCATTTGGAATTTGGAGTTTGATTGTTAGGTTGGATTCTGAACTTGTTGTATTACAACTTAACAGGGTTTATGCCATTAGAAATCCAGTGTTATTATGGTTATTTTTAAGAGTTTGTCTCTTGGAACGTGAATTTGATTACATTGAATATCAACATATTCCAAGACATTTAAATACTTTAGCAGATGCAGTTGCTTCTAGTATGATAAATAGACATTTGCAATAATCAAAACAGTAAATTAAAAAACATTCGATAACATGTACACAGATAGCCAGTAATAGTGATATATCATAGCATAGAAGTGTGTTTCGAACTATATATCGTCTTGTGTTCGACGATTTAAAATTTAAAATACAAAAAAATTAGGACTTAGAAAGTGTTGAAAATGATTTTTACTTGAATCATCCCATTGCTCTCCTAGAGGAAAATCCATGTCTTTGTCGCCGCGATAGTTCATCCCAGCGTATGGAAAATCCTTAATGACAAATATTTGGTTTTTCAACCAACGAAAATATGTCAACAGAAATCTAACAATCTCAATGCCCTCAGCATGAGATTGGCAACACGTAATGATGCACTCCTATACAGTCTAGTAACAGTGAAGACAATAAATTTGAACTCAGGATGGATAATAGCTTTGATATCTATCCATTTATCCTTGGGGTTAACTCAACCATTGCAAAACTCTTCTTTGAGACTAGCAACAGACTGGCCACCTGGTCTAGTCCCGAATAGAAATAAGTGTCCGCCCCTCTTGGACAAACCAGTCAAAAAATATATGTCCTCCAGTTCGACTTCGAGTCGGTGGCCGACAATCAAGAAATATTGGTCCTGTGTGTCCCACCTGTTCACTAGCCATATCAGGAGATTGACTTGGACCTTCATATGGTCCAAAATTTATTCAAGTTACTTGGAGCTGGCGGTTTTTGATTCCGACAAACGGATTTTCCAGAATCTTCACAGGAAGTTTTTCTTATCCAAAAACCCTTACTTTTTCACTCTGAATTCAAATAGTAAAAATGAAGTTAGAAAAGTCCTTTTTATAAGTTTTTTCGAATAAATGAATTTTTAATTTGTTTATTTTTCACTTTAAAAAGGTAATTTGGAAAACATTTTTACTTATCTTAAATAGGTATGTGTAATTGTTTCGAGTTTTTGTGCAGAATATTGGATTTTTCGGTAAAAATGATCATTTTTCAATAAAAAGCACACTTTTATCACTTTTTCGGACTCTTTCAAAAATTTACAAAAAAGAGAAAACTTGGAGTCCTCTTTTAAGCTCTTTTTAGACTCTCGAAAATTGAAAAGATTGCCGAGCACTTGATTATTCAAACTCGTTAAAATAAATGAATGATCGTCCTTTCAGTATAAGTTTACCCCTTTTACGGACTGAAATGGACTATTTACGAAAAAGGTATACGTTGACTAATTACGGTCAATAAAGTTCTCTCCCACATTATTTTATCCTTTTTCGGGCTCGAGAGACTAAATTTACGAAAAAGTACACCCACAGAGTTTTCTTAAGTTTTTCTTCTGACTCCCTAAAATTGAAAAACACCGAGTTTCTCCTATACTGGACTCGTTAAAATTTAACAGTAAAGGACCTGTTCAATTTTTAAGCAGGAACGAACCACTCCTTCTTAGGGTTCGAATCTTAAACTAAGTTGGACTCATCCGAAGGATGAGCTTATAAACAAGAAAATGTTATCCTCCTCAAGCTTGTCAAAAATAAAGAGGTACTTGCCAGAAATGGTGGGGGAAAAGAGAGAAAAACGAACCTATTTGTCACATTTTGATTATTCAGAAAACTGTTAACCACTCTCGAACATGACACTTTTGTTCACTTGGGTTGGGAAAATACTTTGCCTAACAGTTAATCAAACCATATTGAAAGTGTTCAGCCGGTTTCTGGGTATTAGCTTTGGATCAATTGTCACCAAACCATCTGCAGTGTCGTTATGTGTTCAAGAGGACAGCTCAAACAAACCATTCATTTGCGAAATTTTTGTCTTCCATTTTGACCATCCCTGAGTCAGTCCTTGCCAATATATTTCTTCAAAACTTGATCTATGATTTTTTGTTGTGGGCTTGCCTACGACGGATCGCTTTCTATTAACGACAGCTCATTATCTAGGAATTTGATCTAGAAATCGTCAGTACCTTGGAATCTGCATGCCTCAATGACAGGTTTATCACCTTTGATGACAGGTTGCATCATTGACCTTCGATCGAATGATTCCATGACATGTTCGACTTTAGCTCATTCATTCACATTTCATGGATTGTACTGAGTACTTTGAGAGCCATTGAAATTACTAGTGGTTACTCTCACACTTGTTAATATTTTATATTATTGACTCGTAATCAAGTGGCTTCTACCTTGTTCAACTTTGACACATTCATTCACATGGATAGAATTGTATTGGTTTGAGAAGCGGAAATCAAAACCCTAGATCTAGTTTCCACCATCCAGGCTACGAGGAATTTTTTTTATTCATTTATACAGTAGACTATTCATAAACATATGGTTGTGTCCATGCTGTGTCTACATATTTCTATACTATTGATGTATTGAAAATCATTCCTGTATCAGAACAGTTTAAATCAGTTTTCTAGTTAGTTTTGATCTGAGTATGGGAATGCCTACCTCAGCGATGATATGATTACATATATATATTTTGCATTGAATGTTTTTACAGGTTCTGACCGGGGTGTCCACAGCATGTTCCTTGAAATGATAAAGTACTTCACTCTTCATATATGACAGACTTCATCTTCATCTAATCCAGACTTCGCACTTTAGGGGGCAATCTGTTGCACTAAAAACTGTCACCTTGACATTCTACTGACTGTATGAGCTCTTTACACTCATACATGCCTCCTCTGCAAGTCTTACAACCTTTTTTCCTCATTCCAAGCCCTAAAACTAGAGGAAAAACCCTAAAAACTCAAAATTCCTTGGGTACGCAGGTAACATGAAGCTTGCCTGCGTTCCTAGCTTGGGTACGCAGGTAATACACTGCTTACCTGCGTTCTAGAATGCATTTTTCCCTTGTAATTCCTGTGTACCCTTCTCAAAGTCAAAAAATCGAGAAGGTAAAGTCAAAAAGCTGATTTGAGGTCAATTCTAGAAGGTTCTAGATGAGATTTTTTGGGGATGAGTATGCTTTAGTAAGTTTCATGCATCCCTCACCTTAAGGAACTAATCCCTTGATGTGAGGAGCCTATCCCTTTGAAGGAGGATTCTATCCCTTCAAAGGTGGAACCCTAACCTCCTCATCTGCTCTATAAAAGGAGGCATTGGGTAGCCTCAAAGGGTTAAGATTTTTGGGTTAAGTTTTTGGAGATTGAGAATTGGAATTCAAGCTTTATGTGTGATTGAGTTGAAGTGCTGTTGAGATTAAAACTTCTTTCTGCTGAGCTTTTGAGAGGAAAGATCACATACCTCTTTGTGCTCCTGGAGGAAGAGTGTAAGACTTATCAAAGTAGAGGAGACTCCTGCTTCGGACCCCGGGAAGGCCTTTCAAACATCAAGGCTAAGGTTGTAAGGTTCTTCTGTATATTTTAATATTAATACAATCAAGTTTTGTTTTTCTCAATAAATTGTCGTTCGATTGTTTATTTCAATAAGCTGTCGTTTGATCGTTTATTTCATAGATTCCTTGATCACTATGATAGGTATGTTTTATGATTATTTTTTATACAGGTGCTATTTAATATTTTCTTGTTTGTGATTTCAAGTCGACAAAAGGTGACACTTTGTTGCGACAAAAGACGACACTTTGTTGTGACGAAAGACGACACTTTCTTGCGACGAAATAACTCTTGTTGCGACAGAAGGATTTTGATGCGACAGAAGCACTACGACCACAAATAAGCATTTGGATCTAAGGTAGGATCGACACCTTCATAGAATTTATTTGTAAAATGAATATATTTAGAGAAAGACAAACTTAGTTGTTCGTTTGTTGCTAGATTGTCTTCTAACACTAGGGAGATCGATCTTGTCCGCAAGATTGATTTATCCAGCTCTTAACACCCATTAAAAAATCTAGGGGAGTGGTGGAAGGTTGTTGTAGAGGCCTATGAAATGGTGGTGAAAATGGTGGATGCTGGTGAAAAACAAGTGAAAATCACTGTGGAATGGTGAAGAACTAAGCCAGTGAAGGTTTGGTGCGAGGAGGCTTTAGGCCGCGTCTGATTAGATGAGGCAATGGTGATCAACTACTATCCACGATGGGAGGTGTTAAGACACTCAGAGTAAGAAATAATATTTAGTGTAAAAACCAAAATTTTAACATTCGGTGAATTACAAAGGAAATGGAGCAAACCGCATGTGAAAGCGGGCCATTTAATGGTAGGACCTCGGAGGGCGCGAGGGTGATTTGAATGTAAACCGTCGGATCTCGTGAGGAGATCAATCTGATGATTTCGATGAAGTGAATTCAAGGTCTCATGAGGTGATAATGAATGGGGACGCGATGAGATATGAACCATTAGATCAAAGCAATCAACGGCCAGGGGTTAAACAATGGTGCCTTCGGGGAGTTGCAGGGGAAGAGGTGGCTTTAGTGGGAACAACTATTTTCAGACCGTTTGAGAGTGGTTTTGAAAAATTTCCAAAAAACGCGATATGCCTTGCCGCTCGACACGTGTCCTCTTCAAAACTGCCTATTTTTCATTTTTTTGGAACGTTAACCTTCAGATGCAAAAATTATGCGAAACTCATTCTCAGCCGTTGGATGAGGGTGCTCTGATCGGACGGTGCGGGTTTCTCTAGATAACAGATAAGATGCACGGGTGATTAGGTGGGATGAGGTCAAGGGCAGTGTTAGATCTCAAATTACGCTCTATAGGATGGACGGTCGATTAAAAGAAGGAGTGGAGGGCAAAAGGCAAGTGAATGGGTGGAACAAATGAGGGCCATTGATCCGAAGATCAATGGTAGAGATCCAATCACACCGAAGAAATGGTGAGGGGCCAAAGCTCTCGAGTTTTGGTTTTGTGATTACACTGGGAGAATGCTGATCGGTGGGGAATCAATGGTCCATGCTCGATTGAGGCACCGGGCGTAGGCGGGCGAGATGCGATACACTAGTGCTAGGCTCTAAATCTACAGATATCAATGACTTAGGACGTAGCCCGGGCTGGCCGATAGAAAAAAGACCTCGTGATAGAAAAATTTCAAATTAACAAAGGAAAGGCACCAAGATAGTTATGATTGCGATTAGCACCTGGGCTTTAGCACTTGGTCTCGAGTGCGGGTCATATGTGGGGAAGTGGTTAGGGGCTTAGCCGAAAGGGGCTTAAGACCTCAAATGTAAATGGGGTTTTTTAAAGCCAAAATGAGTGATTTTCAAGGAATTTTTGGCTTCCGGCAAAGGGGAAAAAGGGGGTTTAAGACTGTAAAAGGGATTTTTAGGGGCTTAAAAGGATTTTAGAGGCTTTTAGAGGGTTAATGAAGGGATTTTTAAAGGGGGAAGAAGGAGGTAAAAATTGAGGTTTGGGAGGGAATAAAAATGGAAAAATGGAGGCCTCTTAAAGAAGTTTCTTCCACAAACAGTGAGGCTTTTTAGTGGAAACAGAAGTGAAGATTGTTCAAAGGGAGAAAGACACATGGAGGCTTCAAGAATGATATGCTTTCAGAGGAAATGTATTTCTTGAAGGCTCAAAAAACATTTTAGCCACTTGTTTGCTTGTCAAAAAATTCAGGGTCGCTAACAAAGGGCTCCACATGGGGAAGGCATTCAACGTGTAAAGAAGGGGGAATGATTTAGAAAATAGTCTTTGGGAGGTAAGACAGATGCTGTGCATTTCGACACATCCATTTTCTTTTATTATCTTCCATGAAACAGAAGAGATCACATCACAGCATTATTCTCTCCAACAATTATCTACCCATACTATTTTCTTATTTTCCTAACATTTGACTGCCTCCCTTTATATCATCAATTTTTTATACAAAGGGAAATAAACATATTCTACTTCTAATTTATTTCTACATGAGACCATACAGATAGTTGGCCTCATAGCTTCTCTACCTATACTAATATCTCAGGATTGAATTGTCTAGCATATTTCTTCTCTACATTCTAAGACAGAATTGAAACACAACCAAACTAGGGTTAGACTGTCTGGTTTAATGACTTTACGTAAATTAAAAAACAACTAACTAAATGCTCACAGGCTGAGCTTTATTGAGATTTACTACCTACCCTACTCTAACTTGAGATATTTACATGTCTAACTGACAAACCTTCTTTTCCAATACATCTAGTCAATTAGATGATCCAATGACTGGTCTTTTTTGCTCAATTCTTTGAGCATGCTGGATAGGTGGGGCCACTCCCATTCTCTTTGTTTTATAACAAAAACATTTAAAATATTTATTATTGTCTGCAGCGAGCTGATCATGATGACCTTTGATCCTTCTTCAAATGTTAGTATGAAATGAACATAGGGATCTGAAATGATACCCAGTTGTGAGTGAATATGTGGCAAGTAGGCTTCAACCAAGATTTCTTCCTTTTCCACCGGATCAGTTAAAAATACTTCCCTTCTTGAGAAAGAAATCTCCTCATCTTCATCACTGAACCGTTTGACCCATCATAAATTGTGGCAGTTGTCTTCGAGCTCGATGCATTCGATCCGGTTCACAGCTCGTGAAAAGAGAACCGTATTTCTAGAAAGGTTTCGGTTCTATTGCTTCCTCTTTTTTGGAGAGAAAACTCCTTTAGTTTAAAAACTACTCAAAAATCTCTTTCTTCTTATTTTTCATCCTTTGAAGTGAAAGGATGCCACTTTCACTGACATGGAAACTATTAATGATGATCCAGATACAAAAGAGTGAAAATTCAATGAATCTTCATCTATTACTAGGCTTTCATAACTTTCCTCATCAGTATCATAGATAGGCTGACTTGGCTCATTACTTTCTTGAAGTTGCTGAAAATGATTTTCCTCCCATAAATCTACTAATGATGGTCCTACAAGATCATCTTCTGTTTGGAGAACATCATCATATGATAGACCAAAAATAGGAAAATCATGAATGTAAGTAGTGCTACCAATCGTACATATTGGATTGTCGAAAAATCTTTCTTCATTTCGATTTACGTAGGAGCTTTCTAATTTGTACAATCAAGTTTCGTAGGTGAAGAGAATCATGTTCCGTTTATAAAATATATTAGAGGTCGGATGACTATTGATGATATGCTCTATTTCTTTCTTCCTCGTCAAATGGGAATATTTTTCTATGTTTCTTTTAGCGAAGTGTAAAGTAGCCTTCTGCTTTCTTGTATTAGTTGATTTGGAGGCCGGATGTCTTCTTGATTTTTCTAATAGATATTCACTTACACTAACAAAGGGGAACTCTAAGAATTTTGTGATTTCTACCGATCTCTTTCTATTTCAAACACTTCCTCATGATTATGATGATATTCATTTAGAATACAGTGGCCTATTAGTTGTTTCTTCTTCCACATCAGATTCTGCCTCTTCTATGTGGTCTCTTGCTTCCTCAAGGCATCGTTCCCTATTAGCTTTTTCTATTAGGTCCTGATATTCTCTAGTCAGCGTAACTCAAGACAAAGGTAAGAAATCAGGTGGTTCCTGATCACTTTCCTCTTCGTCTTCTATAGATTCCTGAGCATCATACATGTCTTGCTCATCTTCTCGGTCTTGAGTTTGTTTGCTCTCAGAAATGCATATTTCTTCAGATAATCAAAATTTGTATTTACATTAGCCTCATACATCCTCACCATTATTTTACCAAACATGTTTACCATTCTTGTCATTCTATCTGCTAAAGCATCTAGCTTTGCATCTTGGTCCATACTTGGATCCATGTTTGTACAAAGAGGTCACTATATCTTCTCAACCAGTTCAGGGTCTTCTACCAGTGGAGTCATTTGGTCCTTTGAGAGTTATGGAGTGTGGAGTCGCCAGGTGGATGAATGTGAATGTTTGAAGCAGGCTGCTGTCCACCATCAGAGTAAATACCACCTAAGCTAAGTGGTCTTTGATCCCCGAATGCCATTATGTCAGGGTTTCTAGTGTTTTCTGGCCAGATTGGCAAGACCAAAAAGACTGACTTAACATCAAACCATTTCTTGGGATTCTAGGGATCGAGTTCCTCCTGATCCAAAGAGAGGGATCTCTCTATAAAAGGCAAAGGATAATATGTCTTTGAAGCTCAAAATGAGGTATTAGGCTAGGTATGAAGCACAAGGGGTTTTTAAATTGGTTTGGTTGTTGGGTTGGAGACCATTAACTGAGAAAGCTATGGGGAAAAGGAACAAAGTAGCAGGATGTTTCGGCAAAAGAAGATAGGTCAAGAAAGTGTCAATCCATTGGGCTATGGAGTCATGAAAGGGAATTACTTGCATAACAACTAACCAAGAGTTTCCATAGGGCAAGTCATCTATACTAAAGGATCTTTTTAGTTAGATGGTGGAATGGAACATCAAGGAGTGAAGTAAAGAAAGAAAGAAACCCGAGTGCAGCCTGAAGATCAAGTCGGATGTCATTTAAATCCAGGCCTGCTTTGACATACTCAGAGGAAACTTTCAATGAAGACACAAAGGGTAACTTAAGATCAGGTCATAGGTCATTTAACTCCAGGCCTGCTTTCAGCATACTCCAAAGGGAAAAACAGTTAAGATTTAACACAGAGCAAGGCCTAAGATCAGAGGAGGATTTTTAACCTTCAATGCTTTTGACACTAGCTCAAAGGGATCTTAAAAAGGCCAATCTATTGGAAAAGGACCCTAGTGGTCAGGGCTAACTCTAAATCCCCAATATCCCAATTCTTCCAGCTTAAACCCAACAAGAACATCTAAGCAGCAAACTCCGAATTCAAACATCAGTAAGCATGGGTAATGCCAACTTCTTTGACTGGTTAAATTATATGAATTTGCTCCTAGATACACCATCGGCAGAAAACATCAAAGATAAGAAGAGCAGGAAAGCATTAGGGTACCATGCAGGGGTATATCCTAAGCCTGATTTACTGATTCTTATCAGAGAATAATGGACAGTATGATTAAACATGAAATAAGTGAGGAAAACATCACCCGTAATATAGACCAGGATCCTGTGAAATTTGCTTGTTCAATTGATGTGCAAAACCAGTCACATACTCTGAGCTCAATGGTTGTTACATTCCAAACTTCTCCTCCCAACCTACTAAATTACAAACTACTAAGCTACTTCCCCCAATAACAGTTATAACAGGGAATGAAATCCCAGCAACAACAACAAACTTTACAATGTATTCTTCGGGAGTTCTTATAGGAGAATGAATAGCAGTAGTAGCAGATGTAAATTTAATTTTTCCATTAAGACATAGTGGAGGAAATGTTCGTGTCCATTTTGCTTAATGGCTCTGCGTTGACTGTGTGTGCTCGGAAGTGTGATTTAGAAGTCTATGTCAGGCTGGCAATAACTTCTGATATGTTCTTTAATGTACTCTTCTGGATGTAAGTACTCTGTATTGCCTTCTGAAATAAGTAACATGGATAGAAAGTCTGCAGATCTCTCCATACTTCCATAACTGCAGTCCTGACAACTTTAGAAGCTTCTGTCAGTGTAATGACTTTTAAGAGCTCGAGGAGGCATGGAGAACGTTGTCGGAAGGTGTCCTTTGGAAAGAATATGTTCTGCTATCATTAAAACACTGATATGGCTTGTTTCATGTGATTAGGCTTCATTAAGCCTCTTGATTATCTTCATGGTCTTCAAACTGCGTCTCTGTCCTTTAAACACAGGATTAAAGCATTAAATCTTCATTAGGAACCATTAAATCCCTTAATCTGTCCTTACTGATACTCTTCACTACTGTTGTGATGGTCTCTCTGCGCTCTGAGTCACAGTGACTGTGACTGTGGAGACATAGTGGATTTCTCACTCTGTAAACCCTGCACAATACAATAAATTCGTTATGAAATCCAGGGGAGTGGTGGAAGATTACTGTGGAGGCCTGTGGAATGGTGGCGGAAATGGTGGATGCAGGTGAAAACGGGTAAAAACCATGCAGAATGGTGAAAATGGAGCTGATGAAGGTTTGGGGGCAAGAAAGATTATGGGCCGTCCGATTAGATGGACAGATGATGATCAACGGTCGGGATTTTTTGATGGAATCGTTAATACTGTGTTAGGCGGGAATTTAAGCCTTTAGTGTAAAACAAAAAGGTTAAGGTTTGGGTGAATTACAAAGAAAAAGGGTTAAATGAATGAATTCAGGGCCTTTGATGGTGGGACCCAGAAGGCAGAGGGCGATTTGAATGCGGACCGTTGGATCTCAGGAGGAGATTCAACGGTGGAGATCCTCTCACAAAGCTCTTAGGAAGGCCCGATGAAAGAAATATGGGTGAAAAGCGCAATGTGATACGAACTGTTAGATCAAAGCGATCGACGATCGGGATCAAACGATGGGGTTTTCGGGAGCCAAAAGGGAAAGATGGTTTCAGTGGGAAAACCGTCGGTGTCGCACGATTATAGAGTGGTTTTGAAAAATTTCCAAAAAACGCGATATGCCTTGCCGCTCGACACGTGTCCTCTTCAAAACTGCCTATTTTTCATTTTTTTGGAACGTTAACCTTCAGATGCAAAAATTATGCGAAACTCATTCTCAGCCGTTGGATGAGGGTGCTCTGATCGGCCGGTGCGGGTTTCTCTAGATAACAGATAAGATGCACGGGTGATTAAGTGGGATGAGGTCAAAGGCGGATTAAATCTCGACCGTCAAATCTATAGGATGGACGGTCAGGATTAAAAGAGGGAGTGGGGAGGCAAAGGGTCAAGTGAATGGGCGGGATAAACGATAGCCGTCGGATCGAAGGGAACGAATGACAGATATCCAATCGCACCGGAGAAATGGCAGGGGGTCAAAGCTCTGAATTTTGATCTTGCGATTACACCAGGGCCGTTGGATCTGGTGGTAAGATCGACGGTCTACAGTCAATCGAAGGGGTAAATGAAGAGAAGCAATGGGCGAAGAATGGCAAGGTGCGCGGGCCGTTGATGTAATGTAGATCAACGGTGGAGATTGCGGCAGGGGTCTATTAGAAGAAAACCAATCGCATCGAAGAAAATATAAAAAACAAAGGGAAGAGGTGCTCACGGAAGTTCCGATTGTGATTAGCGCCTACGGGCTTAGCGCCTGGTTCTATGCGGTGAAAGGGGCTGAGGGCTAGCCGAAAGGGGCTTAAGCCTGTAATGAAAAAGGGGATTTTTGGCTTAAATTTTAGTGCTTTTTAAGGCCCAAAGGAGGGTTCCGATAGAGGGAATAAGGGGTTGTTAAGCCAGACAGAGGGTAATTGTAAGGTTAAAAGGGGAGTTAGGTTGATTAGGAGGGTTAATGAGGGATTTCGAAAGGGGAAAAAGGTGATGAAAGCAGAGGCTTTGTGGGAATGAAATAAGGGGAAATGGAAGCCTTTTTAAGCATTCTTCTTCTCAAAACAACAGGGCTTTTTAAGGGGAACAAAAGTGAGGATTGTTTAAAGGATAGACAACACATGGAGGCTTCAAGAATGATAGGTTTACAAGGGAAATGTATCTCTTGAAGACTAAAAACATTTTCGCCACCTTTTTTCTTGTCAAAAAATTCATAGGTGGCTAATAGGTAGTACAATAGCAATACTAGTGGAGGCTTGCTCAGTCAATGGAACTGCAGCCTCGACGGTTGGTGATGGTCCAACTTGCTCATGATCATAACTAGTACTGATGGATGCCACTGCAGGCTGCTGATTGGACGTGGCCGATGGTCCAGCCTCATCTCCATGATGACTGCTAGATGCTAGTGGAGCCTTATGCTCATCAGGCGCGACGTGAGGTGAAAAATCATGAGATGATGAGTGCTGCTTGCGGATTGTACATCACATGCTGCAGCTCGAGCACACCTATAACGTGAAAAAGTCCTCCTTAGTCGCATAACAACTGTCGTAGCTCCTACGACATGCTACATCAAGTTGTACATGTCACGCGGCATGCCTCTCCACATTTGCATTAGCTTATCATCGGCCTGTATGTCTTTGTAATGAGCGGGTCTGATTCCCACCTCAACAATCAATGCACTGAGTTGGTCGCCCAACTCCATCCTATATCTCGTATTAGGTCGACCACGCCTAGCAAAAGGGAGTATTGGCACAACAGCAGGAGCATGTCTCTCTGCACCGGGCTCCTGATCATGATCCTTGGCATCTGCCACGCCCTTATCGTCATCAGGATCCACACTTGGATCATGTGGTGGTGCGGGCATCTCCTCGCCATCAAAAGAGCCAATGTCTGCAAAATATATACAAGTACACAACAATAATTAGACAATTTCATTACAGAATTTAACAAAAACAAGTTAAAGAACATGTTAGAATAAATATAAATAAAACAGTTGTTAGCCATCCATAATTTTGACACATTCAAAGATGGCTAAAACAGATATTTTAAGCCTTCAAGAAACAAATTTTAGCAAATCTGTGAGTTCTTCAAGTCTTTCCATATCCCTTATCCTTCAAAAATCCACCTATTTGATCTCTTCACTCAAAATCCTCAAGGAAGTCCTGCTGTCTCAAAGAAGGACTATTTTCAGACTCATTTTCCATCATTCTCACTTTGAAAAATACCTCATTTATCCCTCATTTCATCCAGAATCCCTTTAAAACCCTATAAATCTTCTTTATTTGGTTTTAAAATCTCTTTTATTACCTATCAGAACCCTTCAAAAACCCTCAGAAAAGCTCACTTCAGCCTATTTTCTGCTCATTTTAACCTTAGGGCTTAAGCACCTTCTGCGTAAGCCTGTAGCCCCTTTTCTTCCATGTGACCCAGGCCTGTGACTACCTGCGACCATCAGCAAAAGTCTTAGCCCATAACCCGCCGATGGTTCTCTGCCAATGGATTCCTAATCGTCAATCTCTCCCAGATCGGATGGCCATCGCACTTCGCCTCCCCCCATTGGCCATCGCATTTTGCAAATTCCCATTTCCTCATTCCCAAACCATTTTTGCCGCCGATATGCATCCTCCCCGATACAATCCTCATCGTCCGATTAACCCAGATCTACGGCGCATGTTCACAGCGGGGCACCCGACTAAAGTGGTCCGTACTCCCCAGTCACCCCGCACCCTCGATCTCCACCGTCGATCTTCTCCTGATCCAACGGCCAACATTTTTTCCCAATTTCCCATTCACTGCGGAGGCACCCGGCCTCGAGATCCCTCTGTACCCCTCAGTCCTCCTGCTGTTAATCTCCACCATTGATATATTCGGATCTAACAGCCACCATTTCACCCTGCTGATCAAACTTTCCGCTAAAAGACAGGACTGTTGATGTCACCATCACCGCCCACTACTCTTACCCCCACGCATCTATTCAACCATCAGGCTCACCCACAGCCGTTGATCTCCTTGATCTAATGGTCCTCACTCCATTTCTTCACCAGCTTTTCCTCCCGATAGTCTTTTACCAAAGCCTCCCTGCCGATATATTCTGGACTGTTGATTCGACTCCCTCAGATCCAACGGTCTGCACTGTCTCGCATTATCGTTATTCCTCCACCCCATTCATTCATTTCTGCCATTCCCCAATATGATCTTAACCGTCGATCCTCTTGATCGGACGGTTTGCGCTTTCTCGACGTTTCCCCTCCCCTCGCACCATTTGTCATTTATGCAACTTGGCTGAGAGATCTGGGCCGTTGATCTACCCAATCCAACGGTAATTATTCATCTTCGCGCCCAAATCACCATTTCTCCCCGGAGTGAAATTCTAACGCGAAATGAGCAGTTTTAGAGGGACACTCATCACTCTCTAACCTATATCGCATTCGCCCAGCCCCAAACCACTTACCGCTCTAACCCCGCGCGAAAACCACTCGCAGTTTTCTGCAAAAATTCTTATCATCATTCCCGCACCAATATTCAAACTTGCCCAGGGTTTTCCCAGTTTCTATGACATAACCTTCCTCTGAGCATTTTCCCTCCTCCGCATCGCTCTATAACCCCTCGCTGAGCCATCTGAAGCAGTCAAACCATAAACGCAGGATTTCATAACAAGTTTATCATTGTATGTTGGTTTAAAATGGTGGCTTAATTTTGCAGGCTCTCCCACAGCCAAACACCAGTGGAAAAAGTCGAGGATGATGATCCTGAGGTTGCATCAATGCAGAAAGGGATTCACGGGTTGATTATTAAAGTTTTATCAGTGTCTCATGAACACTGGTGAGGAACAAAACCCCCAGCGCGGAAGCCCAACCGCCTATACACAAAAGAGATAAAGTGAGGATCAATGAAGATTAAAGAAAGATTAGCAAAAGAATAAAGGTTAAGGGTCCAACTCAGAAGATTAAAAGCTTAACCCGCAGATCAAAGATAAAAACACAGTCAAAGCCAAATCAATGTTAAATGACAAAGACAGACAAATCAGCAAAGGAGAGCTTCGAATGACACATCAGTGAAGCTATTTACTCCTCCCAGGACTAAAGACACCTTGACAATTATTATGCTGACAGAACCTCTATAAACTGTTAAGGCAGTTATTTAAAGGTATGGGTGGTCTCAAAACCCATACTGTCCACTTTACTTGTACCAGAAGAAAAGACAGGACTGCAACAACCAAAAGACTTCTCCACAAAGACACTCTTTGGAGTTATTACCAACCTGACAATTAGGCCTCAAAGTCTACAAGAACTACTAGAATGGGAAAGAAATTAATGTAATATTTATGACACAGAATGGGCATTCGAATGCTTTTCTCCTCTGTTTAATTAACCATTAAGACCATCTCTATCACCTCTCCTCCCCATTCACCTATAAATCCTATTCGAACTCTCATTGTAAAAGTTGGCATTTGGTGAACTCTTTGAAGCAATACATAGACTGGCAGAAGTGAAAATAAATTGATGTACTGAAGTTTGTGGATGGCTTGGCTTGTTTATTGATGAAGGAGGCTGGATCATTGGATCCCTGAGCCTGGTTGTGGTGAAGTACTCTCTAACAGTAATTTTTATTTCCTATTTTCCATTTTGTTCCATCATTCTATACTGTTAAAGTTTAGGCTAAGAAATGTCTCCTCTCTAGAAGCACCTCCTTTTGATATTTGCTGTATTTCACCACTTCTATAATGTTTAATATATACTTTCTGCTATATCTAATATTATAAAAGATTTATCACTTCTGACTTCATTTCTAATGCATATGTGGAATTTCCTCACTGCTTCCTATAGATGCTACCTAGATTTATCCATGTCAGACCAATCAAAACAAACACTATAACTAGCCTAAAATCAACCTCTTAAAAGCATCAAGCTATATCCTTACAAACATATTGAGAGATTGCTCTGTGAGACTAGGAGGGCTAGATCCTAGGGCTCTAAAGCTTGGTTTGAATGTTGCCTTGTCGTTTGGTTTGCTAATCAGCCAAATCACAGGAATCCAAAATTTTGGAAATCACGATGGGACTTCTGAGTACATAAATGCATGAATACCTCTTAAAACTCTTTAGACCCTCAGTAAATCAAAGAATATCTAATGAATCTTCCACATCATCGCCACTCCAACATTTTGGTGATAACGGTGGGACACTGAGTACATAATAGCCTATCAAGCTCTTGTAGACTTTTTAAGTCCTTCAATAAACATAGAAACTCAGAAAAACCCCAAAAACAATTCAGATTGGTTTCATAATAAACATTGGTGGTGGACCATAAACATTTTACCTTCAAAAAGCTAAAATTTCCACCTGGCGACTCCACCAGCCCCAATAGGCCTATTATTCCACTACGAATCCTGATTTCTTTAGGATTGGGTTAACCAACCTTGAGGAGATTCAGAATTCTATTATTACATTATGAAAAAAATTGTGAGAGGAAAGCCTTTGAAAGAGTTTGAAGTTTGAAGCCTCTCCAAGTTTTGAAGCTGAAATCTGGCTTCACATAGGATCTACACTAGATCCCATCCAGATCCTGATCCTCTTAACATAGTTGACAATCTAGAAAGGATTTTGTGGTAGACTTCTAAAGCTGGAAAATTAGCTACTGTTAGGACCATCCCAAGAGCAAAATCTGTCCCTGAAACTCTCACACTCTTGGAAGATTTTCACTTTGACTTTTCTCATACCAGAAACATATTTAGAAGTAAGTCTTAGAGTGATTTAAACCAGGCTAACCTTGAACTCACAGATTTACAACATAGCTTTAGCACAAAAGCATCACCTTCTACTCCTCCTGATTCCCAACTTCTACACCACCTTAGCCCTTTCCATAACAAACCTGTCCATCATCAGTTTGCTAGCCCGAGTGTTTCTTCCACTCCTATTCACACTTTTGCTACCCAAAACACTCATGTTCAGCCCACTGTCCCTTTTATAAATCCACCCGTTGTAAATCCTCCATTATTTCCAGCCATGGCAGCATGGTATGCTCCCTTAGTGTTACCCCAACCTCTAGCTCCTTTACCCAATGAATATTAGTCCAAAATTCCCCATTTCACCGGAAATGAACCCACTACTGCTCAACAACACTTAGAAAAGATGAACAATGCCTTTGATTATATGGAAATAGAAGATGAGACCAACAAAATGAGAATTTTTGCTCAGATTTTGGGAGGAGAAGCCAAAAAATGGTTCAAAGGCCTAACTCCCCATAGCATACATGATCTCCCTTCTTTATTTCAAACATTCACTAACAAATGGGAAATTAAAAAGAACCCTCTCCAAATACTTTTAGATTACAACAACCTCAAGAGAAACACTGGGGAAAGTGTTCAAGATTATTGCACTAGATTCAATAGTGTTTATAACGCACTACCCACAGATATGAACCCTCCACAAGGCTTAGCGTTGGCCAAATTCCCTGAAGGATTTGATCCCGAAATGGCCTATCAGCTAAGAGAAAGGGATCCCTTAACTTTAGAAGACATGCAAAAGGAAGCTCTTAGTGTGGAAGAAAATCTGATTGAGAAGAGAGCTAGGTTGAGAACGGAGAAAATAGTCACATATAAAGATGAAACTATGGCATATAATTCTTCATCTGAGGCAAAATTTGAAAACCTAGTGAGGGTAATGGAAAGAATGCTGGACAAGATCAATTTAAATGAAAGAAACCCTCCTAGAGAAAACCAAACCATCCGTAAAAATAGAAACAGAAATTAAAATATCAGAAGAGATCCCAATCAAGATAGGCATAGAGACAATGACCAAAAAATTAGGCCTCCCTTTCAACAAAACTATGTAGAACAAGAGGATGAAGGGGAAACTGATAGGATGGAAGAAAAATCATGTGAACTTGATAGGACCTGATGACAGAGATGATATCTTCCTCACTGAGGAAGAACAAGGATTTTTCTCATCAGAACAAAATGAACACAATCATGAAGAGTCTGAAGATTATAGGTTGGGGTTCGAAAACACAATTATGGAAGTTCACAGACAATATGATCTCAGAAGCAAAAGGAACCCAGAAATTGCTAATGACAAGAACACTAACATTGTTGTTGGAAAAACCTCAGAAAATCAGCCTAAAAAATTAGCAAATAATACCAACACCGTGGCCAAGAAAACTGATCTAAATAGAGACAAAAACAACCAAACAAGTGTTGAGAAGAGCTGCCTTAGTACTTCTGCTAGTGGCCCTATCAAAAAAGTCCCAATTAATAGTCCTAATAAAACTCAACCAGCCAAAATTGATGAAAGAAACATAAGCGAAAAAACAGAGGTGAATATGCTGAAAATAACACTTCCTTTTAGCCTCGAAGGTGAAATTTCCAAGATCAAAATTAGCATGCCTCTAGCTGAACTGGTAACTCAGGAAGTGTACAAAAATCAAGTTTTAAAAGCTATGAATATAAACATCGATGCTGATACTTTAAACTTGACGGATGACAAACCAGAACTGTTGTTTGGTCCTAGAATTGAAGGAAAATACCAAGAAGGGGCTGTCCCTCCCTTTTATGTTAGTCTAAACATACATGATAAGATCCTACACAATGCCATGCTAGACTCTGGAGCATCACATAACCTTATGCCCAAAGTAGTAATGGAAAGCCTAGGCTTAGAAATTACTAGACCATATAAAGACTTATACTCTTTTGATTCAAGAAGGGTCAAATGCTTGGGTTTAATCAAATATTTGTGTGTTAACCTGTCATAAATTCCTGCTAAAAGCCTAGTGATGGATATAGTGGTCGCTGACATTCCCCCAAAATATGGCATGCTTTTTTCTAGATCATGTGGAGCCAAAATTTAGGGAACCCTTCAAATAGATATGTCCTATGCCACCATACCAGTGTTCAGTCAAACCATAAGATTATATAGGGAATCCCCCATGAAATACATGGTGAGCAGCAAATACAAACCCAACAACATGCCTGTCTATTCTACACATTCAGACTTATATTCCTTTATCTTATTCAATGAAGATGAAATCACCCAACAAGAAAAGGAAAATAAGCAAGAAATTGGTGCACCAAAACATTTAAATTTTCCTTTCACTCAACCACGAAATGCCCCAAGTTTCAACAACCTTGGGCAGCAAAAAGAAAAAGAGAATGAGATAGAAATATTTTGGAAAATGAGGTTTGATGGCTCTTGTAGCAAGGCCAGTTTAGGGGTTGGTGTATGGAAACATAACACAAACAAGGGATACTCCTATAAAATAGATTTCCGATGCATAAATAACATTGCAGAATATGAAGCCCTCATCCTCGGCTTACATTTGCTCAAAGAATTAGAGGTTAAGAGGATATCAGTCTAAGGGGATTCTGAGTTAATCATCAGGCAAATCAAAGGGGAATATTCAGCCAAAAACCCCAGACTCAGATAATATAGAAATGCTGCCTTTGATCTCCTTAAAACCTTTGAAAAATATGAACTCATTTTTGTACCAAGAGCTCAAAATCATCTAGCTAATGAACTTGCATTTGCTGCCAACAATTTCCAAATACCATAGATAAATGAACAATTCAATATAAAGGTGAAAAATAGACCAGCAGTGCCTGACAATGAAGATTATTGGCAAGTGTTTGAAAATGATAAACACATAAATGATTTCTTGCAAACAAGGAATGAATTTTCCACAACAACACCAAGTTCCAGCCATGAAAAAGATTGTTGCAATGAGGAACAAACCCCTGAAACAGAGCCCTCCCTTTCTGCTAATATAAATCAGTTTGAGCACCTTTTTAAAGCAAAGTTATTTGACAACCCAGACCAAAAGGACCTTGAAGTTTTACAATGTAAAGGTCATACTATACCAAAAGGCCTTACACCATTAGAACAACTATTTGATTTCAACGACGTGGCCAAAGAACCGAAAACAAAGCCTATAGAAACTAACGTTGAGGAACATAACATAGGCAGCCTCACTGAACCCAAAATGATCAAGCTGTCCAGCACCCTCGCAACGCATGCAAATAGTAGTACATAACACTTTTCAAAGAATTCGTAGATGTGTTTGCATGGGACTATAAAGATCTGAAATCTTTTGATACTAGCATCATCCAACATAAAATCCCTCTTAAGGAAAATCATAAGCCTTTCAAACAGAAACTAAGAAGGATAAACCCCGTTTTATTACCTTCAGTAGAGAAAGAGATTAGGAAAATGTACGACGCTGGGATCATAGTTTCTATCAGATACTCAGAATGGGTTTCCAACCTAGTATCTGTTAGGAAGAAGATAGGGGAAATTAGGCTGTGTATTGACTTTAGGAATCTAAATAGAGCCTCCCTGAAAGATAATTACCCCCCGCCGAAGATGGATCACATACTCCAAAAGGTGGTTGGGTCTAAAATAATATCATTGTTGGATGGGTTCTCAGGTTACAATCAGGTTTTAGTACTCCTAAGTGATCAACATAAAACTGCTTTTACTACACCTTAGGGGACATTCATGTATGTCAAAATGCCATTTGGTTTGATGAATGCAGGGGCCACTTTCCAGAGGGCCATGGACATAGCCTTCTCAGAAGACATATGCTATTTTATAATCATTTACCTTGATGATATTATTGTCTTCTCCAAAACTGATGCAGAACATTTGATCCATTTAAGAAAGGTTTTCGAGAAATGCAGAAGGTTTGGCTTGTCATTGAATCCAAAAAAGACACTCTTTGGCCTCCAAGAAGGAAAGCTTCTTGGTCACATAATCTTTGAAGAAGGGATCAAAGTAGACCCCAAAAGGATTGATGACATATTGAATATCAGCCACCCAAGAAACCTTAAATAATTGCAATCTTTCATTAGGAAGATAAATTTTTTAAGGAGGTTCATCCCCAACCTAGCTGAGCTATTAAGAAACATCACTAATATGCTTAGGAAAGAAGTAGGTGTTAAATGGAAAGTGCAAGCTAAACAATCATTTGAACTGGTAAAACAAGCTCTCACTCAAACACCAGTTCTCATTAGTCCTGATTTCACCAAATATTTCTATATCTTCTCTTTTGCATCTGAACATACCATAGATGCAGTATTATTGCAAAAGAATAGCATGGGGCAGGAACAACCAATATCTTTCTTTAGTAGGGCTTTGAGAGATGCTCCACTCAAATATAATATCATGGAGAAGCAAGCTTTAGGACTGGTAAAATCATTAAAATACTTTAGAGTGTACATTTTACATTTACATATCATTGCCTTTGTGCCACACACTTTAGTCAAAGATATTCTAAGTCAGGACCCTGATGGTAAAAGGGGAAAATTGATTGCCAATATTCTAGAATATGACCTATAGATCACGCCCACCAAACTCATCAAAGGGCAGGGATTAGCAAAACTCATGGCTGAGTCAAACTTCCAAGCTTTAGATATGAACATGGTTGATATTTTGGAAGAGATAAAAGAATGCACAACACCATTCATTGAAGAAACATTCATGAACTCTCCTTGGTATGTTGACATCATATGTGTGTTGCTTTATCTGAATGCTCCTCCTTCTTTGTCAAAAACAAAAGCTAGATTTTTCAAACATAAGGCTTTAAATTATTGTATATTAGATGGGTTTTTGTATTGAAAAAATGCTGTGGGGATTTTACTTAAATGTTTACTTGAGGTTGATGCAGGAAAAATCATGCATGAGCTACATGAGGGAGAATGTGGAGGACATCTTAACTGGAAGACCACAACAAACAAGATCCTCAGGTCTGGATACTATTGGCCCACCTTCTTCCCAGACACCCATAACTTAGTCATGTCCTACCACAAGTGCCAAATCTTTGATGGCAGGAGAAAAATCTTACCACTACCTTTGTAGCCTATCAGTGTTGAGGCTCCCTTTCAACAATGGGGTTTGGACTTCATTGGGGAAATTCACCCATCACCCTCAGCCCAACACAAATGGATCCTCACGGACACTAATTATTTTACCAAATGGATAGAGGCCATACCCACTAGGAATGCTACTGACTCTGCCATCATCAAATTCCTTGAAACCAACATACTATCCAGATTTGGTTGTCATAGGAAAATAATCACAGACAATGTTGCTGCCTTCAAGTCCAAGAGGATGGTATATTTCTGCCATAAATATCAGATCACATTAGGCCATTCTACTGCCTACTGCCCCCAAGGAAACGTTATAGTTGAATCCTCCAACAAAAGCCTTGTTAATATCATCAAAAAATTGTTGGAACAGAACCAGAAATCTTGGCATAGTAAGCTTGTCCATGCCTTATGGGCTGATAGATTGACTACTAAAAGTCCATCGACATGTCTCCCTATCAGTTGGTTTACGGCATGGATGCAGTCTTCCCAACATCTCTAGGAGTCCCAGTCATGAAACTCCTTTAAAAGGTCCAAGCTGAAAAAAATGATATGCAAAGGAGGATCAATCAGAACATTCATTTGCAACAGTCAAGAGAGGAAGTATATAAAAGGACACAAGTAGTCCAAGAATGAATCAATAAATTATTTGATAGAAGGACCAAAGGAGATGCCTTCCAAGTTGGAAATGTAGTTCTAAAATGGGATTCCATAAGGGAAGAGAAAGGGAAACATGGTAACTTCAAAAATCTGTGGCAGGGGCCCTACATTATTCATTCCATAAGGGGCCACAATGCATTTTTTCTACAGAAGCTGAATGGAGAAGAGGTGTTTGGAGGTCCTATCAATGGTAGGATTCTCAAACACTATTTCTATCAATAATCTTAGTTTAAGAGTTTTTCATCCATTGTACATACCATTGCATGAGAAAAATGAAAAAATACAAAAAACAATAGAAAAGAGAAAAGAGGGCAGATGAAAAGAAGAAAGGTACAGCCCCATACCAAAAAAGAGAAGAATCTGAAAATGTGCAAGCTTAAATGCCACTACTAAAAGAAAATCCTGCTATTTAGTCATACAACCTAATCATGACTAGATAGATTTTCAATTCCCATCGTTGGTAGGTTAGTGAAGAAGATTTGCCAAATTGTTTAATCTGAAGCTATCAAAGAGAATAGACATTAGATAGAATAAAATTGTTCAAACATGCTCAAAATTCAACTGAACCTACAAGAAAAGATGGCTCTAACATGATAAAAACTTGATCCAAAGAAAGAAAGAAAGGCTAGTTCCAATATGCTAAAAACTTGAACTGTGAAAAGAAGAAGATGACAACAAAAGATCAAAAACTCTAATTGAAAAAGAAGGAAGGATGCTTACTATTTCAAATCTTAATCCCACAATTTTGTTTTAATTTTCTCAGTCAAAAATCTATGTGTAGTCGGTTTATGCCATAGACACTGGCAACAACCGACCGTTAATCCCGGCTCTTAGTTCCGTGTTTAAATTTCGTTTTTAGAATGTAGAGAATGCGTATCCGTCAAACAACTTAATCTCCTTTGGCTGATAGTAGATTAGGTAGAGAATTTTTTTGAGTCCAACTATTTAACTGGACTTTGGAAGAAATAAGGGTAGCATTAAATAGTTTTTTATCTTTTTGTTTTCAAAATAATATGTAAAAGAGATGTACCAAGTGCACTCAAGAGAAGAAAAATGCTAGGACAAGTAGGATTGGGCAGGTAGTGATGTTGCTTTGAAGAATGTATATGTTGCAAATTGTTGAAATACACAAGTCCAAGAGAAGAGATCAGCCCAAGAAAGAAAAGGATTTTCTTTTTTCCCAATGGATAAGGTAATCGTCCGTCGAAATCCGCATGTTAATAAAATCGAGTTCTAGACACCCAAAGAGCAAGTTGTCCTCCCCAAGTGGAGCCACCGTTAGCCATCTAATTATGTTATACCTCCACGAGATGCATAGAACTGGGCCATGCCCTTCAAGAAATAATTTCAAGCTAATATATTAGTTCTTGAAGCCTGCTGTTCTCTCCATTCAAAGAAACCCGACTTCACCATGTTTTCACTTCAAAATCCTCAAAGAAGCTTCGTTGATTCAAAAGACTCAAGCTCAAGCCTCCATGTCCACTGCCTCTCTCCTTTTCCTCATTTTCCCTCATTTACCCCTTCATCCCCCCATCAAGACCCCTTAAGACCTTATAAATCATCTTTTCCCATCTTTAACCTCTTTTTTCCCTCTTATCTAACCCCTTCTTCAAAGCCCAAAAACCTTCATTTTGACTTAAAACACTTTTAAATTGCTCAATGTGCCTTGGGCACCTTCCGCATAGGCTCCTTTAGCCCCTTTTCCGCCATGACTCAGTCATGGTGACTCCAGCACTAAGCTCATCATTCATCGGCACTCTCGTAACTTCCCATTTCCTTGTTCAAATCTTTTCTGCCGCTCGATATGCATCCCCCTCCCGACACAATCCTCATCGTCCATTTAACCCAAATCTACGCGTAGGTTCACCGCAGTAGGCACCACCAAAGGGCTCATACCCCCGTCCCCCGCACCTTCGAGCCCCCACCGTCGATCTTCCCCATCCAACGGCTGGTGAATTTTTCCCCGTTCTATCTTACCACGCAGGCACCGGCCCCAGATCCTCCATACTCCCTAATCCCTCTCGTTGGCATGGTCTCCACCATTGATCTATTCGGATATAATGGCCACCATTTCACCCCACTGGACATAAAACTCACACGACAAATACGACTTACCGTCGGTGACCCACCATCCTCTCCCGGTAGCATCTTTTCCTCGTGCTAACCATCTCACCGCATCCGTGTTCTTCAGATTGAAACTACCACGCATCATTTTGCAACCTCCATTCCACCCACACCCTTCGTGGCCCGCAATTTGAACGCAAAATGGGCGGTTTTAGAGACATGCGTCAAATCCCAAACCTCCATCGTTCCCCCGCCACTACCACTTACCGCCAGTTCTCACGCGAAACCATTCGTGGTTTTCTTCGAAACCACCAATGCTTTTCGCTAAAACCTTTTTTTAAACCTCGGTTCTTGCTCTTCGCCACAGAACCTCCTTTCTCATACATGCACCTCCTCCCTATTTCTCCTCTTGCCCTCAATACTACCAAGTAAGCATTTTAAACCCACAACACAGTTTTCATAACGTTTTTAATGTTTATTTGCGGTGTTTAATGTATAAGCACGCAAAGCGCTCCTACGTTCGGTTGTAAAGACAAAGAGCCGAGGATGACGATCCTCAAGGCTTAAAAACAATGCGTAAAGTGATAAGAAAGGTTTTATTCCATACAAGCTACAATGTGTATTGAGCATCGACCATTCATTCAAAAACTCCCCCCGCGTGCTTCAACCACCGTACACAAAAGATAAAGTGAAGACTGGGCCGAGATTAAAGAACATCGCAAAAGAATAAAGGTTAAGGGTTCAACTCGTAAGATTAAAAGCTTAACCCAAGGCATCAAAGATAAAAACACAAATAAAGCCAAACGTTGATAAATGACAAAGACGGAAAAAATCAAGAGGAGAGCTTCAATGACACATCAAGAAGCTATTTACTCCTCCCGTGACTAAAGACACCTCGACAATTATGTACGATTAACCCTTAAATTGTTACAATTATTGTAAAGTATGGGTGTCTCAAAACCCATATTGTCCACTTTACTTGGGTACCGAAGAAAAGACAGATTGCAATAGCGAAGACTTTCAACAAAAGACACTGGATTTATTACCACCGAAAATTAGGCCTCAAAGTCTACAAGAACTACTAGAATGGGCAAGAAATTAATGTAATATTTATGACAATGCATCACATTCCAATGCTTTTCTCCTCATTTAATTAAACATTAAGACTATCTTTATTACCTCTCTCCTCTCATTCACCTATAAAATCATTCGAACTCTCATTGTAAAAGTTGAACATTTGGTGAACTTTGAAGTAATACATAGACTCATTAAAGTGAAAAATAAATTGATGTATTGAAGTTTGTGGATGGCTTGGCTTATTTATCATGAAGGAGGCGTATCATTGGATCTCCGAGCCTCGGTTGTGATGAAGTACTCTACCGCACTGTTATTTCCTCGTTTTCCATTTTGTTCCATCATTCCTATACTACAAGAGAGTAAAAAGTTTGTGCCAAGAAATGTCTCCTTAAGTACCCAGACCGTTTGCTTCTCATGACTGCCTTTATGTTTTATCCGAGGTATTATTGAGTAGTCTTAATCACTCTCTTAAACCCTTATGCTTGTTTATTTCTGAAATGTCTGGTTGGCCTCAAGAACGATTTATGGTTTTCCCTCGTCGCTTTTGTTGCCACTTTGAAAAAATCACCGAAGTCTCCTTTCAAAGTACTATTACCTATAGTTCCGTTTGTAGAGGTATGTTTTTGATCATACCCCTTTTCACGATATTTTTTTTTTTTTAAGGCCTTTATAATGCCAGAAGGTCTTAGATGTTTAGGTGTTCCTCTCTTCTAAGTAGTCATGCTATTTCAGAACACATATGTTTTCAAATCCTTGCTAGTGGAAATATTTAGAATAAATAGAGCATTCCTCGCCTTCGTATTTTATCGAAAAGTCTCCATTTAGAGATTATTGTCCTCGAATCGTGGGTTATTGGAATTGTATATTCTATTTATGAAATGCATATTGAGTGTTCAAATTATGTTTTAAGTCCCTAGTTGAGAAGTATAGATAATTAAGGATCCTTAATTGCCCTTGCTCTTTTTTACTTTTCATCTAAGTCATTGATATTCATTTATCCCACCCGCAAAACCCAATGGGTGTCCATTGACCAAGTTATATTTTCCCTTTGGTACCAAGTGACAGAAAATCTGTCCGGCCAACAAACAGGATCTCCCCAAAAAGGTCCCACCTCAGACCTTGAACCGTTGGAATAGGATCCCGTCCCGGGTGTGTCCCGCCACCATCGATTTTCTCCTTGCTTGGGTCTCGCTTAAATCCTATAAAATATACACCCAATAAACCGATACAAGACACAAGGATTGATGCATTGAAGACGTATATGTAACACTATGTGTAGCAAGACAATTAATAAAGCATACGCCGAAGGGAGGTGTCGTTAGCAACACATCTTTTGGGGTTATATGCTTAGGAGGTATTCTCACCTCACAAAAGAAATAGTTCTTTATGGCGAGATGCCCCCTTTATATACTTCACAGTTAAAACGAAATGCTAATAAACAAAGTCATTAACATCCATTAAGAGAGCAATGGAAAACCGAACATCATTAACACAAGCATGATAGCCGTGATGCATAAATGATGCCATTAAGAGTGCAACACATTAAATATATTTGAAATCGTATAAGAACACACATAGTGTTCGCACATAAAACACATCGTATTCAACAAAGGGGTTTTCAAAATGCTTGTATTCATAAGCCAATGCGTAATCCCTTCCGTAATAAAATATACTCGAACTCGAGTTCCCCACCAAAGATCTTTAACAGCTCCCCCGATGAGTATTATAATACAAAACCTCGCCTCTTTAGGCTTTCGATTTTTCATCTTCCCGATCGTTGGCTTCTACACCAAAGATTGCGACCCGCGACTCCGAGCCACCGTCGTTGCGACCGGGACCTAGGCCGCCGGGTCGGGCGCGCCGTCGGGCCTACTACAAGTAACTTAGCAACTTGGGGCAATGTGCGACTCCGGCGACCCTGGCGAATATGCGACCGCGACCTTGCAGAATATGCATTTCATGTATTCTCAGAAGACGTGCGACCTTGCGACCTCGGGCAGACAAAGCATCTATACCCAGGTGTATGTGCGACCACGACCCCGCAGACAGCGACCTGCGACCTTGTGCAGACAAAGCGTTAATTCGGGTTTTATCTCCTTTTCACCTTTTCTCCTTGAGATGGTCTCGCCCTCCCGCTTAGAACCAAAGACTCTAGGTGAGCGCTAATAAACTTCCCCGTTCGGTCGTCATCACAATTCTGCTGTTACCCTTCGCATGTGCTATTAGATTAGCTATTAGCTCATCCACATAAATATGTTTACATGTTGAAGAAAACAAAGACAATAAAAAAGAAATGCGTATGCATAAGAAGCATACGATGACAATGACCGAAGGGATTTTAACGATTAGCTCGCACCGTGTAGTCCGTTCGTTGTGGCTATATATATGCTTGGAAAAAGAGGCCATTCTTAATCGGGGGTCGATGGTCGAAGCTTTCTGCGCTAACCCCAGTGGACATATTCGCGACCTTGCGACCTTGATAATGTGACAAGCCGCATGGTCGCATTTTTACTGGCCCGAACAACACAAGATTATGCACTTCAACGACTGGAGGGGTCGGGCAACTGATCTCTCGCAGTGGCCGCAATCTCAAAGGTCGCAGTGGTCGCAAATATCATTTGTATATATCTACACTGGTAACCGAAGAAATGCGACCGGAAGAAATTCGACCCGACCCAGGTCGCACAGTCGCAAACGTTGGTGCAAGTCGCATTGAAGTTGTTTTTTAGGCATGCTCGTACTCGCCGACCAAGATGGATTACAGTATGCGACTTGATCATACGCATGGTCGCTTACTACCACAACCGACGACAATCCCGGTGACTCTGACGTCAGCTGCTGTTCTCTTGCTGAATCTAGGCTGTTCGCCCTAACGCGCGGTCATCCGAGGTTGAGTTAGATCGCGGACACTCGCAATGTTCACCAATTTTGGATAACGGCGTTTCACATATTAACCAAGCGTAAAGTTGGCAAACGTACAAGCACCGTTGTTTAGGATTCTATAGCATTTGCAAGAACTTCAAGAGCATTAACTTCAGTTTTTCTAACTTCGCCGCACCACACTGAAGCAAGATCAAGATTCTGCGCCGACTCGTAACTCCCAAAAGAATTGAGTGGTCGCAAGGATGATTAATCCTTCGTGCAATCTCTCCACAACACCATGACTCGAAATTTTATCTCAGAATTCACAGACAAGATGTGCATCGGAATATCATAGCTCTTCTAGCTCCATCGATTCTAATTCCAACGCACGTGTGCCAGGTATGACGGAGAGAATGCTATCCGGTGGGCATGAGCCACGGTTTTCCTACGTCGCTCCGTGGAAATCATGTTCCAGTCAGGTGTTTGTTCAAACGAGCGTCTTCACTTTTCCCCAAATCGAATATCCTCCTCGACAAGACAAAGCGAAATACAACCAATCTCGTGAGCATGCATTCTGATGGATTATGTTGCCATTTTTCCACGCTATCTCAACAATCCACGCGTATGCGTCTGTAGATGGGAATTGCATGCCACTTTTCATGTCACAAATAAATCACGTCTTCGGATAACATCGAAATCGTCACCTCCACCGAAACACCGAGATATGGGCGGTTACCTAACGCGCACTTAGACAACCACCAAGGTGGAAAAACGCCGGGTTTTCTCAAATCGGATCACACATCCTTTGACACGCTGCGGAGAGCCAAGAATCACGCCGTGATCGCCGTGCACTGTGAATCGCGTCTCATGGTTTCCCCGCCCATATCGTTGTAATGGCAACAAGAGGAAAACACCCTCCATGCGCGGTTTTAATTGAGAATATAAAAATGCATCTACGCTCCCATGATAGAAAGCGAGCAATAGCCGCACACCGTAATGAATGCAATTGAGGGCCGACGAGAACGTTCAACTGAAGCCTCCACCTTAGCCAATTATCGTTGTTAAACCTTCCGTTCACGTCTTTGGATGACCTTGACTATTATCACACCGGAGATACTAACATGTTGGTCGCCACTTAGGTTTGTCGTGGATCGTGCTTCGTACTTTAAATGCAAACATAAAAGCCAGATCGCACCGTCCACCATAGAAATATCAAGCCCATTTGAATCAGAGCTTATATAGTTCGACCGTGTTTTAATTTTAACGTTTGATCGTTGTACATCCACGTCCATATTTAAAACTCTAGCCATTATATATATAAACATTTACGTTGTATAAACATAAAAATTGCCATTATATGTATACGCTCGACGTTGAAACGCAAAGATTTGAGCTGAATTGACATATTTACGCCCCACAACGTGCCTACGCAGCTTCGCGCCAAGTTTCCACGTAACATTGGATTGTTATATAACCGCCCCACGTGGATTGAAATCGCACTCATCAACACGTTGGCGTTCATCCGTAGTTCCGCTCCATATTTTGGCAACAACCTCACCATTATATATTCGCTCAACATGTTTTAACATAGGTCAAGACTACACCAGGAATATTTGAGTCTGATTTTCATGAGTCTTCATATGGTTTTGATCCGTCAATTTAATCATAAAGTCAACCACCTTATACATTTGCCTCTAATGCTTTATCGTAAATTGAAACGTGCCATCGAATGTTTGACTTTATGTAACGCACCAAAGTCATTAGAACATGTTACTATGGGTTTTCAGGCCATAACATCCCGCTTCATGTTTTCAACATAACTTGAAACTATATCCTGCCATGGAAATATTAAGCTCATTTTAATGTTTTCCATAGCTCGACCACCATTTTATATGGTTTGAAACCACGTGGTTCTGCGCCTTGGCTTTAAACTTCTGTAATGTAACCTCGGCCCATCAAATGTGCGCCTACTTGCAATGGTTTCACATAGTTCTCGCTTCCACGATCTTCCATGATTTCGACAATTATGGTTTTTATTTGCCTTGTTTTAATTATATAATAATATCAAAACCATAACCTTGGTCCATTGAATGCATCCACCGTGTAGCTTAGGTTCAAATACGATTTCTTCTTGAAGGTGCGTTTGGGATATTCAAAATTGTTCCAAAACTATTAATGCACCAATTGTCCGAACAGTCACCAAATCTCACCAAATAAAACTGTGTTAATTCTACTTTCTTTAATGATGATGAGGTACTTAGTCGGTAGTAATTATTCACAACATCTCTGTGCGTTCTTAATATGATCTCCGTTAATAACGGAGAAATTTTGCATTTTTGATATTAACGGCATTATCTTCAAGATTTTTCTCGTGTCTGCGTGCTTCCTTGTTCCTTTGAGTGAATGAACAATACACACCACATCATCCCTCCATTTCTCTGAAAAATAATGTTAACTGCTCTCTTCCACCCCACTTTTGGGTGCATCCTGTCAGCCCTACCTTAATCATGGTCTTCAAAAGGTGGCTCTTATGTCTTATCCAGCCCTAAGCGAACATGTGGAATGAAAGTGTCATGTTTTGCCACTGGGACTCTGCATATTGGATCTTGAATTCATTCCCTCAAAGCAAGGACAACTGATGAGTTTATTAGTTCTGGATTGACCCGTATAAAAATATAAATATCATTAGTTCGCTGTGCTATTCTTCGGGAAAGGTGCCCCTAGATAAATATATGAGACCAATGAACATAGAGAAGTATTCAAACAACTTCATGAATGACCCAAGGGTGAGGAGTTATTAATGTACATCCTAAGTGCACTAGTTCTTATTTGAATGAGGTCAGGATCTTCTCCACATGAAAAGAGATTGCGCAAATAAGACCGACTCGGGTGACAGAGAGAGCTCATGTGAGGGGGTTGGGGGAGGTTTGTAGGTCACCGATTATGGTGCCTGCGAAAGACCTTGTTCCACGTGCTTATGCAGGGGCTCAAATTTCAATATACCTGCACTTTGTGGTTTTGTAGCGGTTGGCCAACAAACATTCCCCAAATTCATCAATCAAACCCTATGACTACCACTTTTACCCATTGCCATCATTACAGAATTTCACCCTTGCTTGGCAGGTTTTCAGATCATCTCATGTCCAACTCACTAAAACAATACTGCAGAATTTTAAACAATTCAGCTTAAAATTAACTTTTAAAAGTAAACAAGACATTTTGCACTATTTAGAGATCCCTATTTGAGACTAGGAGGATAGATCCTAGAGTTTTAAGCTATTTTCTGAATTGTTTTGTCATCATTTTTCTAATCAGCCCAAACTATAGTAATCCTCACCAAATTCTTCCAAAATGTTCAATAATTTAATTAAAGTGGAAACTCTTAGTTTTATTATTTTCCAGCAACGACCTGTCTCTATGATTTTAAGGATTGGAAGAGGACATTCTTTATGTATTATTTTTCGCACTTTAGAAATAGAATAATAAGTACACTAAAATTTCTGCTTTTCTACTTGTTTTGTAATTTGTTGTGTCTATTTGTTCATCAAGACTTTCAAATATTTGTTTAAATTCATCACATATTTTCCAATTTCTTCTGCCTACTTACCATTCAAATAGAAGATTTATTCACTTCCTCATAGAAAGAAGGATTCTTTGATTTTTCCTAGTTTTTATTTTTCCCTTTGCATAAGAATATTCCACCACTTTTAATGTGAGTTGATGATGTCTCCACCTCTATCATGGAGAATGTCTATCCATTCATCTCTAATGGTTTTTAATAAGAGAGCTTTTAAATTATATTGATTCCAAGTTTACTTAGTTTCTTTGCTATAATTAATCTCAATTATATCCTCCTGTGTTCTCAACTCTTTAATTTATTGAATACTCTTCTCATCCTTCCTGACATTAGTATGTGAATAATCCAAATATTTTTCTAAAATTTTTTTTTCAGTATCATTCCATGTTCTAACAGATTGTGTGACTAAACTCATGAACCATTTTAAAGCCAAGTCTTTATGTTGTACCAAAGTGATTAGGTTTCTTAGATTCCTTGTCATGGTAGCTCATAAGATCTACAAAAAAAATCCTTCAAATTCAAACAAAAAGTTTCAACATCCCACTTTTTAATCCATGTAAACTTTAATTAATGGAAGGTGAAATATTTTCTTATTGTGGTATTTGTATCCTCATCAATTATAGGAACCAAAAGACTATCATCTTACTCTATTTTTTGTTTTCTTCCACCTCCTCCTTTGTTATATCTCCACTTCTTCACCTTCTCCCTCCAAATAGTAAATTTTCTCCATTTTAAAGTTTTCCTTCTCTTCTCCACTATTAGATCATGAGATAACATATGGTCTGTCTGGAAAGTTAATTGATCTTCCCTCCTCGGTTCTCTCTATCAATGGGATAATAAGTTTTTCTTTTTTTTTTAATTTTTAATTTTCTGTATTGTGCCTAACCTATCTCCAATGAGTTCATTTAATTGTCAACCAGTGCTTAAACTACTTATTAGTTATTTTGTATGTGTCAAGGTTGTTTCTTAATGTCAGGTTAGTTTTTAAAGATGTTTTTATCTTTTTTGATTATTGTAACATAAGAAGAACTTAAATGTTTAGGAATAAAGCTATCGTTAAAAAAATGTAGTGAAACTTAATTATTGATGACAAATGACAATGCGAATTTCAAATCATCAAATAAGAATCAAATCCTAACCATATCATGTAATATAAAGCTTGGTAATGAAATTCTAATAAATGAATCAAAACATAAACTTAACTCTCTAACAATTTTCATTAAAGGTATTTTTAAGGAGAGCTGAGAAATGGCTAAAATAAGTATACAAATTCTCCAATTTAAATAATTAAATTATCACTTATACTGAAAATATTTTATCACATTAAAGATTTGTTGAAATATATTGAGAAAATATCAGCAAGATTTATAGATTTTCATTTAAGACTTAGCCCATCTATTCTCCGTAACTTAGTTTAAATACTACTAAACCTTATCAAAAGTATAGATTTTCTTTTAAAGCAGCCTTGAGGAAAGGTTTGTCAAGGTTAAAAGAAGTTGCAGTACTTCAGTTTGAGATGATATCTGCCTTCTGTTTGTATGGTTACAGAGTCAATATAGATTTGGAACAAAAGAGGTTTTGTAAATAATGAAGGCTGCATTGTTTAAGTTTAACAACTAATGTAATCTAATATGCAATGGATGACAACTAAAATGTGGAATGTAAACATAATGAGTTGCTTAAATCGAATCCAGATAACAATTAGTCTAAGGAAAGAAATAAGGTCAACAAGCTATTATCAAACTTTAAAACAAATAATGTAGGTGAATTGAATGCAATTTGACTTCCCAAGAGGCACCTCAACTGTTATCACATTAATTCAGTGATCTATACCGTTTTGTCCATCATGAATGGTATTTTTGAAGAGCTGCTAGAACAATCTCAATAAGGGACCTATGCAAATGCAAACATAAAGATCGAAAGCAATTTTTGAAAACTAAGACATCACAGCCATTCTACCCATATACAGAGATGGAAGGAGAAAGCAGATAAGATCACCATGCTACTTAGTAAGTCAAACAATCGAAATGATTCTGATCATGTCATGTCTTTGTAGATTGTATGATTTTGAAGAGTTTGTTTTCTAGAATAAGTTCAATCCGTGATAATGAAATAAAAGAAATTACAAATAAATCCCACAACACTACAAATTTACTCTCATTCATTATCATGATCTTTCGAAGAGTTTTCTAGAAAAGTACATAGCTTATAGTGTACAATGAAAATTAACTATGAACTCAAACTTCAAAATGAAATAAACTAAGATAATTTATCTAATTACTAAAGTAAAGCCTATGGAGGCAGTCTTCACCACCGATTTGAATTTAACTCCAAATCAACTCCAACAATCTGCTCAAAGTAATGTTGTTCCTTTGTCAGCTAGGCACTTAAATAGACATTCTCATTTCTGTAAATATAGTAATTAACACAAATCTGGGTTGTAACTTAGAGTTACTCTTCGCTTCTGAAAGTTTTCATAACAAATCTACATAAATGGCATCCTGGTAACAATACTGGATTTGGTTGTTTTTCTCACTAAAACTTATTGAGATCCCAAAGACAACAAATAAAGGGACAAAGGACTGACTAGACAAATTTATTAAAGTCCTCCTTGAATGACAGTTCCTACTGCATAAAACAATGACCAAGACCGTCTTTCATGAGCAACGAATGATGAGACATAATGTGAATACACCATGGTAGTTTTTCCGAGAGGACACCCTGAACATGCTTGAATATGAAGACAATGCGAGACTGTTTAAGTTAGTTACGTAAAATGTTCCCATTCTACTAGTTTCTGTCAAATGTAACATAATGACAAAATCACAAAATTTCAGTGTTAGCCATGTTAATCATTCTTAAAAGTAACTTCTTTAACTAATTTCATTGATCATTTGGGTCTGGGATAAATGTCTTAATAAAGAAAATGATAAAGTAAGATGTGAAGAAATAGCTAATCTTGGGCTCAACATACCCTGCATCAACACTTCTTGCATGTCCTCAAGGCAACTTATTCCATAAATTCGCACTTATGCGAGAACATCCAACCTTCTTTCCTTTTGCTCTAGTTAAAGGTCTTCCGGGTTTTCTCGATGACTAGTTTGAATAGATCTTGGCAAAATGTTTAGTAACCTTCTTTGTATTATTAAATTTTCAAGAAATTGTAGCCATCCCACCACAACATTTTCACTTTGAGGGTATCCTTCTGTGGCCTTTGTGCCCATCAAGCCCGCTCTTACACGAGGCTCATGCAATTCTTCTTCAATCTCTTTATTGTAATTTTTTTGCTCAATGAAACAAAGTAACTTCAACCTTTCCACCTGATATACTCTGCTCCCACAGACAGCTAATCTTCAACTATATATTCCTGCTTCTCAATATAATGAGCCAAATTCCACACTGACATATACCCCCGCTTTCCACAGTTATTAATGGCTCACCCCACACCGAGACACTCCTGCCCACTATGATTAAATGTAGTTTCAAATTCCACACTGAGAGTACCTCTCGTCTACACAAAAAGATAGTGTGCTTCAATCTCTGTCAGCCACATAGTGGTTTGATATTTCAAACCCATACTCGCCTGGCCTTATGATAGAGATTATCTTCCGTTTTGGCGGAATGAAATGATGAAGGGTCACATGCAGAATGGGAGGATGCAATAGTTACTTAACTAGTGAAGACAATGAGGAAGAAAACAACCTGAATGAGCAGTGATCATGGAGATTTTTAAGAATGAATTTAAAAATCATCATTAAAATGATTGGCCGGGTGACGTGAGGAAATCAAACACCTGCCTTTTAACGCTTAAACACATCAGAAAGAATTAATGAAAGATTTTTATCCAAAGTTTCATGGAGGGCATATTTCTGTATGATCAATAAAAATAGACCCAAAACAACTTTTCGAATGATTCATACACCAGACTATACCAAAGTTTTCATGAAATTACAAATCCTACTTTTTACCTTGCTTTATTTGCTTTTTGTCTTTGTAGACTCTTGTTCTCCTCTCAACATTCTTCATAATCCCTCTGATTCTTCTTATTCATGGATATACCGGATCATCTTGCTGTAACCAAATGTTCATTGATCAATGCCTTCGAACTGTGAGCTCTGTGAATGACCGCGTCCGTCGCTTTAAAAGTTCCATTAGCCGCAATATCTCGTTTGTTTTGGCATCAAATTCGGTGATACACTAACTTTGTGGAATGGAGTGGTTGGAGACACATAGAATATTTTATGAATGAGTGAAGATGAAAAGATGAACATGTATATATGAACATGTATGAAGTGAATATGTGAATGATGGATTCAATTTATGAATGGAGTGAAGAATATAAGAAATGGCCCGCAATCCATGACATGTGTTATTCATTTGCAAAAACATCAACCTTAAATTTTGATATGGAAATGAGTGTGATGAAGTAATGGAATGAGATGAATGAACATGAATGAAGGAAAGAGTTAATGAATGAATGAAATAGAGTATGATGATGCTAAGTAAATGAAAGGAATGAAATGAATACTGAGATGTATTCATAAGCAATGGATTCAACTATGATTTCCAGAATACCGCTTTGCAACAAAATGGAAAGTTAGAGTGTCAGAAGACTCTGATTAATTTATCAGAAATATGCCAATCAATGATTATTTTCATGTTTATACCTTTATTTATTTATTTATTTATTTTTATTTTTTATTTTTTTCAAAAGAAATGCTTCGTAAAATTCAATCAAGTGACAACAAGATTTTCTTATTAACTTCACATCACCGTTTCCTGAACTTCTTGACAAATTCTTCTCTTGAGAGTGGAGCCAGATACAAATTTCTTCAATCTATGACCATTCAAGAAAAGGACTCCTTCTTTCATTCATTGTCCTGATTTTTACTGTCTATTTGTCAAAATTTCAATACTATATGGCCCAGCTACAGTTTTGAAATTTACCTTGAAAATCCTTGAATTTTGAACTTCAAACAAGAGAGCCTAGTCACCTTCTCTTTGAATTTCTTTCTTTGATGAATTATCATGCCATCTAGTCCTTGTCATGGACTAGACTTTTTTTTCTTCGAATCAAGATTCTGTTCTGATTCCATCAATTCATTATCCGTTCAATTTATGCTAGTTTCATGAATCAAGTCCAGTTGAACGCTATTTAGGTGTTTAATTGAACTTTATGTGGAAACAAAAACTTGCTTTCCATAAACAAGTCTACAAGAGGGTAATTGCTAGCTTTTCTTCCATGTAGTTCTGATAGGTCTACAAGGCTTCGTGAAACCCATTCACCAATCTCTTCTATAAATGGAATGTTTTGTTAGGATTCCAATGACCTTATTAGCAGATTCACTTTGACCATTTGTCAGATGATATGAGTAGATTTTTCAAGGCCTCAACATTTTGTACCCTCCATCATTTGTTCCACTAGCCGTGATGTAATGAGCTCTTTGATTCCAGTCACTTTGGACACCAAAACAAGTAAAAATATCCTCAAAGAAAAGTAACTGTTATTTCATTAGCAAAAGTAATGGCTTGGCTTTCACCTATTTTGTATAATCACAAACTAATATATATCTCTTTTTTGTTCGATGGAGGACCAATAGGTCCTACAAAATCAGCACTATTTTTTCAAAAGGTTCTAATATGTACCCAAGGTTGTAATGGCACTTTCACCGTTGAGAAGGTTTCTTACTCTTTGTATAATCGTCATAATTTTGAGTATACTTTAGCATTCTGAACAAGCATGGCCAATAATATCCTAAATTAAGGATCTTATAGGTCATTCTCTTATCAAGAAAAGTGTCTCATGACAAGGTCTGCATTTCATGACATGCTTTAAGAATTTTCAGCATCTCATTCTCACGAACACATCTCCTAATGACGAAATCAGATTTGTTTCTTTGTACAACCTATTAGCAAACCGGAATATTTTGCATCACAAATGATTTTTTTATCTTCATATTCGACATAGTTGGAATTTTCCAAATCTGTATGAATGGAAAGTGCCCAAACCAAGGAGTTTGAGTAGAATGTAAAGATATTCATCAGGAAACGATCTTCAACTAGAGTGTCATCTTTGATGTTTTGGAGTTCTAGAGGAAACCAGTCATCGTGTTTTGTTTTTCAAGTTTCATTCAGAATGGTAATGAATTTTGTAAAAGCAATAACCATCTTGACTTCGCCATTAGTAATTGATTTGTTCATTGCTATCTAGAATTGTTAATGATCACAAAATGTACCATAGTTGAGTATAGTGTCTGAATTTGTTATGTATGAACACAGTTTAAAATCCTTTTTTTCGCTATTATTATTGCTTAACTCTCATAGAGTCAAATTTTACCCATAGTATATGCGTTGGGCATCCAACTGTGTCTTTTTGTCCCGAAGACTGCTTCCCAGAGTCAGTATCGTACATCTCGTTGAGATATGAAAGGTAACTTCCGTTTAGGTCTCTTAAAAATAGGAAAGCCTTAAATTTTGTTTTCGTGGTCTCAAAGGCTAATCGGAAATCGAATTCCACTCTGAATTCGCGCTCTTGGTGTAAGCACTGAAGAGTGGAGATGCTATCTTGGTGAAGTTTTCATAAACTCCGACAATATCCCCGTAAATCCTAGAAAACTCCTAACATATTTTTTTGATAACTTGGAATAGATAAGTTAGAGATGACTTCAACTTGACTCATCAACTCTAATCCCATCCCTTGAAATGTGATGCCCCAAAACAATACCTCTAAGAAACATCATGAAACATTTTCATGGCTATGAATATTTGTTTCCTATGACTTTTTAAAACTTTTCCAAGTTTGCTAAAGCTTCTTCAAATGTGTTTCCATAAATCCAGAAATCATCCATGCAAGTACCTCACAATCATGTAGATCCTAAAAATTCCTAATACCGGCCTTTGCACGTTGGCAGTGCATTGCACAACCAAATGGAAATAATAGGCAAGCATAGGTACCCTGGCGTACGTGCAAATGTGGTTTTGTCTGATTCCTCAAGTGCTACGGATTTGATTGTAACCACTAAACTCCATCTAGAATGAGAAGTACTTTTTCCAAATTTCAATGTATCTAACACTTGATCTATGAAAGGTAAGGAAAATGGTCTTTGCTATAGCTCTTTGTCAGTTCCCGTAGTCGCACACACCCTCCATTTACCATTTTTCTTTGGCACATTACCAAAGGAGAACCCACTATCTGAACAGGATGTATGAAGTTAACATTTAACAATTTTTACCTTTTAACAATTTAAGATTTGGATTCATCCATCTTGAGGTTGTCTCGATTGGTTTGCACCTTTCCCAGATGTGGATGAGTGCAAGTCTTGGGGGCTTATCCTTTCTTACAATGTATTCTATGCATATGCGTAAGAATGTCTCTATACTTTGACTAACTTTCTCCTTTGTTGAGATTTTTCAGGTTCTTGTTTATGTTCAAAGTTTTTCCCCGGAAATATCTCACTTGTAGAGCTGCCAAAATTTATCCAGTTAGAATGAAGAGATATCCGCTTTGATGACAAAACTCAATATTGATTCCTCTTGAAATTATTCATGTTTGTACCTGAGATTCAAAGTTTTCTAGAGTATTCGAATTTGATTATCTTCACTAATTCTTAAATTGTGAAGAGGTTGTAAATCTTCTTCTTGTCCTCTATCCATTGAGTGTCATCTAAATCAGAATTAGTCCTAATGAGGATATAAAGTGAATTTCTTAGTTGAACTACCATCAGATGCACATATCAATGATCTTACAACTAACAAAAGCATCACCGTAGCCAACCAAGGTCTTCCTAATATAACACTGTGGATGTCTCCTCCAGATTATTCTTAGGAAAGCATAGGATCATGAAACTTAAGAAATTCCAAGAATCTAGGACACCGAAATGTCTTCTATTACCCTATCCGCTTGATCAAAGATTTGTTCCGCTAATTGTAATTGGAATGTGGGTGTAAAGAGAAGATTAGGAAGTTTCAGCTTATCCATGATTTGTCTACCTGTATGATATTGATTGTCATTTCCTAAGTCAATGAGTGTGTTTTGGATTTCAATTCCATTACGAATTTTAACAACTGGATTTTGGTCAAGATACTTTGAATAGCATCCAAGTTCATCATAATGTTGTTCAATATTTTTCCTACCAAATTGAATTTTCTTGTTTTCTTATTCTTCTTGTTTCCTTTCTTCATGCTCAACTCATTTATTGTTTTGCTGAAAATTGGAATTTCCTTGATGGCTTGTAATAATGAATTTTAATGCAAACATTTCTCATCATCTAGGAAATCATAATTAGCACCATAATTTGTTTATTCTACACTTTCATCAATTTGTAATCTTCTCAGAAAGGAGTGTATAGAAGTAGATGTGATGGTTGCTCTAATGTGGAGTTGAAATTATTGGACCTTTTTTGTTTTGTATCTTTTCTGTTTGGGTCTTGAAAGATGTGTTCTCTGCACTTTATTCACCCGTAGAGAGCCTTCCCCGAGTTATCTTGTTTCATGATCATATGTTTCCTTCTTTTCAATTATTCTTCCAGACCCAAGTTGAACATCACTTCATGTCTAAAGGAGTAATTAAATAAGTTGAAATTGTTGGTCTTCACCATGTGTATGTGTTGAGGATTTTTATTATTGGGGTTTGGTGCATGCTGAGTGCAACTTTATTTGATTTTGAGGAATGGTAACGGAAGTATGATTTTGATGGTAGATTCTATGATGCTGTTGAGGATTGAAATGAAAATTTACAGATAGATTTTGAGTGGAGCAAAATGTGGGTATGAAAGATAGATGGTGGATACCGATAGTATTGAGAGTATCTTCCTGTTAGGATTGTGCTCCTTGCAGTCAAGCTGAGGATTGATTTTGAAATTATGCCACAAGGCCGCCAAGAATTCTGGCTGTGGAGGTTGATTATGTTACTTGATCATGGAATCCTCTGAAGCGTGAGGTCCCCACCAAGGTCTTCTAGAGACGAAATTGGTGAGATTCTATGGAATCAGAGGAGTTTCCTCCTCAAAGACAGCTGAGACTGTGAAGAAGGAAAATTCTGGTCTCATGTTTTTCTGGGAACAAATGACACAGGCTCCCACAACTTTACATCCAATTTGACACTCTCTCTGCTAAATAATGTTTCTTTCTACATTTGGGACAAAAGATTGCTAAGGCATCGTATTTAGCTTTTTGTTATGCCTTTGTATCTTAAGGTGTCTATTTGTTCACACTAAGACTTCTAAGATATCAGATTTGAAATCATCAAGCATATGTCTCATTTCGATCTATCACCGTCCCCGTGCTTGGCACTTGATTGCCTTTGTAAGAGCAAGATCTCTCGACCTTGCATGGGCGAGATTTCCCTCTTGAAAGGTTAATACATAATCCGTATATTTCTGTGTAATGAGTCATGATATATCCCTCTTTTCCATCATGTATGATATCCAACTATCTATCCCTAATTTTTTTCAACAAAAGAGTTTAAGGTGTCACCTTGATTCAAGTTTTCCATCTTTGTTTCTTGATGTTGTAATGAAATCTTCCAACAAATCTTCCAAGTTTTTCATCTTCTCTTTTTGTAACATCTTAAACACTTTTCCTTATGATTGATCGCATACATACAATAATCCAAATACCCTCTCTTCTCAGAAATGCTTTTGTTTTTTTATGTCTTCCTGCATGTCCTATCAGAACTTTTGATCAAACTCATAAACCCACTCAATGTCTCCTTTCAATGTTGAAGGAACAGTTTAAGTTTATACCTTGTAAGTAGTCACAAGTTCACACAGTGGATTTCCAAATTCAAATAGGAAGGTTTAAGGATCTTCGCTAATTCCACAGAAGTTTGAAGGACAAGAGGGTGAAATGTTTTTCATGGTTGTATTGGTTTCTTCATCAATTATAGGAACCCAAAAGAGCTCCCATTTATTCTACCTCTTCCTCCTTCTCCGGGATCTCCCACCTCCTTCCTCTCACCCCACCTCCAAATACAAAGGGCCTCCACAAGACCTCCCTCCGCCATGGTTGACTCCGTGGAAGTGAAAGTTTTTTGTGTCCCCACTGTGAGTCTTTGATCTCTTCTGCCATGGTGTTCGGCGGATGAAGTGGAAGGTTTCTCATTTGAATATCTGATCTTAGGTCTTCTAGAAGTCCAGATCGCAGTTGATGGAATGTGGGTCTCGAGTTGAAGGTGTATCAGTTTTGTCTAGAAACAAGTGGTGTTCTAGGAATCAAATTGCCGTCGCTATGAATCTACCTCGAGTCTCTCTCTACGCATATAATTGTTTTTGGGAGCAAGAAACAAAGGTTACCTAGTTTCTCATCACGCAACGGCGCCAAAAATGCCCAGCTCAACTCAGTCTCCAAATTGAGTTCATTTAACCCAACCGGCTGTAACCCACATGAAGTGCACCGTATGTGCCTAGGTGTTTGTTTCTTAATGCGTTGTTTTTAGTGTTTTGGTGATGTTTTTGTCTTTATGATACATTTATGTTGTTTTTGTCTTTTGATGCAGTTTTTGAACAAGAAAATGACTAAAAGCTAGTGGAAAGAAGCTACTCATAAAAGGAGTGAAGCCTAATCAAGTTGATGATAAATGACAAATGCAAATGCAAGTAATCAAACAATCAAACTCAAATCACACTAAGAGAAGGAAATGATAATGACTTCCAAGAAAATGAATCAAAACATAAACTTAACTTGTCCAATTCTTTCATTAAAGATGTTTGGGAAGAGCTTGAGAAATGTCAAATTTAAGTATGCTAAAATTCTCCTAACTAAACAATTAAATAATCACTATAATGATACAAATATTTGTCTATGATTAAAGATTTGTTGAAACATATTTGGAGAAAAACATTGGTAGCATCATAAGATTTCTACTCTCATGACTCGCTCCTAATTATTCTCAACTTAGTTTTTAACATCACTAAACCTTACTCAAAAGTTATAGGATTTTTTTTAAAGTAGTCTTTGAGGAAAGGCTTTGTTTATGGTGAAGGGTAAAGAAGTTTCAAAAGTACCTCTGCCTTGATGACACTGTCGTATGGTTATGAGTCGATAGATTTGAACAAAAGAGAGATTTTGTAAATAATGAATGTCGTATTGTTTAAGTTTAACAACTAATGTAATCTAATAGCAAATGATGACAACTAAATGTGGAATGTATCACAAATGAGCTAAGCTAAAACTGAATCAGTTGTCACTAGTCTTACAAATAAACAACACAACTAACAAGCCATTATCAAACTTTAAACAAAATACCGCAGCATGAATTGAATGCAATTTGACTTATAATTCCTAACTAAGCTATCACATTAATTCATGGGATTCTACAACTCGTTTTGTCCATCATGAATGGTATTTTGAAAGAGCTTACAGAACAATCCTGGCCGTACAATTCAAAGGCAAATGCAAACATAAAGACTGAAATAATTTGGTAACTAGACACTGTCACTATTCCCAACGTATTATTATGATATATTTTGGAAGATCATTTTAAGAGTACGATCGGCCTATGCTACTTAGTGTAAAAATGTACTCAACTCAAACATTCAAGATCAAACATGCCTTAGACATCATAAGGATTTTTGGAAGAGTTTGCTTTGTAAATAAGTTCAATCCGTGATAATGAACAAAAGAAATTACAACAAATCTCAACACTACAAAATGTATTTCATTCATTATCACGATCTTTAAAGAGTTTCTTTAGAACAAGTATAGCTATAGTGGTTAAAGAAATTAACTATGAACTTCAACTTCAAAAACGTGAAAACAACTAAGATACTTATCTAAATTACGTAAAAGTAAAGTCAAAAAGTGAGGCAGTGGCCTCTTACCACCAGACGGAATCTAACTCAAAATAAACTCAACGTTGCTCAGCATGATGTCTTCTTCATTAAAAGGAAAATAACTTGAAACATATTCTTGTCTTCGAACATAGCAATGCTAATACATGAAATCTAAGCAAAATCTAGAGCTTGTTCTCAAGGTTTCCCGAGTGCTTATAACAAATTCCACGTAATCCTAAACAATACCAAATCATTGTTCTTCTTATCAAAAATACTAGGACTCTAAAGATGGTAGCCAAAAGAAAGGGACAAAGGATATCCGGGATCTAGGATGTCCTATTAGAAGTCTCATTCTTGAATGAGTTCTACTGCATCAAAACTACGTCGTAATCTTATCCATTCTTCATGGTATAACCCAACTATTATGTACATAATGTGAATATACCCATGTGTGGCTTTTCCTGAGGACACCGGGAACATGCTTGGAACGTGAAGACAAAATGCGTGCACTTCCCAAGAAGACGCACGTCTCCGTATCTACAGCTAGTTTCGGGTCAAAATGCATTACAATGACAAAATCACAACTTACAAGTTAGCCATGTTAATCATTCTGTGTAATTTTTAACTAATTTCATTGATCATTTGGGTCTGGGATAACAATGTGAAAGAAAAAATGAGGTGAAGTAAGATGAAAGAAAGCACAATCTTGGGCTCACAACACTCACCAAAATGTGTGTTCTCCTCAGAGAGGTTAAAAGGTTACATTCTTCTATTGGAGGTAGATCCGTTTCCTCTAATACCTACCACTTTCATTGATGAAGTAGAAATCCCTCCAGTTGGATTTCTGACCTTAAGACTTTAGGAAGTCTATGGCTAGTGAAATATGGAATATGATATTGAGATGGTGGTGTAGCACTACGTGGTCAAGGTGGGGTGAGTGGTGTTGTTGGAATTAAACTCCTGCCTCTAGCTATGAATCTACCCCTAGAATCTCTTTCTCTGCACATGTCATTTTTTTTAGATGTAAGAAATAATGTTACCTAATTACACTTCCCCAACAACAACGCCAAAATGTTTAGCCAATTTAATGTCTTAAATTTCTTATCATAAATCAACAACCAAGTTTAGTGATCTGATGAAGTGTGGTGCACTATATATGCTTAGTTAACCTTCCTCTTACTTTGTTGTGTATGTTTTTATATTGTTTTGGGGGGTTTTGCTTCTTTATGTCTAAATAAGTTAATCTTAAGAAATGAGAGCTATGAAATGAATCAACTAAATCTAATGAATTTTTAATGTTAAAACTAGTTTTGAAAGAAGGAAGAAAAGGAAATGTTATTCAACTATTCTAATTTTCATAAAAATGAATCAAAATTTAAATGGTTAGAATATGATCTAAAAACAGAGTATTTATTCTAATGACCTTGAGCTTTTGGAATTTAAAGCTAATTCTAATCTATCTTAATTTAATTCTACTCCATGGATTGAAAGCATAAATCCTATGACTGAGAATTTAAATGACAATGCTAATCTAAAAGGAAAGAAAATTCAAAGAAATTGAAAAGAAACTATTGTATGACCAACTACTCAATCATCCAATTTTGGAAGAATGACAAAGTCATCTTCTTGACATGATTTACAAGCAATTGATTATACATTTAATTGAGAATTTAATTTGGGAAAGCAGTGTAAAAACATGTAAAGTAAACTCAACTACTGTATGATTTTAAATACTCAATCATCCAATTTTGGAAGCATGACAAAGTCATATTCTTGATATGATCTTTACAAGCATTTAATTATACATTTAATTGAGAATTTAATCTAGGAAAGCAGTGTAAAAACATGTAAACGAAACTCAACTACTGTATGATTTTAAATACTCAATCATCCAATTTTGGAAGCATGAAAAATTCATCTTCTTGATATGATCTTTACAAGTATTTAATTATACATTTTAATTGAGAATTTAATCTAGGAAAGCAGTATAAAAACATGTAAAGGAAGCTAAGATAACAGTATGCTCTAATGCTTCAAACATAATCCAATTTGGAAAATAGAAGAACTACTTTCTTGAGATTTTTTTGGTAAGAAAAATATTACACAGTTATTATAAAACTAATTCTAAGAAAGCATTCATAAATTTTATCTATGAATCAGCTACAAATCAATGTAAATTTAACTTATGAATTAACAAAACAAAGCTAATGAAATTAAACTAAAACAACTAATGAAACTTCCTTTCTGTGCAAGGGCCCTCTGCGACAGAATGAGTTTAAATCCTAGCATACTATACACGCATCAAGAAGGAACTGGAACAATGAACATGGTCTTCGTATTATGAAAAGAACAGAGTCTCAAAGCATACACAGCGTTCACAAAATTAAGGCAGTTTCCGGTTTTCAAACAACCGGTATTTAAAAAAAATTAAATGTAACTGTTTGGAGCTATTTACACCTACATATGGAAATTACAATTGAAACATAGAAGCAATATCTAAGCGGTTAACTCTTGATTTGCTACATCAGAGAAAATCGAGAGTCTTTCGTTCTCGAATCACATCCTTTGACCGAACTTTGACCATGAGCATAGGCACCTTTTTATGTCGAATTCAAATAGGTGGATAGGATGTGATCCATGTGTGAATCATTCTAAAGATTCCCATGTGACTCATTCCTTCATTCTCTCCTCAGATTCTATCAAACCATTAAAGTATCTGCATAATAGCATGTGTTCTGTAGCTGAGTTACAAAAATTCATTCAAACAACAAGAACATAAAAATATAAAATAGAGATCATTCAAATGCATTCTCTGAGATGAAACATGTGATTTATCATTGATTGGAGTTATGGATTTATGAAAGGTAGGGAAAAGTGATGAGAAAGGATGTTAGAGAAAGGACAATTTTGAGGTTCAACACTAGGCATAAAGAAACATAACTTAAAAGAAAAAATATGTTTTTTTTTGTTTTTTGTTTTTTTTTGTTGCTTTTTTTTTTATGTTTGTTTTTTTTTTTTTTTTTCCTTTATGACTACTTTGAAATATGCTTCCCCGCCAACGACGCCAAAAATGTTGGGTCTGTTTACTGGGTAAACTAACACGAGTATTTTATTATCAATTCAGGCTTATAGAACTTAGAAGTATATCAAAAATATATGGATTTCAACTACAGTCAATTTTAGAAGATGAATTATTGAATTTAAAGGAAATTCATAATACAAATATAAAACTTAACTAAATAATTTCTAATTCAATTATGTAATAAGCAGAAGAAGAAGCTCCTAGCTTAAGAGAACTTGTTTGACCTTCTCTACAATACTACTTCATGAACAGAAATCAAAACCACTAATGAACAATAGCTCAGGATGCATAAAATAATAATAGAAGAGGCTCCTAACTAAGGAGGTCCTTACTATCCTTCATTACAATTTCATTCATCATTAATGTCATTGTTAGAAAACTGGAAATTCAGAAAATCGCTTAAAAGCAAGAAAGATGAATTATAATTTCTACTTTCTGATCAAATAGAAGGATAGTTTAACTTAAACAATGGTTTGACCCTTCATATTCAAATTAGAATTAAGATTAATATTCATCAACAATCATAACATATCATCATACATCTAATTAACAGATTAAACATGAAACAAAACTAGTTCAGAAAATTGCAACTAAATTAACCAGAAAGTGCACTTAGCTCGGTGTGGGGGCCCTCCACCCTTGGCTCGCACACTGAAAGTAATTCTCAGCTACTGAAACTCAATCAAGCATTCACCATATAGAACATCATAAGAGAAGATATAACTGGTTCTTCAATTAGCTCTCAAAGTTCAGAAATGTCAAAGTGAAATTATACAAATTCTACATATTCATGCATTCAATGTCTTTGGCTTAAATAGAGAAATATGAAAATAACCTAACTAAAATGTCTCTAACATCCATGTCTATCCTTATCCTATCAATTATGGTCGAGCTCATCCATATAATCTCTCAAAATCTGGAAAATCCCATAAAATTCTAAATTTGGCCTATTTCCTAGGGATTTCCAGAATAACAGGTCTTGTTTGGCCGGCTTTGACCAAGCATGTTTAAGCTCGGTTTGAATGAACCAATAGGTGAAAATCCATTCTTAGTTCCCAATCTTTCTAAAAATGTTCTCAGTTCGAGCCCAGGTGTCCTACAAGTATGACATGAATGAAGCCATTACGGGAATTTTTAGTCTTGTCCAAAAACGCACTTAAAATTCAATTTTTGTAAAAACATCTAAAATTTGCAAAAATTAATTATATACCTAGATATGCATAAATTAGTCAAAATAGATTGAATATGGATGGTATATGGATGCATATAATGGATATTAAGTATATTTAATTAAACAAAATTTGATAAAAAACGAGGGCCAACATCTCCCCCTTGCTAATGTACAAGTGTGTCCTCATGCTTGCTTCTTTCTCTTGGACCTCCTGAGCTCTGAAGTAGACACTGTACCTGATCTAGATGCCTCCTGTTGTGCTACTTGCAAAAGAAAATCTATCCCTTTATATTTTTCTCCCTTGTAGATTGAATCCATAACCTTTTGTCTTTCATACTTATATTTCCATGTTTTTTTCTCATTTAGCCACATGTAAGCTTATTTAGAAAGAAGGGTATTATTTGTCTCTAATTTTCCAACCTTCTCATTCAGGTTTTCATTTTCCTTGATCAATTTGGCATTGTTTTTCCTGTATGTTTTGTTCTCTTGCTTCAAATGCTTCTCTATAATTTTTCTTACCTCCAATTGATCTGCCAATTCTTTTATTTTTCTAAGGTTCAACTCCTCTTCTTCTTTTGTGTCTTTGGAAAATGAAGTGGCTTCTATCTCAACATTATCAAAGTATGAATCTCTCTCCAATGTCTTTTCATAGGCTTATTTTTGAAATATTTCAATGATTTCATCAACTTGTTTTTATGTGGGAGGTGTTTCAACAATTTGTACCTCGAGTTCTTTCTCTTTACTACTTGTGTCTACTAGACTTTTTCTTCTATTTCTTATGGGAATGGATAGGAAGGATGCATCTCTTTCAACCATGATAGTATATTGTTGCTTCTTGGACCTTATCCTTGGGTAAAGAGATGAGTTCATTATGCTCTTTGTTTCATGAATTTGTTTAAACTTCTCCTCTATGATTTGTTCTTCAAATTGATGTTGAGTTAAAAATTGTTTCCACACTACACCCTTGGTTTTAATTTGACACTCTACAAGAATTTTGATGAGTCCCTGATGGTAGATTTGTGCTTCCTTGGGTTTAGTTTAATTCTTGACATTCTCTATCATTTTAATCAAATTTTTAGAGAATAAGTATGGCAAATTGACTTTCACTTCTCCCTTGATATGCTGGAGCAATCTGATATGATAGAGATGCACTACACTATGTCTATTGTCACATGTGAAAAATATCTGAATAATTAACACCAACTCTGCCCATGGCTCATTAAACCATTCCCTCGGAATACCCTTGGTTATATCAAATGATCCCTTCCTATTTTTCTCCAAAAAGAAATACCATCCCTTATATTTAAAGTGAAAATCCTTATGATATTGTTCCCCTGACAATGGTAGATCTAAAGCTTGAGAGATGGATTTTGGATTTAATGGGATAACTAGGTTTCCCACCATGGTTTTATCCTATGTATAATTGTTTATGAACATCTTGGTGATGTTCTCATTGTGTCCATTAAAATTTTGGAGGAAGCCTATTAGACCAGCCTAATAAAGTTTTTCTATGGTCTCTTTTTCCCAATGCTCAATCTGGAAATCTTTTGGTTCTACCCTGGTAGCCATATGCTCTAAAAATGAATTTATGTAACCTTGCATTGTCAACATTCTCATTTTGAAAATGAAAAAAATTATGCACACATATAGATCTTTGTTGACTTAGTCATGCATTATGTTCATGGTGATAAGGCTTACCTCTTCTCTGATGCTCTTGACAAAGAAATGAAATCAATCTTCTTCAACCTTTGCTCTTCTACAAAAGTGAGATCACTACTTCCAAAAACTAATAAAAACACAAAATTTTGATATAGAAAGGTTATACGAGCATTGTAAAAATGTTTTTATTACTCTATTTCTCATTTTATATTCTCTGTTTTATCAAATTTTGTAAAAAATTCTCCTCCGTTTTGGTGTAGAATTCTCTGCGTCTAAATTGACTATGTTAAAAAAATAAAAAATTATCCCACACTGTCCTTCTGCTCTTCGAATTCATACATAACCCTTCCTCTACAGAGTCAATTTCATTGTGCATTCAATCTAAAATGATTTAGGCTCATTGTGTGCAAAAATAATCAATGAATGGCTCATTGTGTATATATCAAACAATCATCAAATGGCTCATGAAATGGCTCACTATATTTTTCAAAATTCACTCACTGTGCAACACTCTTCTTTTTTTAACAATATATGACAATTTTGTGGCTGAATGTGGAAGAACTCAATTTTGTTTACCTGCTTTGGATCAATCCCAATATTTTCTCTAAGTTTAGCCTTGTATCCCTGCGCTTTCACAACATCACTACTGTTAAGACTCCTCTTCAACATTTTAGAATCCTCGTGTGTTAATAGGTGGCAGATTTAAGATAAACGGTGGCATAGACTCACACTTAAAACTTGTATTTAAACTCATGTTCAACACGCAATCCCGAGTTTCATTTATTATGAATATTCGTTCACCAATGAGAAAATCTGGAGTTTGTCCTTACATGTTCTCTTCTACGATATCTTTGCAATTTGTTAGTGTGTTTGATTAACACGACGGGCAGATTTCTCGGCTTCAAATCTCAGTCAACATCAATGCGCCCTCTTCTTATTTCTCCGCTCTTCCTTTGCTATTTGTTATGCTTGCTTCTCTCAGCTTAATTTTCTCTTCACGTACTCTCTGCGTTTTCTTACTCAATTTCGTTCTTCACAAGGTGTTCAAACGCGTGCCTATGGTTTGCACAGCATTCAGCTTCCTTTCTCTGAGCCTGTAATGGTTGTGATGGTGAAAGAAGAATGAAATCACAAGGGTCTATTAGTTTAAAAATGGTGAAGGCTTCAGTATTTGCACCAGGTTTGTTTTATGTCATAGCACTGTGTTTTTGAATCTATGTTGACCATTTTTCATGCTGACCTCTGACTTGGATGCCTTTGTGGCTTAATTTCTCTGACCTACACTACGTCCTTTCTCCACGGTGTCTTCATACGTCTCGTCACTATAAATCACGTTCTCTATTGTTTTGTTCTTCACTCATATCCGCCTTCATTCCTTTGCATGCCCATACCTTAATCGAAATGCATCATAATTTTGTTCTTTTCATTGCATCATTTCAACTTAGATTATGTCATTTGCATTGTTTTTCATTTTTAATTATACGCCCATTTCCATACCTTGGATTTATCATATGAAATATGTTTGCATATTTGCTCTTATAGCTTAGGTCTTAATCTTTTATTGTTTAATTTAATTTTTAAAATGACCCTAGAATGGTCATTTTTAAAATAAATTTTATATCATGACACTAACCTTCTTTTTTTTGTAGGTCAACAAGTATTTGAATATTAAGCCTTTAATTCTTGATCCATTTTCTTAAGAAAATAATTAGGATTGGTGTGATGGTTAAAAAAATGATTGGAATGATGGTATATGGAATGATGGTTAAATGTAGGAAAGGGGTAATGAAGTATGGTATATGGAATGATGGTTAATTTATGAGGGTAAATGTAGGAAAATGAATAGGTGATTATAATGGGTAGAATAATGAAGGTAGTGGTAGGATATTGGTAAAATGTAATGGAATGCATATCAAGCACTAAATTAGTCTTAAAAACTTCTAGAATGTTTTTTTTTAAATCAAAATTTTAAGTGCAAAATTTTTCACTTATTGTACTTGTAATCCCATAAAATACTTGATGTCAATGATGTCCTCCGGTCAAATGATGGTCAACAATGTCTTTATTATCATAACGATGGCTCTCCTGGGATATATTGAAATGTAGAGACTTATTTCTGCTTCATGTTTTCGAATCTGATATTGATTCAAGGTCTTTGAATGTTGATGTTTTTCAAGTCCCTTCTGTAGTTTGTAATTAATGTTTCAGGTCCCTTTTGACATGTACTTCAGGCTTGAATTTTGATGTAGTTCAGGTCCCTTCTGCATTGATATTATAAATAATGTTTCAGGTCCCTTTTGACATGTAATTTTCAACAATGTTTCAAGTTGCTTCTGTCATATGATACAGGTCCCTTCTGCATAATAATTTCAATGATATCTTAGGTCCATTCTGCACAATATTTTCAATGATGTATCAGGTCCCTTTTGCATAATATTTTCAATGATGTATCAGGTCCCTTCTATCATGTAATTCAGGTTCCTTCAATTCAGCTACTCAAACTATTTATATAGTTTTATTACGAACTTCCCCCTTGCTGATGTTAAGACTTGTCCTAGGGTATTGCATGTCTTGGAGGATTAACTCTGCAAAATCATACCAAAGTAAAAACAAAAAAAAATACAGAATTCATATTGGCTACATCTGCAAACTATGGAATTTTAACAGTTATAGAAAATATATGTTCATCTGGGAAATTATCTGAAACAGGATTTGGATCCCCAACTCTATCCTCCTTTCCTTCGTTGTTTTCCTCTTTTATTCGACACTCACTGTAGTCCTTAACTCAAACTATAATCACAAAAATTGTCCGAACTTCTTCCACCAAATGAACCGCAGAGCTACCTTATATATAAAGACATCCTTCCTCTGTTTTAGGACAACCCTTGAAACTGTTTGTAGGTTGACTTGTTCAGGAGTATGTAGGCTGACTTGTCCATTGCACATAGGTTGTCTAGATGATATATTCAACGTTGATCTTGAGAATCATATGGAGATATATCTTCAAGCTTTATTGACAAGGTCTTGACGCATAATACATTGTCTTGACTCTTCATATGCATGACTCTTAATTAGTACATTTATGCTAAGATGACAAATCCCTAAAAGACATCAAGAAGAAGTCTTTCGACCTATAATAAAAACCTTTCTCATGAAACCCATGAAGCAAGCATAACAAAAATACATTTTCTTATCTTTGTCTTCTTCATTACATAAATACATAATTACATAGTCAATATGAAGACTGTACCTAGTTACACTCTCCAACAATAAATAATTACATAGTCAATATGAAGACCAGACCTAGTTACACTTTCCAATAGTTGTTGCATGATTTAAATGTGGAATTAAGTTTATATTTAGCTCGTTTAATGTATGGGCCATTGTTATATGAATGAAATGTCCTAGAGATGTTTTTATCTCAATAATCTGTCACTATTTGCATGAAGTATAAATGTTTAAAGGTCATTTTTCTTCTTTTTCCTTTAATATTGGATGAAGTTGACTTTCCAAGCCTCCTTGATTAAGAAACTGAATTCTCAATCATAATCATCCTTGACTCCATATCACCAAGGGAAATAGGCACGGTTACCTCAAAAGGGTGGTCATTTTCCCCTTTCTTTTTCACTTTTTCCCCCTTTTCCCTAGGTCTAGCCCTGATAGGTCACCTAGGGCATCCATTTCCCATGAATTCACCCACAATAAAACTTTGATATCCTAGAGGCTACTGTGTTGGTGGGTCCCTCCCTCTCCCCCAAATTTGAGGTAATTCCAACAGTGGAATCTTCGGGAATCCCAAGCCCTAGCTCTAGGACCAATTTTTCATAGGCATCCCCAAGGCTTGGCCCTAGTAAGATCAATTTGACCTTTTGAAGCAAAATTTATTGTCTGGTCCTTTCCCCTCACCTTTTCTAGGATAGGAACATCATTGGTTGTTATATTCCATCCCTGAACCTGGGTTGGGTCCACTTGGTCCCGTGTGGTCCCGTTTTCAATCAAAGACTAATAATCAAGGGTTATTTGGGAAACAAAGTTCATATAGGATTTTATGGATCGGGAAGTACCTCTTTAAGTTGTATCATTTTCCCTTATCCTCACCCCTTCTCCCTTGGAAGGCACTATTTCTTCGCCTTCTCCTTGGGAAAGGGTTACTAGGATCACTTCATACTTATCCATTGACATATCCTTTATAAGTGGCTTCCCAAAAAACATCGGGACTCCTCCCATTGGTGAAATTTCGTAAAGAGCAGGCAATCTTAGTCGTGGTGACAATGGGCTAAGCCTCCACCATTGCCTTTAGTCTAGCAGTTTCCCTTTTAGGAATCCCTTTAGGTCCCCTACTGGTTTGAGTGGTAAAAACTCTAACGCTTTTCTTCAAAAGAGAAGGATGCTAACATTCTCACTAAGCCTTTTCCCAGGGAAAATTTTGTATACTTCAAGTTCAGGATTACAGTGGTTGAGAATGTTTCCCTCGGTGAGAGGGAGTGTTGATATTGTAGCATCAAGCAACAATATTTCTCCCTAGGTCAAGGTTATTGATAGATCAAGGGTAATGACAAGGGGACATGCAATATGGTTGGGGAGAATGGCCCAAGTAACATCAAGGCCCAGAGAGCTCCCCTGGTCAGGGGTTACCTCACCATATTTCCAAGGGTTACAAGGCTAGTTGGTTGAGTGAGTGCCTCATAACATTAGGCAAGTGTTTACCATTCAATAACATGTGACGACATGCAGGAGTGGTAATTGGCCCAAGGTTTCACCATTTTTCAAGGGGTACCTGACATGGTTCCAAGTGACGACTTATATAGTTGGTGACATAGGACTAGAATTACTTTGTTCAAGGGGTACTTGACCATATAGACCTTATTTGGCTAGTGGGTGACTAGATCCTTTACAAAGAATATTTGATTAGTGGGTAAATAAATCTGTTGCATGATGCTAATGTAAGATGCTTTTCACATGGCTCTGGAATGGAACATGAGGTGGATGGATTCATCCACATAGTTGAGTTCATTCAACATTTTCTTGGGATGGATAAAATTTTCAACAATGAGATACATCTAAATAATTCAAAGTGAATATTTCCCTAGCTAAGATTCCAGATGATAAATAGTTGGCTACATATGCAAACCATGGAGTTTTCACAGTTATAGCAAATAAATGTTCATCTGGGAAATTATCTAAAATAGGATTTGGATCACCAGGTGAAATAAGTCTTGATAGAAATTTTGCTACTTGATTATCCGTACCTGGTTGATCTCATATAGTGATGTTAAATTCTTGCATTAATAACATCCATCTAGTAATTCTGCCATTTATAATTGCTTTTTTCATTAAATATCTTATGGCCAAATGATCTATGTGAATGAATACTTGATAACATGTTATGTAATGCCTAAAATTATTAACTGCATGTACTACAACTAACATTTATTTTTCTGTAACAGTATAGTTCAATTCTGTCGATGTTAAGTTTTTTCTTATGAAGTATATGGCATAATTAAACTGGTTCTCTTTATGTCCAAGTGATGCTCCTATAGCAGTGTCGGATGCATCAGTAGACATATGAAATGGCAATGACCAATTTGGTCCTCGAAGAATGGGTGCAACTGACAATTTTTCTTTTAATATCTCAAATGAATTTTCACAATTATTTGTCCATTGGAATTCCACATATTTTGCAAGTAACTTGAATAAAGGCAGAGCTATTTTACTGAAATTTTCAATAAATATTCTATAGTAGCCTACGTAACCCAAGAAAATTCTTACTTCCTTTTGTGTTGTGGGTGGCATTAAATTCACAATGAATTGTATTTTTTTTGGATCCACCTTAATTCCCGAAGATGAAATATGGTGTCCCAACACTATCCCCTCAATTAACATCATAAATCATTTTTCATTACTAAGAAATAGATTTGTATCTATGCATATTTTCAAAACTTTTTCAAGATTTTTTAAACAATCATCAAATGTTCCACCATACACAGTGAAATCATCCATGTAGACCTCTACACATTCATGGATAAGATCAGCAAAAATTGCAAGGACTTCTCTCTGAAAAGTAGTAGGTGCATTACATAACCCAAAGGGAAAAATATTGTATGCATATGCTCCCCATGGACAATTAAATGTTTTTTTATCTTGGTCTTCCAATGCTATCTTTATCTGATTGTATCCACTAAATCCATCAATAAAAGATCAATAAATGGTAAAGGGAAATGATCTCTTAATGTGGCTTTATTGAGCTCTCTGTAGTCTACACAAATTCTCCACTTTCCATTTTTCTTAGGCACCACAACTAACAAAGAAACCCATTTACTATCAGAAATAGGATAGATGAATCCAACTTGTAACAATTTCTGCAATTCTTCTTTCACTATTTCCTTCATCATAGGATTCATCCTTCTTTGCGGTTGTCTCACAGGTTTGATTTGATCATCAGTATACATGTGGTGAATACATGTATTTGGATGAATCCCCTGCATATATGTGTAATCCCAGGCAAAATATTTTGAGTATTTCTGTAACAGTGCTATTACCTCTTGTTCTTGTGATGATTGTAAGTTATTACCAATATTCAAAATCCTTGCAGGACTAATTTCGATGATTTTACTCTTTGAATTGGTAATTGAGTTAATAAGAAAAATACTTTCAAATGAGTTTTTCAGTGATTGAATAGTACAGTTTTCGTGGAAATACTGATTTAAAAGATGACTTGCAGCTTCATATTGTGTTATTCTAAGCTGCTCCAAAATATTTGGTTATGAGATGAAAACATCTAATAAATCCTCATTTTCTTCCTCTTCTCTAAAATTATAGACTTGATTAATACTAAGAACAGATTGAGTTTCATGTTGTTATTGTCCATCAAGCCATGATAATAAAGAAGGGGATTGTGTTGGAGGATACAATGTAACATGTTTCCTTTCATCCCCATGTGCAATAATCATACTTCTCGGTCTGCATCCAATGAAGGCATCTGTAGTGGCTAACCATGGTCTACCTAAAATTAAAGGATGGCATCCTAAATTTTTTTTTGGCTGCAAAATGAGGAAGTCTATAGAATACTCCCATGAATCCAGAGAGACAATGATATCTTCTAGCATTCCTTCTGGTACAACCTTAGATATGTCTGCAAGCTCTAAAATTGTAGTAGTAGGTCTAATGTTGTTCAAGTTTAAATGTTTCATAGTCTTTGTATTCATAACATTTATAGTTGCTCCAAAATATATTAAAGTGTTTGGCACTAAAAAACTATTGATCGAGATGGTAACCATAGGGATCCCAGGATCAACATATTTTTAAATTGTTGTCTTTGTAGACATGACACTAGCTAATCTTCCAATGACCTAGATTATGGGTGGATATCTTTTTATTCTGCCAAATTTCTTGATGCATAACTCCTTTATTATTTTTTCATATATTGGAATATCTTTTATTTCCTGCAACAAAGGAATTTTGACATATGTATTCTTCAATTCATCCAAAATATCAAATTCAGGCAGAGACATTGGAATTTTCTGTTGTACTAACCTCTCTCGATAGGGTGGTGTTTGAGTCATAATAGCTTTTCCTTTCTGAATCTGAGTTTCTGGTTGAGATTTTTGAGTTTGTTCTCCTTGTTCAGTTTGTTCTTCTATTATTGGAGGAGAATCTTTATGTAACACCTTCCCGGACATATTGTATGGGAAGAATGGAATATGTAGGATAGTATGTTTCTTATTCCACGTTGTATGTTGGTTTATCCACTTTGTTACTTGGATTAGCTACTGGCTAAGATGGAAATTGTGTTGGTCTATGAGGTGGTTGGTTATGTTGAGGTTGAGTTAACATTGGTGTAAGATTTTGTGGTGGAAATGGCATTGGTTGATGTTACTAGAATTGTTGGTATTGGAATGATTGTTGAGGGTATGATTGTTGGTATGGTTGTTGAGATTAATATTGTTGAGGGTACATTTTCTGAGGTGGATGGCTTCCATAACTATATCCTCTCCAACCTTGTGTAGGTTGGTTTTGATATTGTTGTGGAGGCCAATCCTGTCATGGAATTGGAGTGTTCCATGAATTCTGAGGAGGATATTGATCATTTTGGTGGTTTTTCTGAGGGAATTGTTAAGGCACCCTTGGTTGCCAAGGTCTCCTTGGTGCCATATAGTAGAGAGAATATACCCCTTGTACTTCTTCCATTTTCAAATCTTTCAATTTTGGATAGTTTTCAGTTGCATGATTCTCTGTACAAATTCCACACAGTTGTATACCTTGCAAAGGACATTCTCTAAGTGGATGTTTCTTCCTACACTTTGGAAAAAATATTGCTAAGATTTGATCTTGTTCTTCTTTCTTCTTCTTTTCTTATAAAACATCTTCTTGTGTTCCCAAAGTGCTTAAGAGATCTATTTTCAAATTTTTTAGTAAACTTCCTATTTCTGCTCTTGTTACCCCACTTGCTGCAGATTTGGAAGCTCTTGATGTAACATCCCTCTTTCCACTTTTTGATCTTCCCCTAGAATATTTTTTGACAAAGTTCAAAATTTTCATCAATTGGTAGGTTTGAGATATCTCCTTTTCCCATCACATTGAGAATATCTAAGTATTCATCTCTGATACCCATAAGAAAAATTGTGCAGATAATATCGAGATTCAGAGAATGTTGTTTAGATTTTTGTAGATTTTAAATAAATATTTCTAAATACTCCTTAAAACTTTCATCTTCTTGTTGTGTCATTCTAAAAATATCTTCTTTTGAGTCTCTAACCCTGCAGTAAGCTTGATACTTTTTAAGAAAAAAAATCTTCATATAATCCCAAGAAGCAATTGTATGTTCTCCTAAACCCATAAACCATTTTAATGTTTCTGCTTTCAAAGTAGCAGGAAAGAGACAAAGCTTGTGTGTATCATTTGTGTATCCATAAGTTCTACATAAGATATCAAATTCAAACATAAATGAATCAGCATCTTTTGTTGACATTCCATAAAATTTAGGCAATACAGGAGGTGGAATGTTTTTCATTTTCACTTCTTCTCCTAGTATTGCTCTTGTGTCTAATATTGGAAAGCCGAAAGTAGATTCCTCGTCATTATCATTTTCTTGTTCATTATCATGTATTCTTTTGTTTTCATTTTCTCTTTTTTCTTCTTCCTCTATCCTTCTTAGTGCTTCTATTCTTCTGTCTTCCTCTCTCTTTCTCTCTGCTTCTAATTTCCTTTCTGCCTCTATTTTCCTTTTACATTCCCTTTATTGTCTATCATATTTAATTCTTTATTCAGGAGACATAATTGACATATTAGATCCTTCTCCTTCTTCAATCATTTCCTTATCAAAGATTTGTAAAGTTTCAATATGAGGTTGATTTGGTGTTTCTTCAACTATCTTAATTTGTTCAAGGACAGGTTGTTCTAATTGTTCAACAATTGGTTTTCTTGTTTCCTTTTGTTTTCCTAGGAAAGAAGTTTCTTTTGGTGACTGCTTTCTTTTTACTTCCAAGGCCAACAAGGTTTATCTTTCAATTAGAGTTAATATTTGTCCTGGTCTATGTTTTCTCTCTAACTCCTCTAGAGTAGGTCTCCCAGCAACTAGTGTTGTTAGTCTTGTGGATGGTTGAATTGTTGGGGGGTTTTTTTTAATGAATCTACCGTTCTCATCTCTATTTCTAGGCATAAAGAAACATAACTTAAAAGAAAACCTATGCTTTTGTTGTATTTTGATGTTTTTTTTGTTTTTTTTTTATCTTCCTATATGACTACTTTGAAATATGCTTCCCCAGCAACGGTGCCAAAAATGTTTGGTATGTTTACTGGGTAAACTAACACAAGTATTTTATTATCAATCTGGGCTTGTAGAACTTAGAAGCATCTCCAAAATATATGGATTTCAACTACAGTCAAGTTTAGAAGATGAATTATTGAATTTAAAGGAAATGCATATTACAAATATAAAAATTAACTAAATAATTCTAATTCAATTATGTAATAAGTAGAAGAAGAAGCTCTTAACTTAGGAGAACTTGTTTGGCCTTCTCGACAATACTACTTCATGAGCAGAAATCAAAACCATTAATGAAAAATAGCTCAAGATGCATAAAATAATAATAGAAGAGGCTCCTAACTAAGGAGGTCGGTGTTGTCCTTCATTACAAATTCATTCATCATTAATGCTATTGTTAGAAAATTGGAAATTCAGAAAATCACTTAAAAGCAAGAAAGATGAATTCTAGTTTCTAGTTTATGATCAGATAGAAGGAGAGTTTAAATTAAACATTGGTTCGACCCTTCATATGCAGATTAGAATTAATATTAAGATTCATCGGCAATCATAACATATCATCATACATCTAATTAACATATTAAACATCTAACAAAACTAGTTCAAGAAATTGCAACTAAATTAACCAGAAAGTGCACTTAGCTCTGTGTGGGGGCCCTCCACCCTTGCCTCACACACTAAAAGCACTTCTCAGCTACTGAAACTCAATCAAGCATTCACCATATAGAACAACATAAAACAATATAGAATTTTTTCTTCAGTTAGCTCTCAAAGCTCAAAAATGTCAAAGTGAAATCATACAAATTCTACATATTCATGCCTTCAATGTATTTGGCTTAAAGAGAGAAATATGAAACAAAATTAACTAAAATGTCTCTAGCAGCCATGTCTATCCTTATCCTATCTATTCTGATAGATCTCATCCATCTAATCGCTCAAAATATGGAAAATCCCATAAAATGCTAAATTTGGCCTATTTCATAGGGATTTCAATAATAACAGGTCGTGTTTGACAGGATTTGACCAGGCATGTTTAAGCTCGGCTTGACCGAACCAATAGGTGCACGTCCATTCTTAGTTCCCAAGCTTTCTAAAAAAATTCTCAGTTTGAGCCCAGGTGTCCTACAAGTATGACATCAATGAAGCCATTACGGGAATTTTTAGTCTTGTCCAAAGATGCACTTGAAATCCTTTTTTTGTCAAAACATCTAAAAATTGAAAAACTTAATTTATATACCTGGATATGCATAAATTGGTCAAAATAGAGTGAATATGGATGGTATATGGATGGATAACATGGATATTATGTGTATTTAATTAAACAATATTGGATAAAAAAACGAGGGCCAACAATATGTACCCCACACCCCCCATTATCCATCAAATGATTCCTACAGCACTTGATGCTCCACACATGAAAAGTAACCCATGTATTTTCCCAACACTAATGAACAATAAACCGCCTCATATTAAGAGTTAATAAATTCTAAATCTCTCAAATGCAAGCTATATAAAAGCATTATGATAAAAGAAGTAAAAGTAACACCATAGGGGTGGAAAAGCAAGCCAAAGTAAATGGGTGACTCATGCCTCCACGACTGCTTCCCCCATGCATCTATATACCTAGGATGTTGTACCACCATTCGCTAGTCACTTGGCTATGGCCCTTGGCCCTGAAGTCTTTCCCACTCCATTACCACCATCTACACATGCACCAATGAATTGATGGGTTGACTTGGAGTCTCTCACTTCCCCTTCGAGGTTGGAAACACCTAAGAGGATTATCCATCTATCCATTTCAAACATAACAGAGGAAACAACTATACAGGACTTGGTATAGTTATATATTTGATGGTGATATTTGTGTGAAGTATTGGTTGTGACCCTAACTTTAAGTATGGGCCACTATGATGCATCTATGGTTTTTAGTTACCTAATGATTGATTGATTTACACTCGATATTTATGGGGTTTTTCCATGTGTTCCACATCACGACAACAGAGGCTTCTTGAGGTGATTTACCCACCTCATCAACACAACGATAGAAGTTATACTATCTAGTGTAAAGAGAGAGGTCAAGTTGTTGGTGCAACATTGTCTACCTAGAAAAGAGTGTTGGGATATTTGAGGACTTCACATGATTCTTGACACTTAGAGGGACCCCTAAAGGTTGAAACATTAAGCCCTTGATGCTTAGTGTCAGGGATATTGATGGTGTGCATAGTGGACACAAGATGCCCCCACGCTAGCCTTGACACTATTTGATGGACATCACCTAATCTAGAGCCTAATGATGATGGTCATCCTTGAGATGATAAGGGAGTAGAGCCTAAATGATGATGGTCATCCTTGAGATGACAAGGGAGGAGTTGTACACCACCTTGGAGCCGCAATGCTTAAGATATTTTGATTTCATATCACTTATCTTCCTCTTGTAAGTGTGATTTAGGGAACTTTTGTGCATGACATATTGGCATGGATACTTTTGATGGCTTGTACATGATTCTTGAGGTATTTCATGGACTCTAGAGTAGGGAGCACTCCTTATCCCTGACCTCACACTTCAGGGATTATTGATCTCATTTGGAGAGTGACATCACACTATTAGAGCATTTTTTTCCCTTGTAGGTTAAGTCACTAGGGGTTGAAATTATCTTTGTTTATTGTTGTTTTCACATATCTAACACCCATAAAAACTTTCTAATTGCACTAGCCTATTGAGCTCATTTGGAGAGTGAAATCACACTATTAGATCATTTTTTTCCCTTGTATGTTAAGGCACTAGGGGTTGAAATCATCTTTGTTTATTTTTGTTTTCACATATCTAACAGTTCTAAAACCTTTTTACTTGCACTAGCCTTAATCTCTAATGGACACCCTTTGTTCCTCTCTTGTTGAATATTATTTTAAGGTTTTTTCTAAGGTTTTTATGTTCAATTGCATGCCCTAATATTGAATATCATTCAAACCCCAACTTATAGCAGTCTTGTAATTATTGTAACCTTAGAGAACTTGAACCCTAGGTTTGAATATCTTGGTCATATTAGGCCCTGCCAAGCACTCTACCTTTCTCGGGACCTCCACAAAAAGTCATCTTGAGCCACGGTATTATAATACCTTGTAGGTGGCACAGGGAAGTCTCCCTTGTGGTTGAAATCACTAAATAGCAGGAGCAAGGTTGTTGAGGTAATAGTGGCAACCCTTGCTCATTGTTTCCATAAGCTTTGGCCCTTTCCCTGTGATTCCATTCACTGGACTCGCTAGATTTTGTGGCAACGAGCACATGCAATACATTTTTACACAATCAAGAAGATCTACCTATTTGAGGAGATTAAAGGTGTCTAAAACGAAAAAAATATAGCATACCTTACCTACATAATTGAAAAAACAATTGGTTTGAGGAAGATGGGTTCATGGTACATAGTTAATGCCTATTTTTTCATTTCCAACTGGCACATTGTATTTGGCTACAACATGGTTTTACACATCATTCACTGTATAATATTCACTGCAAAGGCCTCGGATGCGGGTGCCCAGTGTTGACAAGATGGGCCACTTGTGTAGAAATTATATAACATATGCATTATATATCCAAATTCTCCTGATCTAAAAATATTTAACTTCTTTCTAAATACATAATCCTTCCATTGTTAATCTTTTGCAGAAATTATAAACTCAATTGAAAACACATGAAGCAATAAAAACAATCGCACATAAAAAATTTGTTTAATGGGAAATCCTGAAGCTGAAAACCCCAAATATCATATATTATGCATCATGGAGATCATGTAACAATCTCATACAAAGCTTAGTACATCAAGCTCTTAGTACAATCAATCGTCACACACTAACAAGAAGAAATCTACAAATCCATGCATTGATTTCTTGCCACCTGATAGCCTGCCTCCACTGTGCAATCCTTGCTGAAGAATATCTCTTAATGAATTCGAATTACCCTTGCCTTGACTGCGCAATCCTCATTTGCAACTCCAATGTGTGTGTGATGCAATCAATGCATCACTATAGTCACAACAAATAGTCCATCTCACCCTTTCACCTACCTCTCCACTGGTTCTCCACTGGAACTGACATGCATTGTAGTTAACTGTTGTATTTGTTCAGTTGATTAGTGAGTTATTATTTGTGAATTAATTAACTAATTAATTCACTCCACTCTCACTAGTGTATCATTTAGTTAGACTAGATACAACTAGCTCAACTGAGTTTAACTCCAATAACTGAGTTAAACTGAATAAAAACTCCATGAACTACTCTTCCAACTATGTCATAACTTTGCCACTTCAGTTCTAACTGAGTCCTTCGTGCATGAACCACCAGTAAACCCTAGGAATTGTGTAATTCCTTCAGCCCACTGATTTTCCAAATCTGTACACTGAAATAAAGTGCTCCAAGAGAATAAGTTTATGTTTATTGTCGGATTATTATTAAGGGCTAATAATAATCGACATGCATCTATTTTTAGATCGATGATCTATAAATAGACTTCGCCCAATATTCTAAAAATAGAATTTCATCTATTTTTCCAAATTGACCAACCATCCACAAATAGCATCCTACAACTTCTGAAATATGATCACCATGTCTAAAAATAGACTTTCACTAAAAATAGCCTATGGGCCTACTTAGTGAAGGCGACTAATTTTCATAAGCTCCATCAACTTGTTGAATTTCAACACTCCCTCTCGACAAGATAGGGATTATCCTTCACCCTGATCCTGCCTCTATGGTATTTGAATTTGCTCCTAGTGAGTTCCTTCGTCAGAATATCTGCAACCTGATCCTCCGTAGGAATGTACTGAAGCAACATGATCTTCCACTGCACACAATCTCTGATATGATGATACCGGATATCAATATGTTTAGATCTATCATGAAACACGAGATTAACCGAGAGTTTAATGCAACTCTGATTATCACAATGAATCACCGTGGGATCTAAATGTGAACCGAACCACCAAATAAGCAGAGCAGGGAAATACCTCTCGAGATAGCCTCACATGCGACTTGACTTGCTGCCATGTATTCCGCTTCCGCTGAACTGAGTGCCACGGATCTTTTTTCTGTACACCAGAAACTATTGTAGATCATCTTTGGCGTCCCTCTGATGTGCTCTTTCAAATACATTAGGTGCCTGCAATCTTGCATCGATGAAGCCATGAAACTTCACTGTCAATCTGTATATTTCCATAAGCCATGCCTGAGATGTGCCTACAAGAGATAAGTCAGGAAGACATCTTTTCGCCTTCAAAGGCTTGTGAGCTTAACCATCGCTTGTGAAAGCTGGTTCACCGCATAGCATATGTCTAGTCTTGTATTAACTAAATACATGAGCGAACCCACCAACTGTCGATAAACAATGGCATCCACTACCTCTGCCGATGTAGCATCCTCTTTCCTCCAATTTCCTGGAAGAGGAGTGTCGATAGGCTTGCAGCCTTACATGTGAAACTTCTCCAGTATCTCCCGGGCATACTTGCCTTGAGACACAAACAGTTCACCTTCCCACTACCATATTTCCAATCCAAGGAAATAATGAAGGAGGCCCAAATCCTTCATCTCGAACTCCTTTTCAAGATCTGCCTTGCATGAGTGTATCAACTGCTCATCACCCGTTAGTATTAAATCATCAACATAAATAACAGTGATTAAAATATTACCCTCCACCACAATTTGGTACAGCTTTGCATCCGCCTCACTCTTGGTGAAACCAAGTCCGGTGAAATAGCTATCGATCCGAGTGTACCAAGCATGTGGTGCTTGCTTCAGCGCATACAACGCTCTTTTGAGTCTGCACATGTGACTCGCTATCTTGAAGATTTCGAATCCTTGGTACATTCCAATGTACACTTCTTCCTCAATGATCCCATTAAGGAGCGCAGTCTTCACATCCATCTGATGAATGTGCCAACCCATCTGCGCTAAGAGAGCAAGGATGGTCCTTATGGAAGAATACCATGCGACAGGTGCAAAGGTTTCTTCATAATCAATCCCCTCGATCTGTGAGAAGCCCCGGGCAACAAATCTTGCCTTATACTTCTCAATGCTCCCATCAACAACTTGCTTTACCTTGTAGATCCATCTTGATCCTACAACTGATTTACCCACCAGCCTTGGAAAAATCTCCCAAGCACTGTTTCTGATAATGGAGTCATACTCCTCCACCATGGCATCTACCCATGTGGGCTCCTGCACTACTTCTTCAAAAGAAGATGGCTTTGTCATGATACACTTTCTCCTAAGATCCATGTATCCGATGTACCTGGGTAGTGTCTCTGTCAGCGTTGTGATGTAGGGACTCCTACGTGCATGTAGCATCAGCTTCGGTCTCTCGACTTAAAGCCAATCACGCTGCCTTGTCGATGTTTGGCCTCTGCATGAGTGGACTCCTCCACTCCGCAGATCTCCTCATCACGGCTAATCCACACCTAGAAGCTCATCTTGGGAATAAGTAGCTCTCTCTGCATGCAAGTGTAGCTCCCTCTCAAGAGACAACTTCATGGCTTTCACCTCATTGAATTTTATATCCTTTCGCACCACAGTCATTCGACTATTTGGAAAATACACACGATATTTATGGGGTGTTTCTTTGTATACCACAAATATACCAACTTCTGCAGTCGGCTCCAGCTTCTTCCTGGCATCCTTTGTCACATGAATGTAAACAAATGAGCCAAAAATTTTCAAATGAGAAATATCAGGCTTCTTACCAGTAAAATCTTCTTCAGGTGTACTCATGCCAAGTACTCTATGAGTACAACGGTTTTGCACATAAACCACAGTGTTGCATGCTTCCTCCCACAAGTGCATCGGTAGGCCCTAGTCATGCAACATAGCTCGTGCAGCAACCACGATCATTCTTTTCTTCCTCTCCACAACCCCATTGTGCTGTGGGTTATGAGGTGCTATGAGTTCTCTTCGAATTCCTTCTTTGCTACATAAGTCTTTGAATTCGTTTGAGATATATTCACTACCATTATCGCTCCACAGAGCCTTCACTGGCTTCCCCGAGTCCTTCTCCACCAATGCTTTAAACTCACAGAACTTTGAGAATGTTTCGCTCTTCTTCTGCATGAAGAAGATCCAACATCTACGAGAATAGTCATCAACAAATATAACATAGTACATGTGTTTTGCTGTTGAAGCAATTGAGAAAGGTCCACATACGTCTGTGTGAATTCTCTCCAGGATCACCGAAACAGGGTTCTCCTTCTCATGAAAGATGGTATTCACAAACTTACCCATAGTACATCCCTTGCACCGATCTGACTGTGCAAGAGTACCCTTGGGAAGTCCAGTAGAAATATATTGCAAAATCTTCAAAGTGCCATGGTGAAGATGGCCCAATCTCCTGTGCCATAATTCGCCCTCATCCCAGCTCACCACTTCTTCTACTTTGCCCGTCATTGCAGTGCAACCATCTACCTCCATCTTTTAGAGATTCTTAACTCAAATCCCTATCTTCTTGGTTTGACCCGTTGTTTTATTTCGAAGGAAGGCTTTTCCCTCACTGAAAATAATGTCATAACCTTTGTCTTCCAACATTGCGACCGAGACCAAGTTCTTCTTCAGACCTAGAACATGCATAACATCTTTCAACAGAAATGGATTACCTAACTCCCTCTCAAAGATAATGGTCCCAATGTCGGTCGCACTGTATCGCCCATCGTCGCCAATCTCTATATGCATTTGGAGGTCCTTCTCCTCCAGATCACTAAACAACTCCTTGTCTCTTGTCATATGGAAAGACGCACCATTATCAAGATACCACACCGATCCCATTGCGCTTGAAACCAAGCATGAGATCAAAGAGAAATCAAGTTCAAATTGTGAGGCTAAGGCGTCACCCACTGCAGCTCCGGTAGCCTTCTTGTTCTTCTTCTTTTGTGGGTAGTTAGTGGTGAAATTCCCATGTTCTTGACAGTAAAACACTTCACTTTGGACAAATCCTGTTTCTTGCCTTTAGCCTTGGATTTTGAAGGGAATTGCTTCCCCTTCCCTTTCCTTTCTTTGGCAGCCAAAGCGTAATTCTCTTCATCTCCATTCTTCGATCAAGAACCATCCCTGGTACTTCGCCTTATCTCCTCCTACACAACATCTGACCAAAGTCGCTCCCAACCTAGAAGTTTCTCTAGTCCATTGACAGAGTCTTCGTAGCTATGCCAACTCTTCGGAAGCCCAAGGAGAGCCAAGCTCACCAAGTAATCATCATCAATAGTAATCCCCACACTTCCCAGTTCATCCCTACAGTGGAAAAAATTCGTGAGATATTTTGGAATACTGTCGCCCTTCTCCATTTTTATTTTTCTGAGCTTATCTTTCAGCGCCAACTTCCTCTGGTCGCTGCTTCTTTGGAACAAATTTTTCAAACCCTTCCACATTGCAAATGGAGTGGCTTTCCCGTGAAGGCTGGACACAATATGGTCCTTCACACCTTCCAACATAATTATTCTTGTCTTTGCTACCTTCTTTTGCCATGCGTCAAGTAATGCAGCATCACTAGAACCTGGCTTAGGAACATCGCTATCGATGAACTCCTTCAGTCCATTATCCTCCAGCACCGCCTCCATCCTATCCTTCCAGGCTATGTAATTTGAGCTACCCTCAAGGCATACTCCAACCGCAACCCATTGAAATACATTTCAATGTATACTCAACTGTCGCACCAAGAATTTTCTACAGCAAATTCGAATTATCCACCAGCACAAACTCAACAATTCTTCACAATTGCAATCTTCAAGAATTAACACTGCTCCGATACCATGTAGAAATTATATAACATATGCATTATATATCCAGATTATCTTGATCTAACAATATTTAACTTCTTGCTAAATACAGAATCCTTCCACTGTTAATCTTTTGTGGAAATTATAAACTCAATTGCAAACACATGAAGCAATAAAAACAATCGCACATAACACAGTTGTTTAACGGGAAAGCCTGAAGCTAAAAACCCAAACTATCATATATTATGTATCATGGAGATCATGTAACAATTTCATACAAAGCTTAGTACATCAAGCTCTCAGTACAATCAATAGTCACACACTAACAAGAAGAAATCTGCAAATCCATGCACTGATTTCTTGCCACCTGATAGCCTGCCTCCACTGCGCAATCCCTGCTAAAGAATATCTCTGAATGAATTCAAATTACCCTTGCCTTGACTGTGCAATCCTCATTGGAAACTCCAATGTGTGTGATACAATCAATGCATCACTATAGTCACAACAGATAGTCCATCTCACCCTTTCACCTACCTCTCCACTAGGTCTCCACTAGAACTGACATGCACTATAGTTAACTGTTGTATTTGTTTAGAGTATTAGTGAGTTATTATTTGTGAATTAATTAACTAATTAATTCACTCCACTCTCACTAGTGTATCATTTAGTTAGAATAGATACAACTAGCTCAACTGAGTTTAACTCCAATAACTGAGTTTAACTGAATAACAACTCTATCAACTACTCTTCCAACTCTGTTCTAACTTTGCCACTTCGGTTCTAACTGAGTCCTCCATGCATGAACCACCATCAAACCCTAGGAATTGTGTAATTCCTTCAGCCCACTGATTTTCCAAATTTGTACAATGAAATAAAGTACTCCAAGAGAATAAGATGATGTTTATTGTGTATAAGAAATTTTCGGTGTAAATCACATATAAGAAATTTTTGTCGACGTGTTTCGAACCAGCCAGTGTGGTTCATCATCAGGACAAGATGAGAAATCTGATTAAGAAACCTATTTAAATAGAAAGAAACAGCTCCAACTAGCCGTTGAAAAAACGGCTAGTTTGACTCGAATAAAAGATTTTGTCAAATATTATTAATTTTTGAATATAATTTAATATTAAAAATCAATAATTTTTAAAAATAATTTAAAATTATTTTTATTTAATTTTATTTGAATAAAATTTAATATTAACAATCAATAATTTTAAAAATAATTTAAAATTATTTTTATATTTAATTATGTTAGAATATAATTTAATATTAATAATCAATAATTTTAAAAAAATAATTTAAAATTATTTTTAACATAGAACAATATAATTTAATATTAAAAATCAATAATTTTTAAAAACTATTTAAAATTATTTTTATTTAATTTTATTTGAATAAATTTAATATTAACAATCAATAATTTTAAAAATAATTTAAAATTATTTTTATATTTAATTATATTAGAATATAATTTAATATTAATAATCAATAATTTTAAAAATAATTTTAAATTATTTTTAACATAGAACCTTAAAAATAAAATAAAAATAAATAAATAAAAATTATATATAAATAAATAAGTAAATAAATAAATACAAATAAAAATAAAAAATTAAATATAAATAAAAATAAAATTTTAAATAAAAATCAAACTAAAATTAAAATTAAAATAGATAAATAACTAAAATAAAATAAAATAAAATAATCAAAAATCATTACAATAAAATAAAATATAATTAATATAAAATAATAATAATAATAATAATAAAACAAAAAAACAAAACAAAAAAAACTACGAGTGAAGGGCAGGAATCCAGCATCTACTAACACTCCACCCATCATCTCTGTTGAGGTTAACCGGCCTCTTTTCGATTTCCAAGGCTTCCCTCGTGGTGGAAATAGTCAATCCTTGCAATAACCTCAGTATCTTCAATACAAATATGATTCTTTGTTTTTTCAGCATGCTCTACTAAGGCAGAGGACCAAGATCTAGCATGTCTAAGGTCAGCAACATGTTCATGAATTCTTTGATTAATTGATCGTCCAGTTTCACCTATGTAAGTTGTCCCACAAGAACACAGAATCAAGTAAACACCCTTACTATCCAAAGGGCCAATCAGGTCTTTAACCAATCTAAGAGAACTTTGAATAGTGCGGAGAGGCTTGAATGTTGAAGAGACATTATGTTTCCTCAAGATCTTAGCAATTTTATCAGTAGTACCTTGGATAAACGGAAGGTGAACTCCAGATAACCACTCACAGGGATCTTTCTTAACCCTAGAACCTTTTTCAGCTTTTTGAAAAGCTCTAAGACATTGAGCCCTGCTATTACCGTTCTTACAGAAGACATCCAAGAGATGTGATTTTTCACCTTCAAAATGGTGAACATCAGAGATTCTAAAGGCTCTTGTGACTAGGGTACTGAGAACCCCAAGTTTCTGAGTAGGGAAATGATGAGAACCTGCATGTAAATACTGCTCAGTATGCGTCTTCTTTCTAAAGACTTGATGAGAGAAGGAACCATCATCATTTCTCGAAAGAAGGACATCAAGAAAGGGTAGGCTACCATCCACTTTGAATTCCATGGTAAACTTAATAAAGTCAGATTGATCATTAAGATGTTGGAAGAAAAGGTCCAATTTCTCTTTACCATGGGGCCACACCACACAAGTGTCATCAACAAACCTTTTCCAAAGCCTAGGTTGAAAAAGAGAGGAGGAAAGGGTCTTCAATTCAAAGTCTTCCATGAAAAGATTAGCAACCACAGGGGAAAGCGGGGATCGAAGGCCCTTTCCTCCTCTCTTTTTCAACCTAGGCTTTGGAAAAGGTTTGTTGATGACACTTGTGTGGTGTGGCCCCATGGTAAAGAGAAATTGGACCTTTTCTTCCAACATCTTAATGATCAATCTGACTTTATTAAGTTTACCATGGAATTTGAAGTGGATGGTATCCTACCCTTTCTTGATGTCCTTCTTTCGAGAAATGATGATGGTTCCTTCTCTCATCAAGTCTTTAGAAAGAAGACACATACTGAGCAGTATTTACATGTAGGTTCTCATCATTTCCCTGCTCATAAACTTGGGGTTTTCAATACCCTAGTCACAAGAGCCTTTAGAATCTCTGATGTTCACCATTTTGAAGGTGAAAAATCGCATCTCTTGGATGTCTTCTGTAAGAACAGTTATAGCAGGGCTCAATGTCTTAGAGCTTTTCAAAAAGCTGAAAAAGGTCCTAGGGTTAAGAAAGATCCCTGTGAGTGGTTATCTGGAGTTCACCTTCCGTTTATCCAAGGTACTACTGATAAAATTGCTAAGATCTTGAGGAAACATAATGTCTCTTCAACATTCAAGCCTCTCCGCACTATTCAAAGTTCTCTTAGATTGGTTAAAGACCTGATTGGCCCTTTGGATAGTAAGGGTGTTTACTTGATTCTGTGTTCTTGTGGGACAACTTACATAGGTGAAACTGGACGATCAATTAATCAAAGAATTCATGAACATGTTGCTGACCTTAGACATGCTAGATCTTGGTCCTCTGCCTTAGTAGAGCATGCTGAAAAAACAAAGAATCATATTTGTATTGAAGATACTGAGGTTATTGCAAGGATTGACTATTTCCACCACGAGGGAAGCCTTGGAAATCGAAAAGAGGCCGGTTAACCTCAACAGAGATGATGTGTGGAGTGTTAGTAGATGTTGGATTCCTGCCCTTCACTCTTAGTTTATTATTATTATTATTATTATTATTATTATTTATATTAATTGTATTTTGTTTTCTATTTTATTTTATTTTATTGTATTTATTTATTTATTTATTATTATTTTATTTTATTTTATTTTAGTTTGATTTTTATTTAAAAGTTTATTTTTATTATTTTTATTTTTCTATTTTTATTTTTATTTTTATGTTTATTTATAATTTAAAACTTTTATTTTTATTTTATTTTTTATTTTTATTTGTATTTATTTGTATTTATTTATTTATTTATTTACTTACTTATTTATTTATTTATTTGTAATTTTTATTTTTTATTTTTATTTTTTTGAGGTTCTATGTTAAAAATAATTTTACATTATTTTTAAAATTATTGATTATTAATATTAAATTATATTCTAATATAATTAAATATAAAAATTATTTTAAATTATTTTTAAAATTATTGATTGTTAATATTAAATTTATTCAAATAAAATTAAATAAAAATAATTTAAATTATTTTTAAAAATTATTGATTTTTAATATTAAATTATATTGTTCTATGTTAAAAATAATTTTAAATTTTTTTTTTAATTATTGATTATTAATATTAAATTATATTCTAATATAATTAAATATAAAAATAATTTTAAATTATTTTTAAAATTATTGATTGTTAATATTAAATTTTATTCAAATAAAATTAAATAAAAATTATTTTTAATTATTTTTTAAAATTATTTATTTTTAATATTAAATTATATTCAAAAATTAATAATATTTGACAAAATCTTTTATTCGAGTCAAACTAGTCGTTTTTTCAACGGCTAGTTGGAGTTGTCCCTTTCTATTTAAATAGGTTTCTTAATTAGATTTCTCATCTTATCCTAATGATGAACCACACTGGCTGGTTCGAAACGCGTCGACAAAAATTTCTTATATGTGATTTACATCGAAAATTTCTTATACACATTTCATGGATCACAGAAGCCAAATTCCTAATATTGATGTTTATTGTCGGATTATTATTAAGGGATAATAATAATCGACATGCATTTATTTTTAGATTGACGATCTATAAATAGACTTCGACCAATATTCTAAAAATAAAAATTTCATCTATTTTTTCAACTTGACCAACCATCCACAAATAGCATCCTGCAACTTCTGAAATATGATCACCATGTCTAAAAATAGACATATTCTAAAAATAGACTTGCACCTAAAAATAGCCTGCGGGCCCACTTAGTGAAGGCAACTGATTTTCACTAAGCTCCATCATCTTGTTGAATCTCAACGACTTGGATGCCATGTGGCAAGGCACTTGTCCACCCCACGTGCCTACACATGGTCGTCGGCCCATTAATAAATGCAGGAGCATAGCTCCCTTAATTACCACCCTCGCCAACTTTCACACGATGTCCTTCGGCTACTGTGCATTAACTCAGACTTGTCCTGCATCAATGGCTCTTAAATCTGCCCTCCGCACTCCTCCTACCTCCATTCAGCTCTCCTTCATGCTCTCTATGTTTTCCTCCAGCACTTCCATCTCGCCCTCAGCTCCCCGCTCTGCTAAGTCTCAGTGTAATTGCCCCTCTGCTCAGTCTCGGTGCTCCTATGCTGCTCCTGATATCATCCCCTCCTTGTCTCGAACTTCCTCTTCCCCGCTCATCATGCCAAGACGACACAGAATTCACTTCCGTCATGCGGGTGGGCATGGCCTCCCCTCCAGACCCCCATTTTCGACTGTTATTGGCAGGGAGGTGACCTCTCCGTGGATTGGGATGAGCCGAGTTTGCTCGACCCTGTCAACCTTTTCGCTCAGTTGTCCCTTCACCTCTCAACTCCCCTACCTGAATCCTCGGGTCTTCATCCAAAAAAGTGCCCTCAAAAATCCACAATTCAGTCTGTACCTATCTCCATTCCCTGCAAAATGAAAGCTCTGTCTGTGCAAAGTGCTTCCAACAGCATTCATCGCTCCAGCAGTGGCATAGGTTCTCGCAGTGGTCGTGGCTCAAGCAGTGATGAGGACGACAAGGAAGACGACACCAGCTTACATGCAGCCTCCTCCAATGCGCCAACTGCCCAGGAACTGCTTCTACCTCCTTCTTTTGTCCACGCATCGAACAAGGAGGAGGATGAGTCTTTTTATGCTTGCAGGATCGTGGAAGAAGCTCCCAGCCCTCTTGAGAAGAATGATGGCCTACCCTAATTTCAATTGTTGGGTGCTCACCTCTAACTCCATCTATCTTTTGGCGTTATCTAGTTTGCAAATGTTTTGGAAATTTTTACTATTATGTTACATTTTCAGTCTCAAAACTAGATATGATGTTTTCCCATCTTAGGCAGCACTTAATACTCTCTACTCATGGACTAGTTTCCCCACCTAGGGTAGTCCTTATTTTTCTGTTAAACTTTTGATACTTCCCTCGGAATTGGCTTGCCAATCTCGAAGGACGAGCATTGTAATGTTTTTCCGTGTATAATATAATAGAAGTAGACTAAATTAGAAAAAAAAATATTCACTACAAAGGGATTATTTTCACATTATTACATGCATTAAATTCAATATTGGCCACTCGAAAGGTTGAAAGACATAAATATGAAGGAGGTTTGACTTGCACATCTTCTCATACTAGTGAGTTGTCCACATATCTTATCTATCTTGATTGAATAACTCTTCTAGAAGAGCACATTTTAAGGTGATGTTGTTACTGGTATTTGGGATGTTTGACTTGGTTTACAAGGCCATTCTCACAATTGAAAACAAATAAAAGTCATGGTAGTTGGAAAAAAAAACTCATCCTCTATCCCAAAAGATAACTTACCCTCTATTACATGGCCGCTACCTTTGCTATAGTGTCCCAAATATCTCTCACACAAAGAAATCCAATCACTTCATCATTGTCCCTCCACCATCCTTAACCTACATGCATTTAAATTTAAACAAATGATATTTTTATAAAGCAACAAATGAGTTAAATTAAAACAAGCATGGAACCATATAATTATGTAGTAGCAAACAAGTAAATTCCTCAATACATACCTCTATTGCCTTTTCCCACTATACTTTTGGAACTATATCCAAAATATCTGTTGTAAAGACCTGTTTAATTTCTCCACCTTCTAGACCCCCCAAAAAAGGGAAAGAAGAAAATTAGATGAAAATCATATAATAATAAAAAAGGGAAAGAAGATAGATAGATGAAAAATCATATATAAAAAAAAGGGAAAGAAGGAAAATAGATGAAAGAGCACATAAGAAAAATAAAATATCAAGTAACAAATTAGCATGGCCATGCTTAAATACAAAACACGTAAAAGTTATTAAAAAAAACAATAACAAAATATTCAACCAACAATAGCAAAAAAACAACAAAACTAAACAAACAAAACAAAAAACAATAGATGGAGACATTGATTTGTAATCCCAAAATGCATTGATGGCCAACCAAGAACACCCTGCACACCAAAAAAATATTATGAATTATATATTTAATACACAAAATATTCTAAGGAACATGAAACAAATATCAAAATATTATATGAGAAATCTTGATTAGAGACAAACAATATTACGAATAATCTTATGCACTAGAAAGTACAGGTTATTCAAACTATAAAAATAAACCTGAAATAGATAAAGAGAGAGAACGATTGTATTTAAATTAAAAGGATTAAGTAGCAAATCATATATGGATTTTTCACCAAAAAAGAACTCACCTCTACCTTTGTATTCTTTGCACTCTACTACAATCTCTATCTCATAAAGATATTTCAGTAGTTTCATTAGTGATCCTCCATAGTCTATTATTTGTATTGCCTTGCACTCAAAAAAACATTATGAAACAATATCAAATAGACACAAAATGTTGTTATTTATTATGAATAAACACTAGAAAGTACATTTTATATAAATACTAAAAAACTTAAACCCTAAATAAATACAGAAGGAAGATAATATATAGGTAAATAGTGAATCATATGGGTATAAGAGAACTCGCCTTGAATTTAAATGGACACGTGTAAGCATAAATATCACCTTGACCTTTTCCTTCACCCAGTGCACCTATTGAATTATGGGTTTTTAGGTCCTACCCTAATTTCCCACTCCATGTACCAAATATAAATCAAAATGGACACTTAAATATATTATGAGAATATCATAAATGAAAACAAAATGTATTATGAGCAATATTATGAAAAATTGTAATGACCAAAAATTCCTCAAAAAGGAAGGAGAAAGGAGAACCATTGTATTGAAATGATAAGATATCCCTAAATTCTTTATCTAGCTCCACACTCTCCTACACATCTGCAGTCTCTCACACAAAAGTAATTCTATAGTTTCATCAATGCGCCTCCACCTTCATCTACCTACATTTGCATATCATTCATTAAATAAATAAATATCAAATAATATAATATGCATTCAATTATACCTTTGATATGGTGCCTCACATCACAAAAATATATTTAGTAGTTTCACTAGTAGTACTTCACTTTTTTTTATCTGCATTGCATCTCAATTTCAACAAATGCACATGATATAACAATGAATCAACAAATGATTTAAATTGAATAGGGCATCAAAACCATATAATTTATTAACAAACAAGTTCCCTCATACACAGGTCTTTCACATTTTCCCATAAACAAGTAAATTTCCCCATACATACCTTATTCACCCTTGTCCACAACACTTGTGGACTCCTACACATATGCAAGTCTTGCACAAAAAAATAATTATGTAGTTGTATCAATGTTCCTCTACCTTCCTTTACCTACATTTACATAACTTTGATTATATAGATAAATCCAAAATAATATAATATGCATATAATAAGACATTTTCTATGGTGCCTCACATCAGACAAATATATTTGGTAGTATCACAAGTGGTCTTTCACCTTTTTTGATATGTATTGCGCTAAATTTCAAAAATCATACATGATATAATGATGAAGCGATAAATGAGTTCAATTAAAATGGCGTGAAGCCATATAATTTAGTAACAAACAAGTTCCCCCATACATACCTCTTTCGTATTTCCCCATAAACAAGTAAATTCCTCCATACATACCTCATTCGCCATTGCCCACTACACTTGTGTAGACTCTGCATCAACCCTAAACCCACACAATGGGTTGTTAAGGTCTTCCTTAATTTCCCACCCATTGAATCCAACAACAAAAAAACGAGCAAAATAAATAAACTCAAAAGACATACAAGAAAAACAAAATACCAAACCATAAGTTAGCATGGCCATGCTCACAACTACAAAGATATAAGAGCCGCAGCATTTAAGAAAAAAAAACAATAGAAACAAAAATGACCAACAATAGAAAAATAATACGAAAATAAAAAGATACAAGAGCCACAAAATAACGTAAAAACTCAAATAAGAGATAGACTTTGCACTGCAACTACAAAATGCATACATCGCCAATCAAGGGCACCCTACACACCAAAAAATAAATAAATATTAAACAGAGACTACAAAATATTCTAAAAATATTCAATACACATAAAATATTATGAGAAATATGAAATAGATATCAAAATATCTTATGAAAATCTTAAATGTAAACTAAAAATCTTATGACTAATATTATGCACTAGAAAGTACATCTTATGCAAACAAAAAAAATAACAAATCCTAAATAAGGACTTGGAAAGACATAAACTATAGTATTTCCAACAAAAAATATTACATAGCATATCACACAAGAATTCCACACCAAAAGAAAACCGAACTCCACCTTTGCCTCTACACTCTACTACAATGTCTCTCTAATGACAATATTTCAATAGCTTCATCAGTGTCAGTAGCTTCATCAATGATCCCCCGCATTCCTTTACCTACATTGCATTGCACTTGATAATCAAACAAATGGCTAATAATGTAAGATGGCTCAAATTTAAATAAACATGCATATGAGACCATACATATGCCACAAAATTCACCTTTATCCACTACAACTATCAAATCATGGGTTGTTAGAACCTACCCTAATTTCCCACTCAATGTACCAAATAGAAATCAAAATAGACACTTAAATATATTATGAAAATATCATGATTGAAAAAAAAAATGAGCAATATTATACAGAAATACATCTTATGCAATCACAAAAACTCAAAATTCCTTAATAAGAAGGGAGGAAGGAGCATCGTTGCATTGAAATGAGAAGATATCCTTGAACTCGCTTTCTAGCTCTACACTCTCCTACACATTTGCAACTTTCTTACACAAAAATATTTATGTAGTTTCATCAATTCTCCTTCACCTTCCTTTACCTACATTTGCATAGTATTCATTATATAAATAAATCCCAAATAATATAATATGCATTTAGTTATACTTTTGCTATGGTGCCTCACATCACAGAAAGATATTCAATAGTTTCACTAGTGGTACTTCACCTTTCTTGATTTGTATTGCATCTAAATTTCAACAAACACACATACTATAATAATGAATTAAAAATGAGTTAAATCAAATTCAAATTCAAATAGTAATCAAAACCATATAATTTAGTAACAAACAAGTAAGTTCCCTCGTACATATCTCTTTCACCTTTGCCAATAAACAAGTAAATTTATCCATACATACTTCATTCGCCTTTGCCCACTACTCTTGTGGACTCCTACACATCCACAAGTCTCTCACACAAAAATATTTATATAGTTTTATCAATGCTCCTCCATGTTCCTTTACCTACATTTGCATAACACTCATTATATAAATAAATACAAAAAATAATATAATATGTGTTCAAATATACCTTTTCCATAGTGCTTCACATCACAAATATATTCAATAGTTTCACTATTGGTCCTTCACCTTTCTTGATCTATATTCAACTAACTTTCAACAAACATATATGATACAATGATGAAAAAACAAATTAGTTTGATTAAAATATGCATGAAACCATATAATTTAGTAACAAACAACTAAGTTCCCCAACACATACCTCTTTCATCTTTCCCCATAAACAAGTAATCCCTCCATACATACCTTATTTTCCTTTGTGCACTACACTTGTAGACTCTGCATCAACCCTAAACCCACACAATGGGTCGTTAAATTTTTCCATAATTTCCCCACCCATTAAATCCAGGGAAAAATATGTAACAAAAGGAAATAAACTCAAAAGGACACAAAAATAATCAAACCATAAGTTATCATGGCCATGCTCACAAATACAATGATAGAAGGGCCACAGCGTTAAAAAAAACAACAATAGAAATATGTAACAAAAACACAAAGATACAAGAGCCACAACATTTAAACACCAAAATCAAATAGCAATAGAAACAAAAATGACCAATAATAGAAAAATGCAATGAAAATAATGAAAGCAAATAAGAGATAGACTATGCAAAAAGCACCCATGGCTAACAAAGGGGACCTTGCACACAAAAAAATAAATAGGTCTTAAATAGAGACTAGAAAATATTCCAAAAAATATTAAATACACATGAAATGCTATGAAAAATATGAAACACATATCAAAATATATAATGAGAATCTGAAATACATACTAAAAATCTTATGATTAATCTTATGCACTACAATGTGCATCTTATGTAAACACCAAAAACCATAAATACTAAATAAAGGATGGAGAAAAATATATTATTTGAAACAAGAAAGATTAAGTAGCATATCATATATGAATTTCGCACCAAACAAAAACTAACCTCCACCTTTTCCTCTACACTCTACTACAATGTCTCATGGAAATATTTTAGTAGCTTCATCAATGATCCACCACATTCCTTTACCTGCATTGCATTGCATTCAATAATTAAACAAATGGCTAATAGTGTAACATGGCTCAAATTTAAATACTTATAGAATCATGGGTTGTTAAAACCTCCACTAATTTCTCACTCAATGTACCAAATATAAATCAAAGCAGACATTTAAATATATTGTGAAATATCATAAATGAAAATAAAATGTCTTCTAAGCAATATTATGTAAAAATACATCTTATGCAATCACAAAAAATCATAATTCCTCAACAAGAAAGGAGGAGAATCATTGAAGGAGAACCATTGTACTGAAATGAGAAGATATACTTGAACTCACCTTTTGGCTCCAAACTCTCCTACACAAATGAGAAGATATACTTGAACTCACCTTTTAGCTCCAAACTCTCCTACACATCTGAAACTTTCTCGCTCAAAAATATTTTCATAGTTTCATGGGTTCTCCTCCACCTTACTTTACCTATATTTGCATAGCATTCGTTATATAAATAAATCCCAAAAAATGTATTATGCATTCAATTATACCTTTATTATGGTGTCTCACATCACAGAAATATATTCAGTCGTTTCATCGGTGGTCCTTCACCTTTCTTGATCTGTATTGCATCTAAATTTCAACAAACACATATTATATAATAATGAATTAAATTAAAATGAGAATCAAAGCCATATAATTTAGTAACAAACAAGTTCCTTCGTACATACCTCTTTCACATTTTCCCATAAACAAGTAAATTTCCCCATACATTCCTCATTCACTTTTGCCCACTACACTTGTGGAGTCCGGACTCCTACACATTTGTAAGTCCCTCACACAAAAATATTTTTTTTGTTTTATCACTACTCCTCCACCTCCTCCTACACATTTTCATAGCACTAATTATATAAATAAATCCCAAATAATATAATTTGCATTCAATTATACCTTTGTTATGGTGCCTCACATCACTGATATATTTTGTAGTTTCACTAACAGTCATTCACCTTTCTCGATTTGTATTGAACTAAATTTCAACAAACATACATGATATGATGATGAAACAACAAATGAGCTCAAATAAAATGTGCATGAAACGATATAATTTAGTAACAAACAAGTAAGTTCCCCCATACATACCTCTTTCACCTTTCCCCATAAATAGTTAAATTCTTCCATACAAATCTCATTTACCTTTGCCCACTACATTTTTAGATTCCATGTCAGCCCTAAACCCGACATTCACAGGTGTGTTTGTCACATTGGGAGCGAAATTCTCATTTTTCTGGAATCTCCACTTAGTGAGTGCCTTCTAGAAGAGTTCACATGTGTCAAGATTCAAATCCAAGTTTCCATTTGACATCTACAAGATTGGGAACATGTCTTGCCTATTATTGGAAAGTCATTGATTGTAAAACAACCTTCAGCTCCTCTATAAATTGAGCACAGATCTAAGTGCTTGGTAAGGAATAATTTGAGTAGAGAAATGCTGGTGGATTTTCAATTGAGAGTTAGATTTGTGTAACAGTTTCTGGAGACATTTATACTATGATGAGGTTGAGGATTGTTGCTGGAGATGGTCACTTCAAATCAGTCATTGGGTTGTAACCTCTCCTTCTATCATTAATAAAGAGTATAGCTTATTTTTCCCTATATGCATCTGTATTGGCTTTGATTTTCCATATTGCAATATCTTAGTTGATGTATATGGTTTATGTTTTACTGATTTAGCAAACTAACTTGAATAGACATCTGTATTATTGCTATCTTTTGTTGTTTATGTTCATTCTTGCAGGAAATATTTTGCACAGTGGGCTGGAATTTGAAGCTACAACGAAAGTGATAGAAGGAGCCATTTAGAAGCACTTGGATCCCAAGTAAGCCTCTAATCCATTCTGTGTGTTTGTTCTTAGTTAGGAAAAGTAGTGGTATAGTCTTTAATTTTTTGTTCTAGACTAACACCTGTCTAGGGAAGCGTGTTTTATCCATAATTCACAATTCTCTCCAACAAATTGGCAACTCCGCTGGGGAGAATTTCTCTTAGTTCTAGGTGTTTTGGCCTCTAATTTTCTCAGCTTATTCACCCAGTAGTTGTTATTCACAAAGATTAAACTTTTTGAAATCTTAATTTGCAAAAGAAGTGTGTCAAATTGTTGTGTTTTTCCTTTTACACTGCACCCAACGTACTCTTGGACAGAACAAAGTGCTTTGCATAGAATTGTCTCCCTTTTAGTTCTGCTTTGCAAAGCACTGTCTCTCCTTAGAGACTGCGTTGCCTCCTGAAACCATCCAGATTCCCTTGAATTTTTCTTTGCAAATTGATTCAGTTTTTTTTCTGCTGTGTTTTGAAAATTTTGAACCTCATATTGACCTGTGAATCTATATAATTCTTCCTCCTTTGAAAGAAAATTTGTTCAATGTTTGTTTAAAATGTTTTTCTTTATCATTGACAGATTTATTTCAAAGTATTTTTATTGTCGCATTAAGCTCATATGCTTTCGAAATAGGAAATTTTCATATTCTTCATTTCCTGATAGGAGAAATTGTTGTTAAATTTCTCATTTTCCTTCAAAAGAGAAATTGTTGTTTTTATTCCTCATTTCTCGAAAGTAAAAATCATTTGATTTGTTGATTTAGTGCACTTACTTTCTTTTCTACATTTATAACATTAAAGGAACTGAAAAAGAAAAACTTGAATTTGCATGTAGAATTTTGTGTGTTTTGCAAAAGGAACAATTAGGAAATCTGCATTTAGTTTGTGCTCATTGATTTTTTTGCTCACAAATTGTTTGCTCTTTCCCCTTAGTAGCTAGGTTTTCATTGAAGAAACTAAAAGTGAAAGATTGTTTATCATTCTTAGTTTTCATTTTAGGAGTTTCCTACACATCATCACATTGAACCTTTGAAAGGCAAATTGTTAAGCAAGATCAACATAAAATTAATCTCAATTTACCTAACAATGATAAAATTTAGAAGGTCTAGGCTAGAGATGTGTTCCGACGTCGTAAAACATAGCAGATGTCGTTAACTTGTCTACGATACATTCCGAGTGTGATACCTCACTCCACGTACGTAAGTATATCGTAGCTCGTCCACATACTTTCAGGTATATCAAGCGGTGTTACAGTACGATAAGTATAAAAGGGTGCTCTCACTGTGCGGTTTCGCATCAGACAATGATAATACGGACTTGGGCCTCCACGTACCTTCAGGTATATTTGGGAGGACAAATTTTAGATGTTATCCATCCATAGTGAATCGAGTCGGCCGCCTTGAGTGAATCGAGTCGGCCACCTTGTAAATTATGATACACCGAACACATCATTCGGGGATATTACCTGCCCGTACTTCTTGGTTCGCCAGGAGGTATTCTGCAGTTCACAGTTTCTTGGTAAACCCTTTTGCCTAGCATTACCCTTTTATGTTGTTTATTTGTTTTTTGGTTAAAATAAATCAGTAATCATGGAAGAACAAAATCCTTTTTCCCATCGTTTGTGTAGATTAGCTTTAAAACCACCTTTACCACCAGAAGTTACTTCTGGTAGGCGAAGGTGATCGCGATATGTTGAATCAGGTACACTTTGTACCTCTGGTGAAACATCATTTTCCAATAAACCAGAGTTAGCTCAAGTTGTTTCTACACAACCCGGTTTGTCTACTGTTGTCGAAACAGAGTCTTCACAGCTACCCGTGGTCATGATCCATCCAATCAGTGATACCATACCTCTTGGACCCGACGTTTTTCAACCACAAATTGATCTAGATCATGTCTCTCCTTTTCCAGAACATCTGAATCTATAAGTCGAACAACCGGAAGTTGTTCCTACCTTGGTCATTCCACAAATTTATGTAGCCATTGAAACTCCTATACCACACATTCAACCACCTGAAATATACTTTGGGCCTGACGGTGAAATACTTCCACCTGGTTTAATTGCGATTGAAGAAATCCCACAAGACGATGCACCTTTAACTCCAACAAATTTTGGGGAGGACCTTTACCTGTACGAGTCTTTCTCTCAATCGTTTCCATCTGCTTTTATTGATCCTGCTCCCATTCAAACTCCCATTGATTCTAAAGGGTATACATTTGGTCAAAAAACCATGTCTGAACCAACATCTTCGGTTGGGCTTGTTGTTCCAATTACGTCAGCTCATGCCCTCACTACTCTATCGATGTTCACAACTTCACCCGAGTCATATTTCCATGGAGGCCCTATGGTCCCATCAAGTTATAAATCATTATCCAGAATTTACTCTAGCACATTTTCAAGACCATGGTCTTTACCAATGTCATCATCCGGTATTTTAACTGGTAATCCTATCGTTAGTACTAAACGGCTTGATTCTTTATACAAATTATCAGGGCAAAATCAAGTCGGTCCTTCTGGGTCAATTCCTTCAAGTACCATATCAACTGGACTCCCGACATTCAAAGAACAATATTTTCCATCTTATTATCCTCCTCATGCTGGGGGGAAACCTTTGGTCACCTAATATGATAGTACTCCATCACTTTTTGTTCAACCTAATTTTGAAATGAATGTTTGTCAATGGCAGTCCACTATGCCTATCCAATCACAAATGGTTGTACATTCATATCAACCAGTTCAACTTGTTACACCCACCTCATTACCGCTTGTTAATACATCTTTACCCCTATTACAGAATCAAAATGTTGTACATCAACCTTATCAACAGAGTCCTTCAACTCAATACCATCAATTATTGGGTCCACGAACTCCAAATCCTTTGGTTAATTTACAACAACCTGTATTCGAAATCATTTATTCACAAGCTGGTCTACCATTTTAGGGGATGTCACAACCGCAACCTGGTTATACATATCAACCGAATCCAATTTATCCTAATTTGGGTTATAACATTGGTGGACAGACCCCTTGGAAACCTCAAGCACAAATGCCTCAAAATTCATTTCAACAAGTATCATATCTAGGTTTTGGTCAACAGAATCCTCAAGCATTTGCCTTTCAAAACAACCCCTATCTAGGTTACCAACAGCAGATTCCTTATGTTGGCACTTAAAGGCCTGTTGCTCAAGAAATTCCATCTTACCCTAGCTATGCTCAACCTGAACTTAATAGACAGTTTCCTTTTGTTGCAACTTTAGAGTTACCATCTTTAAATCGGTTAACCAATGATCCAATCAGCTATGCTCCTTGGTGGCCGATAATACCTCATAAATTACCCTCGGATATTCCTAAGTTCAATGGAAACCCTAGAGAAGATTCGTCGACTCATGTCATGACTTATCATTTATGGTGTTCATCAAGCTCCCTAAATGATGATTATGTGTGACTATGTCTTTTCCAACGTACACTCACAGGTCCGGCAGCAAACTGGTACATTGAGTTACCTAGAGCTTCTTTTGACAATTTCACTGCCCTAGCTACTGTATTTTTTACTCATTTCAGTTACCTATCAGATATGAAACTGTAACAGAACTCTTGACCACTTTCAAACAGACTAATGCTACTCACATCTCTGATCATATTCATGAGTGGCGTCGTCGTCGATGAATGGTTAAGACATTTGTTTCAGATCAACTCCTTGTTGAATGGTTCATTAAGTCCCTGTTACCATTTTAAACTAAGGATGTGGCTAAGGGTGGTGTCGTCACAGAAGAGCAAGTTATCACTCGTGCCCAATATTTAGACTTGATTTACACTCAGTCTGGCACGCTCTATGAAAAAATTCCTAACACGCCGAGATCTAATTTCAATGTTCCCCCTCAATTAAAGGACTCTCATGCCGGAGACAGCTTGATAGGCATTGCAAGAACACACCACACTACTACATCTTATCCTGCTCCTACTTCTAAAATTAATGCCATGTCATTTGACAAAGGCAAAGGTGACAAGAAACCAGGAAGTAAGAAAAAAGGGAAATCAAAGAAAAATCAAACTTCTAAACCGTAGGAAAGATCATCTGATCAACCGTCTGGACCTCTGAAACCTCGTTATCCATGCATAATCTATAATGAGGAACACTTTGTTAGGGATTGTCCTCACCGCACTGAAGTCTCAAAAATCATCAATACTTCCAATGCGTCAGCTGTGTTGACAGACCCATTTCCAAATCCGGACACTAATTTGGTTACTACGGATCTAGCTCCTAGTTTCCAAGTGTTAATGTTATCAGTCACAAAACCTTCAATAGATATTTTGGTGTCAACGCATAATTAAGATTATGGTATTCAAGCTACTGATCAACCTACTACCTTGACTATGAATCCGTCTATGGAATCAGTACCACCTACTGTTATTCCTAAATTGACAATCAAGCCACCAAAGGGAGTAATTCACAAATCGACATATAATCCTCAAGAAAGAGATGCACAAAATTATAATATAGTTGAATATTTGGCTCAATCCCCTTCAGCTATGTCTACTCTTGAGGTATTACAAAATTTTCCCTCCCAAAAACAAGCTTTATTATCGTCCATTAGTATTATTGATTCTAATCTTGTCGTATTTAATCATACGGGCTATGTGTTGCAACTACCAGCAGAATTTGCATTCTCCATACAAGTAAATGTTCTCAATCACCTTGTTCATCACACTATTATTGATGAGGGAGCATCTACATGCATTATGTCTTTAAATTGTTGGAAGTCACTTGGCTCGCCATGCTTATCACAATCATCAATGATGTTGAAGGTTTTTGATTGAAGAACATATAAACCTTGTGGTATTCTTAATAACCTGCATGTTGAACTAGGGGGAAAAACAGTGAATGTTGATATCGATATCATTGACGGACCCCTTGACTATAATATTTTACTTCGAAGACCATGGGTATATGCAATGACTGCAATTTTTTCTACATACTTTAGAATGATTTCCTTTCCACATAAAGGTACAATCACAGTCATTAATCAACTATCCTTCTTTGCCTCCACTTCGCAGGTAACTAGAAGCGTTCCATTTGTTCAATACCCCAACTAGAAATTCAAGACATTGGTGTAGGACTCTTAAAGGATTCCACTCTCATGGGAACCTTTGCATTACCTCTGCCCACAACATCAACATAAATTGCAAGTATAGGGACCTGATACATGATCTCTTCCACTCTATCTGGCTTAAGGGAGAATACGGGTGATTCTAATATTTCTACGTTGGATGAATTTTTACCACCCAACCATATTAAACTGGAATTGCAATCAATCTATTTGGCTTGGGCAGAAAATCTGAAATCAGCGTCGCCGAGTGTTTGGGTTGATCATTCCTTATATTTTGGTACTCCATCTGATCCATTTTCCTCAATGTTTTTGACAGATGAAAATATTTTGGAAGCTATGATGTCAGAAGGAGAACCATGGGAAGATTATTATCATCATTTCCATCTTCCTGATTATGAAGAAAACTATATTAGTGAACTATATCACCCATCAATTAAAAATTTCTTTTCGAATTCTTTACCAATTAACGCAATCGATTCCGAGCGAAATCTGTCAAATATTGAAGAAACAATTTCTATCAATATTTCGACCAAACCTGGCGTTGTAGAAAATATTCATGTCGGTGTATCTTGTTCTCCATCAGAACTTGAATCATATCACTCTTTATTTCGTGAATTTCGTGATATATTTGCTTGGTCTTACGAGGAAATGCCAGGCATAGATACTGGTATAGTTGAACACACTATTAATATGTATCCTGATGTCAAACCAGTGCGTCAACAGCTTCGTCCTGTTCATCCAAAGAAAGTTGCTGCCATCAAAGAAGAAGTTGAAAAACTTTTGCGTTCTAGTTTCATTTACCCTGTTCCACTGACTGAGTGGGTTTCCAATATTGTTTCGGTCATGAAAAAACAAGGAACCATTAGAGTGTGCATCGATTATCAAGACGTTAATAATTCTTGTCCAAAAGACAACTATCCTACTCCCTTTATTGACCAAATTATTGATGATTGTGCTAGATGTGAAATATTTTCATTTATGGATGGATTTTCTGACTATAATCAAATCAATATCTGCCCAAATGATCAACATAAGACAAAATTCATTTTTCCCTGGGGTACATTCGCTTATAGGAAACTTCTGTTTGGTTTAAAGAACATTGGGGCAACTTTTGAGAGAGCAATGGATTATGCTTTCAATGACATCAAGCAAATTTTTCAACCATATCTAGATGATTTACCAGCGCATTCATGAAATCGGATTGATCGCCCAATGCATTTGAGATCCATTTTCTTACGCTTTCAACACTACAAAATACGCCTCAATCCACATAAATGTGTGTTTTGTGTTGGATCTGGTCACCTGCTTGGATTCGTAGTCTCAAAAGAAGGAATTCAAATAGACCCATTGAAGGTTCAGGTAATTCTTGATCTACCTGCGCCATCAAATTTACTTCAGATATAGAAACTTCAAGGAAAGGCTAACTTCCTAAGGAGGTTCATTCCAAATTACACCGAAATGGCTAAAGGATTTACTCGACTATTGAAAAAGGGGGTTCCCTTCCATTGGGACCAAGTTGCGCAAGCTTCTTTTGATGTTGTCAAGGACACTCTTGTCCAAGCGTCATTAATGTATCCCCCTAATTATCAAAATGATTATTTCCTATATATCGTCGCGGCCGAAATGACTATTGCTATGGTATTATTCCAAGTAGAAGATGGAATTGAACATCCAATCTATTATTTGAGTCGTAATCTCAATGATACGGAAGTTAAATACTCATATGTATAAAATCTTGCCTTGGCAACATTTCAAGCTGTCCAAAGATTTTTCCATTATATCCTGATCTGAAAAACCATTATAATTTTGGATTGCAACCCCATGACTTATATCTTATCACGTCAATTTCTGGGGGGGGAATATTCAAAATGGATTTTCATTTTGCAGGAATTTGATTTTGAATTCATCAAATCCAAGTCAAAGAAGTCTTTAGTTTTCGTTGAGCTTCTATGTGACCTTCCCTCTGATAGTACTGCAACTACATCGGAACCATCAATTCCTGACGAGTATATGTTTCTGATCGGATCATCTGATCCTTGGTATGGAGATTTCATCATTTATCTCCAAACCCAAACTTTTCGACCTGATACCTCTCGCTTTGAACAACGACGTATTCGATACCAAGCCAAAGATTATCTTATCGTCAACGATACACTTTATCGTCGTGGTGTCGATACCATTTTAAGGAGGTGCCTCATCCATGAGGAGGCTGAAAAAGTTTTAAATGATTGTCATGTTGGGGCTTATGGTGGAAATTTATCTGGATATGCTACCATGCAAAAGATACTCCACGCCATTTATTTTTGGCCTACTATTTTTTGAGATTGCATCCTCACAGTCAGAAGTTGTCATGCATGCCATAATTTTGATCATAAAATCCACAAACCGCCAATGCCAATGCATCCTGTTGTCTCTGTGGGACCATTTTCAAAATGGGGTATTGAATTCATGACCTGTAACCCTCGTTCGTCAGGGGGTCATGGTTATATTATTGTTGCAGTCGACTATTTTACCAAATGGGCCGAAGCGATGCCTACATTCAACAACATGGGAAAGACAATGGCATTGTTTTTCTTTAATCATGTTATTTCACAGTTTGGGGTCCCACAGGCTATAGTTATAGATCATGGGAAGCATTTTTGCAACCACATGATGTTTGAATTGACTACCAAGTTAGGATTGTCACATGATAATTCTACTCCTTATTATCCACAATCAAATGGAAAAGTTGAGGCTATTAACAAGATTCTTAAATGTATGCTTCAACGTATGATAGGAGTTCGTAAAAGAAACTATCATTTGATCTTGTACTCCTCCTTGTGGGCGTATCGAACCTCGGTGAGAAATGCAACTGGATTTACTCCTTTTCAATTGGTGTATGGTCTAGAAGCTATCTTAACTATCCAATGTGAAATACCATCGTTAAAACTCGCACTAGAATTTTTACCTAACACCTCAAAAGAAGAAGCGTGTCTCCTTAACCTCATCCATCTTGATGAAACGCATCGTGAAGCCCGATTGGCCAACAAAGCGCATAAGAGACGTATAAAAGCGCAATACGATAAAAATGTCCAGCCTCGCATTTTCTCAAAGGGTGACTTGGTCCTTCTTTGCAATCAAGAAGCTGATTTAATAGGTACAGGGAAATTTGATCCCTTATGGCTTGGCCCCTATATTTTCAAAAGAGTTCTTTCTATGGGTGCCTATGAGTTAGTTGATTATGATGGAATTCTGTTGGCGCAGCCTAGAAATGGGTTGTATTTGAAACGTTACTATGCTTAATCATGAGCGTAGTAATTTTTTGTATTATATTGTATATATATATATGCTGTTGATTTGCATTCACTATCTTAATTTGTTTTTAGAGTCTTCTTGATGTTAGTAATCCACTTTACATTTCATCGCAGATGTATGAATCTTTGAAACCATTTGTTGGATATGCTGATGGTGCTAGTCATAGTATGCAGAATCTATCCTCTGCGGCGTGGGCCATTTTGACTCCGAACGGCGAGTTAGTGAGTTTTTAAGGGATTTGTATTGGTAGATCGACAAACAATATCATTGAGTATAGCACGTTGATCAAACTTCTGTCTGATGCCATTTCATTTGGTATTAACCACATAATCATAAGGTTAGACTAACAACTCATGGTATTACAACTTACTAGTGTTTATACTATTAGAAATCCAACACTACATAGATTGTTCCTAAGAGTTCAACTTTTGGAAAGACATTTTGATTTTATTCAATATCAACACATTTCCAGAAATCTGAACACATTGACTGATTCATTAGCTAATAAAGTTCTAGACATACATTTGCAACATATGTAAAGAAGACATTCACATCGTTGAATAGGATTGCACAATAAACATAAGAAAAACTCTGAAATCATATAGATAGATAGTTATAGGTTTTTACAAAAATTTTGCCCAAGACACATTGGTCATCTGACCTCAAAATGTATGCAAAATGTCACAAGTAAACTAGTGGTGATCATGGTAACATTCTATAGATCTAGCTATCCTATGGAGTTACCGCATCCAATGATTAGGAACCCCAATAGTGTTTCGCTGCAGTCGCTTAGGAAGCTCTTCGATCCGGCAATCTAGAATCTCGAAGGTCAAACCCTCTATGTGTTGTTGAAGCTTGGTCAGAGTCTCAACCATATCAAGGTCCTGATGGACTGCTCTCCCAATAGCCCTCTCTGCTGGCACATCTGCTACTCATGATGGTTCCACTACTGGTTGAACACGACCAACATCTGCATTACATCAAACATTTAGTTTAGTCTTGGGAAAACATAAAAATACAAAAAAAAAAATTATAAACCTTAGGAAAATCAAAAACATGGTCAAAACATTCTTACCTATTGCACCCTACTGAGCGCCTTCTGGTAATGCTAAATCTGGATCCCCTCGAAAATCAACACATGTGTATGCATACTCGTCGATGGCAACGATCTAACACCAGAACCAAGAAAAGAATGCAGTAGATTGGCTTGCATGCCGACTCATGAGTTCTACCCATCTCTACATCTGAGGATCTTTAGGACTAGTTATATCCAGTGTCACATGTTGTGGCTGCATCAGTGGAATCCGTTCGAGGCAAAGGATATAAGGATTGAACCATAACTGAAATTCTTCTTCCTTCCTCCCTTTGCCTTATTCATTTGTTCCTTTATCTGAGAGAGAACAGCTTCATACCAGTTGAAGACTATTGGCTCTAAGCACTCTAGTGCATACTACATATATGATCTATTCGCTACATGTAGTGTAACAGTGCCAGCAATTTTAGCAATCATGAAAAGGATGGTTCTCAAAGGCAAATCTATAACATCCTGGATGTTTATCTTTCCATATTTGCTTGGCTATGCCCCTGGATAACAATACTGCATGATATAATCTCCCACGGTCTCTCCTCCAACAACAAACCCTGAGAGTGAAATAGGCAAGCCTCTCCTCGACAAACCTGTGAGAAAGTACATATCCTCGACCATTATAGGAACCATTTGGTTCTTAATATGAAATTCCTCGATATTTGGATCCCATGCTCAAACTAATAACTCTAATAGTTCTATTTGTTGCCTCATCCTAGATAATTTGAAGTAATTAAGCAATCCACAATATTTTAGGGCTCTTACTATACCCGGATCATTTAATGCAATCATATCCTGTCCTTCATGTTCTCTTTCCCTCCATGTAATCATCATTGTAATCTGATGGAAACCTGAAATAAAACCATGAGATCCATTAGATTCCACTCATTACAAAAAACTAGGCAAAATTTGGGCATAATGAGAAAATCAAAAACTCATATTGCGCCCAACGCACTCCCTAACAAGAGACATTTCTTTGCATATGCAAGTACCCTTCACTGTACCTACTATGCAACACAAGTTTCGACATTCAGGGGTGTGTTGCCCTCTTTTGGGGCAGAATTTACCCTAGGGGCCTTAAAACCCTAAAAATTTGCAGGAAATGGAAATAAAATGAGTACTAAAGGAAAGAGGAGGTTAATATCACTAACATGGATCAAATGGAAACGAAAACTTTCCACGGAAACGATCGCAATCAACGACTGAAGTTCGGGGGCAAAATCAGGTTCAGAGCTCCAAAATGCAAATGGTAACTATGGAAAGGTAAAAATGAATAGTGAAACTACTTTTAATAGTCATTTAATTATTTGCAAGTTAAATTTATTGCTATGAATATAGTTTTATTATGTTTTTATCATGAAACAGGTAGTTTTAATCCATTTGATGTTGCTCTGAAATAGGTCTTACAACTGATGAACAGATTAGTCATGCAGATTTATTTCAAAGAATGACTTGACCACAAAGCATACTTTTTCTCCTTATTTTTCAAGCTTTGTTAAAAACGAAAAAGGATTTGAAGCGCACTTTTATCTCTTTTTCGAGCTTCGATAACAGCGAAAAAGGAACCCCTAGAGTCTTCTTTCAGCTCTTTTCAAATTCCGATAATGTGAAAATATTGTTGAGCACTTGTCTTTTCAAGCTCATAAAAGTAAATGAATTGATATCTACTCAATATAAGTTTAACCTTTTTCCGAACTGAGATAGATTATTTACGAAAAATGAATACCTTGGTTAAACATGACCAAAGAAGTTCTCTCAGGTATTAATTTACACTTTTTTGGATCTGAGTGAAAAATTTACGAAAAAGTACTTATGGAGTTTTCTTTCGTCCTCTTTTTCAAACTCTCTAAATATGAAAAAGGACTGGCCTATCATTGTCATTATGCTCGTTAAAACATAAAATAGTGACGGGCTTGTCGATCATGGCAAGAATCGAGTTTCATTCATCGCTAGACTCGTTAAATTATTAAATAGCGATACTTTATTCGCCCGAAGGGTTTAATTATAGATCAAGAAAATGTTATCCTCCTCAAGCTTGTTAAAAAATAAAGAGGTACTGGTCGACCAATGACCGGGGAAAATTTGGGAAAAGTGAGCAAGAATTATTTATGGTAGCAAGTCGCTCTTGAAAATGACACTTCCTTCACTCCATGACCTTTTGGGTTGGGTAATCTTCTTGATGGTTCATTCATACCTATGGTTCATCATACCTTCACTTCGATTTTGGGTCAATGCTGCCAACTCATCACAGTGTCGTTGATATGTTCAAGAGAAGTCATCCAATGAATACTTCATCCTTCTGCAATACTCATAAACCTTCATTCTCATGACCGTCATCCCTGAAAATTTCTATATCAAGTCATACCCTTGTCTCTGAAATCAGTAACTCCCGTTTCGTAATAAGGTGGCTTCCTATCGACGACAAATCAATATCTAGGAATTTCACTTAGAAACATCAGATTCTAGTACCATGAGGCTTGTTACAGCATCGAGAAGATCCTTGCTTCCGGGCCTTTGACCGAAATATTTTGTTTTTCGTTCGACATCAAATCATCTATTCACGCCTTAAGAAATGTATTGTAGTACCTTGAGGGCCATTGACATTAATGGTGGTTCTCTCGCATTTCTTAACAGCTCACATCATTGGCTGGTAATCAAACGATTTCTTTCCATTTTCGACTACAAATCATATATTCGTATGGCTAGACTTGTACTCAAATGATCAAATGAATGAGATAAGAAGACCACGGATCTATTATCAGCCATCTGGGCTATGATTTCAGGATTTTTGTACACATCATCTGTATGGTGACCTTACATACAGATTTTCATCCAAACATGGGCCTATATCTCTAGGCATGTCTGCATCTGGGCAACATTCTAATGAAGACGACTTTCTGAATTATGTACATGTTATTAGATTCTTTTATGTCACTGAATATGGGAATGCCTACCCTCAGCAATTATGATCAAAGAGGATATATCATGATGTAATGTATTGTAATATTGATGCAGGTGACCACTCTGCTTCATCTCCAACACATCACAGTGTAAAACATCTCAATCAAATGTTTTTATTATTTTGACCTCATGCTTTAGGGGGGAATTTGTTTTTTTTTTTTTCTAAATAAAACTAATTCTATTATGTATAAGGGTTACTGATACAAAACTTTCGCGGTGTCATCTGAGGGAGCCTGAGCACCGGGCTTGAAGAACATGCTAAACAGAGAGAGTCTGGACTGCCCGATATGGGAAACCAGTCCTTTAGAAATCATATTGGCCGCCCTGGGATGGGAAACCGTCCTACAGCTTATACATGATGTTTTGACAGAAAGAAATAAACTAAGAGTAACACTCAACTTTTCCAGTTGCACGTTGTGACAAAGAGACAAAAAATTCCAATGGAAATTGAACAAAAATACCCGATAGAGCTGTGAGCTGAGCATATCACTGGTCCTGAATTGGTGACGGAGGCTCTTCCACCACCCTGCAAGCGTACTCATCTTCAGAATCATTCATGACACCTTTGAGGGTGCCTTCCTGGTCTGAGACTCCAGCCATCTTGTGCGATGCTTCTTCTGTGTGGAGGGCAGGGTTGACTGGCTAAGCAGAGCTTTTGGGAGGACTGGAGGTAGAAGGAGGCCTCGAGGAAGCTGCAGGGGAGGGACAGGGGAGAGGAGCCTCTTCTTGAAGAATCACCATAATGTAAGCAGTAACAATTGGATTGTCATGAAGACATTCAAAACGAAATTCAGCACGCTGGGACGATTGGCGGATGGGCAAGCGAGCAGACCTGTGGGAGGCGGGAGGAATTGGAGCATTAGGGGGGTCAGCAGGTGGGAGAGGGAAAGGTTGAACCTGAGGAACAGAGACCCCGTGATGCCTTCGACTGCCGCCATGATACATTTCCTGAGTCTCTTCAGCAGAAGAGGATCCTGAGACAAAACTGGAGGGAGGTCGTTGTTGTGAGGCTCTCCCTCTACTTGAGCCATGCCTGCTTCGCATTCTATGTCATATGCACAACATGGAGGCTGAGTCTTGCGAAGAGAAAATACAATGCAAGGGACAAGCAGGTGGTCCAAAAACGCAATGATGGGAAATTCCGCAAGAGCAGTCTGTCGTTTGAGTGTCCAGAGGGTGGGCGTTGCCCCAAAAATCCATCGTTCGAGCCTGGTGTGCTGAATTGGATCGACAGAAGCTGCTCTCAGAGAAGTGAATCCCAGGCAGCGGTTCAAAACAAGCGAGGAGAGTAAAGCGACGCCCGGTGTGGGTTCGAATGCTGGTCTCTGCATAGCCTTGAGGGCATGCACTGTTTAAAGGAGGCAGAGAGGCTACGCTACTATCACCATTAACCGAACAATCTGGAATGAGAGCCATGACTGATTGAATACCCATAGCGCGATGAGAGAGCTCCTGCACAGGTTTAATTTCTCCGCAAGCTGGCCGATTAATGAGTGCATAAATGCGCATACAGTAGACCATATGGCTCTCCCATGCGTACTCCTTCGGGAGACGCGTAGGTGCCAAGGTCCCATCATTCATCGCTGGCACCCGCATCCGGGCGATCCTTGTGCACCAAAAAAGTGCAGTTTTTTAGCTTTTCTGGTTCATGGATAACATTAAGGGGGCCATGAGTGAGAGTATTAGTGTTGTCTACTCCCAAATTGGCTAGAAGATCTGCGACTTTATTTCCCTCTCTCTTAACATGAGTGAACGAGATTGCTCTGTTGTTGTGCAACCAGGAGCTTATCTGATCAATCCTGGCAGCCAAGCGCCAATTGTTTGCTATCTTTGCTGAGTTGGTTCCACAAAGAAGTTGATTAACCATATTAATGAGTATCTGAGAATCCCCTTCAATGATGATGGGAGAGAATTTGTAGTGTTGTGTGAGGTTGAGCCCTTGCTAGAGCCCTTCTAACTCAGCCGAGTTGTTGGTGTCCCACCCAAGTGATCCATAGTAAATGGCCTGCACTTCTCCTTCTGAGTTTCTAAAAATACCTCCAAATCCTGTTGCCCGGGGTTTCCTCTAGAAGCACCATCAAAATTTAATTTGAACATTCCAGAGGGTGGAGGAGACCATTTCAGGGGAAATACAGGGACAGTTCTTCTTCTAAGGGTTGGTGTCAGCTCAATTTTGAGATTCCAATTCTGCCAAATGGAGATTTCTGTAGGCTGCTTGGGAAAATCCTCTTCATGCCACGAGTGAAGAGCAAGGGATTTCTGAAGATTATTGCAAATGATGTCCCAAATGGAATCCAGAGGTGAGGTTTGATTTTTAAAAATGCGTTTATTTCTTTCTTTCCACAGCGACCAGAAGAGCACACCAGGAATAAGCTGCCAGAGGGCATTGAGGAGGGAGGAATTATAAGGATTCTTAGGCCAGTTCCAAAGGATGTTAGTTATGTCTCCAGAGGGTTTATTTCTCTAGCTACGAAAACTGACTTTCTTCCATAAATTATTGGCAAGAGAGCAGGACATCATAAGATGTTGAATATCTTCATTGTGTTCATTGCAATTGGGACATTTGGATGGTCCTATGAAGCCTTTTTTGACTAAATTATCCCAGGTGAGGATTCGTTTGTGACTAAGGAGCCATAGGAAAGTAGAAATTTTTGGCCATATGTTTGGGGCCCAAATCAATTACCAGAGAGGATCACGAGGAAGGGGCGTAGGGTACTTTAGAGAATAGGCTTCCTTCGTGGTGAACATACCTTTCGTTGTATAACCCCACCTGAGAATGTCTGGGTCCTCTGAATATCTGATTTTCCGTCTCTGAAGCTCGAGGCTGAGCACTTCCCATTCATGAACTTGAGCATGTGGAGCTATGAGGGTTGGGGATTTCCATTGCCTGAAGCCTTTGCTGTGTAAGGGCGTCCAGAATTGACAAATATTTTCTTCCATTGATACGTTATCATTGCCAAAATTGGTGTGAGAGAAGATCTCACATAGCTGTGGATTTTGCTGCCAAGAATCCGCCCAGAACCTGGTAGAATTTCCTTTGCGGGTCTCCCAAAAACTATGCTGCTGAATGAGCGCATAGTGTTGCTTGGTTGCGTTCCACACAAGAGAGCCTGTGCGCTCAGGTGAAAGCCTTATTAAATCTTCAGGAGATCTGTTGTTGGCATATTTTGTTGTCCATATTTTGGCCCAGGGAGTATGTGGATTTGAGATCCATTTCCACCATATACATGCGCCCATGATTTCATTGTTGTGAATAGGGTTTCTGAGGCCAAGACCACCTACGTCCTTGGGCGTACAAACTGTATTCCAATTGATAAGGGCCCATTTTCTATTCCTACCAGAGGATCCCCAAAGGAATTTCCTTTACAGGGATTTGATCTGCTTAAGGACCCATTTAGGAGCAGCCAAGACAGAAAAGAGATAAAGAGGCATGGATTGCAGCACTGCTTTGATGAGAGTGAGTCTGCTGGCCATGTTGAGGGCTCTGAAAGTCCAGGAAGAGAGCCGAGATTCAAGTTTTTCAAGGAGAAGTTCCCAGGAAGCATTCTTGATAGCAGAGTCTATAAGGGGGGCACCCATATATTTTTCTGGGAGAGAAGCTATGGAGAAGCCAAGGATACGGGCAATATTGGCTTGAGTCATGGGAGGAGTATTGAAGAAGAAAATCTGAGATTTGGAATCATTAATGGAGAGACCAGAGGCTTTAGAAAAAAGGTTTAAAATAGCTTTAAAATAGTGTGCTTCTTGGACAGAAGGGTGGCCAAAGAGCATATTATCATCCACAAATTGCTGGTGGGTGGTAACAGGGGCTCCATGAAGGGAGATACCTCTCAGAAGATGAGGGGGAAATTTGTTATAGGTCAATTTGGGCATCATTCCCAATGACCTGGTTAACTAGGCATCATCTCCAGGACCAATGACTGAGGGTCTATCATCCCCTATCATTTCAAGTTGCTACATGCCCTAAGACAAGAACAAGACAAATCATACATGACTTTCATCAAGCAAAGGTTTCCAAGGTTTGAAGTTTTTTATATAACATATGAGAGCTAACCAACGCTGCCTCTAAAGGGATTAAGTGTGTTGCATATGCAGGTAGCCCCATGCAAGGCTGCTCTACAAAGAACTTCCCGACATTCACAAGTGTGTTGGTCACATTGGGAGTGACATTCTCATTGTTCTGGAATCTCCACTTGGCCAATGCCTTCTAAAAGAGTTCACATGTGTCAAGCTTCGAATCCAAGTGTCCATTTGACATCTACAAGATTGGGAAAATGTCTTTCCTATTATTGGAAAGTCATTGATTGTAAAACAACCTTCAGCTCCTCTATAAATTGAGCACAGATCTGAGTGCTTGGTAAAGAATAATTTGAGTAGAGAAATGCTAGTGGATTTTCAATTGAGAGTTAGATTTGTGTAACAGCTGCTGGAGAGATTTATACTATGATGAGGTTGAGGATTGTTGTTGGAGATGGTCACTTCAAATCATTCATTGGGTTGTAAACTCTCCTTCTATCATTAATAAAGAGTACAGCTTATTTTTCCCTATATGCATATGTATTGGCTTTGATTTTCCATATTTCAAGATCTTAGTTGATGTAAATGGTTTATGCTTTACTAATTTAGAAAACTAACTTGAATAGACATCTGTATTATTGCTATCTTCTACTGTTTAGTGTTCATTCTTGCAAGAAATATTCTGCACAGTCGACTGGAATTTGAAGCTACAACGGAACCGACAGAAGGAGCCATTTAGAAGCACTTGGATCCTAAGTAAGCCTCTAATCCATTTTGTGTGTTTGTTCTCATTTAGGAAAAGTAGTCGTATAGTCTTTAATCTGTTGTTCTAGACTAACACCTATCTAGGGAAGCGTGTTTTATCCGTAATTCACAATTTTGTCCAATAATAACATTTCATTATATAAATGAATCTCAAATAGTATAATATGCATTTAATTATACCTTTGCTATAGTGTCTCACATCACACAAATTTATTCAATAGTTTCACCAATGGTCCTTCACCTTTCTGGATCTGTATTACGCAAAATGTTAGCAAACATGCATGATATAAAGATGAAGCAACAAATAAGGTCAATTTAAATGGGCATGAAACTATATAACTTATTAGCAAACAAGTAAGTTCCCCCATACATACCTATTTCACCTTTCCCCATAAAAAATTAAATTTCTCCATACATATCTCATTCACCTTTCCCCATAAACAAGTAAATTCCTCCATACATACCTCTTTCACGTTTGCCCACTACACTTGTAGACTTCACATCAGCCCTAAACCCACATAATGGGTTTTTAAGGTCTTCCATAAATTCCCCACCCACTGAATCCAAAAAGAAATATGAAGAAGAGAAAATGAGTTCAGAAAACAAGAAAAACAAAATACCAAACAATAAATTAGCATGGCCATGCTCACAAATACAAAGATATAAATGGCACAACATTTTAAAAAAATAAAAATAAAAAAATAAAACAACAAAAGAAACAAAAATGACCAACAATAGAAAAATGTAACGAAAATAACAAGTAATGTAGAAATTTATTAATACTGATGTATTACCGGATCCTCCTGATCTAACAATATTTATCTTCTTGCTAAATACATAATCCTTCCATTGTTAAACTTGCGGAAATTTAAAACTCAATTGCAAACACATGAATAAATTCAATCGCACATAACACAATTGTTTAACGGGAAAGCTTAAAGCTAAAAACCCCAACTATCATATTATGTATATCAATGGAATCATGTGATAATCTCATAAAAATCTTAGTACATCAAGCTCTCAGTACAATCAAAAATCATTACACACTGTCATGCAAAAATTTGCATATCTATGCACCAATTTCTTGCCTCCTGACAGCCTGCCTCCACTACACAATCCCTGCTGAAGAAGACCCCTGAATGAATTCGAATTGGCCTTGCCTTGACTGCGCAATCCTCATTGGCAACTCAAATGCATGTCAGATGCATTGAATGCATCATTATAGTCATAACGGGTATTCCATATCACCCTTTCACCTATCTCTCCACTGGGTCTCCACTGGAACTGACATGCACTGTAGTTAACTGTTGTATTTGTTCAGTTGTTAGTGAGTTATTAGTTGTGAATTAATTAACTAATTAATTCACTTAACTCTCACTAGTGTATCTTTCAATTAGACTAGATAGACAAATTTGTAGGTTTTAACCTCGAACAGAAATTATCTACTCATGAATCTTATGTCAGGAGACAACAATAGCCGAGAGCATATAAACATAAAAATGTATGGTCATTTTTAGATTTTCCCCCTGATCCCCACCGGACGACCAGCTTGATTTTTCTTTATTATATTCTTTTTAGTGTTATGCAACACATATATATACATGTTGGGCGCACACATAAACCCCAACCATAAACTCTGAGCTAGAACACAAATCGTATTCTCTACCTAGATTTACAAAAATACTGGTGGTCGAAACCACCAAACTAACACTTATGTGCAAAACCATGCACAAAATCATGGATGCAGAGTACCCACCAGAAATTAAGGACCAAAAATTTTCGTCGGGCCGCTGCCCCGGACCCCGACAGGGGGGCCTATCGCCCCCCCTCTTACCCCTCCACGCATGCTTAGTCGTGGAAAGAATATAACACATACCCAACACAACTAGCTCAATTGAAATTAACTCCATTAAATGAGTTAAACTGAATAACAACTCTTGTAACTACTCTTACAACTTTGTCATAACTTTTTCACTTTTATTCTAAGTCCTCCATGCATGAGCCACCATAAACCCTAGGAATTGTGTAATTCCTTCAGCCCACTGATTTTCCAAATCTGTTCACTGAAATAAAGTGCTCCAAGAGAATAAGTTTATGTTTATTGTCGGATTATTATTAAGAGCTAATAATAATCAACATGCATCTATTTTTAGATTGACGATCTATAAATAGACTTCGCCCAATATTATAAAAATAGAACTTCATCTATTTTTCCAACTTGATCAACCATCTACAAATAGCATCCTGCAACTTATAGAATGTGCTCACCATGTCTAAAAATAGACATACACCTAAAAATAGCCTGCGAGACCCACTTAGTGAAGGTGCTTAATTTTCACTAAGCTCATCATCTTGTTGAATCTCAACAAGTAAAACATAAAAACTCAAATAAGAGATAGACTCTGAACTACAACTGCGAAATGAATCCATGGGCAACAAAGGGGACCCTGCACACCAAAAAATAAATAACTATTAATAAAGGCTATAAAATAGTATAAAAAAATATTAAGTACACATGTAATATTATGAGAAATGTTAAAAAATCGCTTGTGAAAGCTGGTTCACCACATAGCATATGTTTGCTCTGGTATTAACTAAATACATGAGCGAACCCACCAACTGTCGATAAACAGTGGCATCCACTACCTCTGCCGATGTAGCATCCTCTTTCCTCCAATTTCCTGGAAGAGGAGTATCCATGGGCTTGCAGTCCTCCATGTGAAACTTACCAAGTATCTCCCGAGCATACTTGCCTTGAGACACAAACAATTCACCTTCTCACTGCCATATTTCCAATCCAAGCAAATAATGAAGTAGGCCCAAATCCTTCATCTCAAACACCTTTGCAAGATCTGCCTTGCGTGAGTGTATCAACTGCTCATCACTCGTTAGTATTAAATCATCAACATAAAGAACAATGATTAAAAGCTTACCCTCCACCACAATTTGGTACAGGTTTGCATCCACCTCACTCTTAGTGAAGCCAAGCCCGGTGAAATAGCTGTCGATCCGTGTGTACCAAGCACGTGGTGCTTGCTTCAGCCCATACAACTCTCTTTTGATTCTACACACATGTGACTCGTTGCTGAAGATCTCAAATCCTTCAGGCTGCTCAATGTACACCTCTTCCTCAATGATCCCATTAAGGAACACAGTCTTCACATCCATCTGATGAATGTGCCAACCCATCTGCACTGAGAGAGCAAGGATGGCCCTTATGGAATAATACTGTGCAACAGGTGCAAATTTTTCTTCATAATCAATCCCCTCTATCTGTGAGAAGCCCCAGGCAACAAATCTTTCCTTATACTTCTCAACGCTCCCATCAACAGCATGCTTTACCTTGTAGATCCATCTTGATCCTAAAACTGATTTACCCACCAGCTTTAGAACAATATCCCAAGCATTGTTTTTGACAATGGAGTCATACTCCTCCACCATGGCATCTACCCATGTGGGATCCTACGCTGCTTCTTCAAAATAAGATGGCTCTGTCATGATACACTTGCTCATAAGAGCCATGTATCCAGTAAATCGGTCAGGTGACTGTCTCTATCTGTGCTGTCATGTAGGGACTCCTACATTATGTGCCGCATCAAGCTTCAGTCTCTTAGCTTCTGTGGTACGCTTTCTACCAGTTCTTCATGAGTGGACTCCCCCACTCCATGAATCTCCTCCTGTGGATGATCCACATCTAGAGGCTCATCTTTGGGAACAAGAAGTTCCTCCTTTGCATGCAAGTGTAGCTCCCTCTCAAGCGACAACTTCATGGCTTTCACCTCATTGAATTTTATATCCCGTCATACCACAGTCATTCGAATGTTTGGCAAATACACACGATAATTATGGGGTGTCTATATGTATGCCACAAATATCCCAACTTCTGCATTTGGCTCTAGCTTCTTCCCGGCATCCTTTCTCACATTAATGTAAACAGATGAGCCAAAACTTTTCAAATGAGAAATATCAGGCTTCTTACTATTAAAGGCATCTTCAGGTGTACTCATGCCAAGTACTCTATGAGGACAATGGTTTTGCACATAAACCGCAGTGTTTCATGCTTCCACCCACAAGTGCATTGGTAGGCCCTGGTCATGCAGCATAGCTTGTGCAGCACCCATGATCGTTCTATTCTTCCTCTCTGCGACCCCATTCTGCTGTGGATTATGAGATGCTATGAGTTCTCTTCGAATTCCTTCTTTGCTACAGAAGTCTTTGAATTCATTTGAGATATATTCACCACCATTATCGCTCCGTAGAGCCTTCACTTGCTTCCCCGACTCCTTCTCCACCAATGCTTTAAGCTCACAGAACTTTGAGAATGTTTTGTTTTTCTTCTACATGAAGAAGATCCAGCATCTACGAGAATAGTCATCAACAAATATAACATAATACCTGTGTTTTTTTGTTGAAGCAACCGAGAAAGGTCGACATACGTCTGTGTGAATTCTCTCCAGGATCATCGAAGCACGGTTCTCCTTCTCATGAAAGGTGGTCTTCACAAACTTACCCATAGTACATCCCTTGCACTAATTTGACTGCGCAAGAGTACCCTTGGGAATTCTAGTAGAAATCTGATGCAAAATCTTCAGGGCGCCATGGTGAAGATGGCCCAATCTCCTATGCCATAATTCGCCATCATCCCGACTCACCACTTCTTCTGCTTTGCCCATAATTGCAGCGCAGCCATCTACCTCCAACTTATAGAGATTCTTAACTTGAATCCATATCCTCCTGGTTTGACCAGTTTTTTTACATCGCAGGAAAGCTTTTCCATTGCTGAAAACAACGTCATAACCTTTGTCTTCCAACATTGCGACCAAGACCAAGTTCTTCTTCAGACCTGGAACATACATAACATATTTCAACAGAAATGGTTTACCTGACTCCCTCTCAAAGGTAATGGTCCCAATTCCGGTCACACTGTATCTACCATCGTCACCCAGCTCTATATGCATTTTTATATCCTTCTCCTCCAAGTCACTAAACAACTCCTTGTCTCCCGTCATATGGAAAGACGCACCACTATCAAGATACCACATCGATCCCATTGAGCTTTAAACCAAGCATGCGATCAAAGAGAAATCAAGTTCAAATTGTGAGGCTAAGGCTACAGCTCCAGCAGCCTTCTTGTTCTTCTTTTTCTATAGGTAGTTAGTGGCGAGATGCCCATGTTCGTGACAGTGATAACACTTCACTTTGAACAAATCCAGATTCTTGCCTTTAGCCTCGGATTTTGAGTGGAATTTCTTCCCCTTCCCCTTCCTTTCTTTGGCAGCCAAAGTGAAATTCTCTTCATCATCATCCTTCGATGAAGATCCATCCCTGGTACTTTGCCTTATCTCCTCCTGCACAAGATCCGACTAAAGTCGCTCCCAACCTGGCAGTTTATCCCATCCATTGACAGAGTCTTCGTAGCTATGCCAACTCTTCTGAAGCCCAAGGAGAGCCAAGCTCACCAAGTAATCATCATCAAAATTAATCCCCACACTTCCCAGTTCATCCCTATAGTGGACAAACTTCATGAGATATTTTATAATATTGTTGCCCTTCTCCATTTTTATTTTTCTAATCTTATCTTTCAGCGCCAACTTCCTCAGGTAGTTGCTGCTTTGGAAAAGATCTGTCAAAGCCTTCCACATTGCAAATGGATTGGATTTCCCATGAATTCTTGACACGATATGGTCCTTCACACCTTCCAACAGAATTCTTCTTGTCTTCACTACCTTCTTTCGCTATGCGTCAAGTCCTGCATCATCGCTAGAAGTAGGCTTAGGAACATCGTTGTCGATGAACTCCTTCAGTCCATTGTCTTCAAGCACCGCCTCCATCCTATCCTTCCAAGCTATGTAATTCGAGTTGCCCTTAATGGAATACTCCAATCGCAACCCATTGAAAGACATTTCAATGAATACTCAACTGTCGCACCAAGAAATTTCTACAGCAAATTTGAATTGTCCACCAGCACAAACTCAGCAATTATTCACAATTGCAATCTCTAGTAATCAATATTGCTCTGATACCATGTAGAAATTTATTAATAATGATGTATTACCGGATCCTCCTGATCTAAATATATTTATCTTCTTTCTAAATACAGAATCCTTCCACTGTGAAACTTGTGGAAATTTAAAACTCAATTGCAAACACATGTGTATAAATTAAATCGCACATAACACAGTTGTTTAATGGGAAATATTAAAGCTAAAAACCCCAACTATCATATTATTTATATCAATGGAATCATTTAATAATCTCATACAAATATTAGTACATCAAGCTCTCAGTACAATCAACAATAATTACACACTGTCATGCAGAAATTTGCATATCCATGCACCAATTTCTTGCCTCCTGACAGCCTACCTCCACTGCGTAATCCCTGCTGAAGAAGACCCCTGAATGAAATCAAATTGGACTTTCCTTGACTACGCAATCCCTATTGAAGAAGACCCCTGAATGAAATCGAATTGGCCTTGCCTTGACTACGCAATCCTCATTGGCAACTCCAATGTGTGTCAAATGCATTGAATGCATCACTATAGTCACAACGAATAGTCCATCTCACCCTTTCACCTATCTCTTCACTGGGTCTCCACTGGAACTGACATGCATTGTAGTTAACTGTTGTATTTGTTCAGTTTTTAGTGAGTTATTAGTTGTGAATTAATTAACTAATTAATTCACTTAACTCTCACTAGCGTATCTTTCAGTTAGACTAGATACAACTAGCTCAACTGAGTTTAACTCCATTAACTGAGTTAAACCGAATAACAACTCCTGCAACTACTCTTCCAACTTTGTCATAACTTTGCCATTTCAGTTCTAACTGAGTCCTCCATGCATGAGCCACCATAAATCCTAGGAATTGCGTAATTCCTTCAGCCCACTAATTTTCCAAATTTCTTCACTAAAATAAAGTGCTCCAAGAGAATAAGTTGATGTTTATAGTCGGATTATTATTAAGAGCTAATAATAATCGACATGCATCTAATTTTAGATTGACGATCTATAAATAGACTTCGCCCAATATTCTAAAAATAGAATTTCATATATTTTTCCAACTTGATCAACCATCTACAAATAGCATCCTGCAACTTATATAATATTCTCACCATGTCTAAAAATAGACATACACCTAAAAATATCCTGCGAGCCCCACTTAGTGAAGGTGCTTAATTTTCACTAAGCTCATCATCTTGTTGAATCTCAATAAGTAAAACATAAAAACTCAAGTAAGAGATAGACTCTGAACTACAACTATGAAAAGGATCCATGGGCAAAAAAGGGGACCCTTCACACCAAAAAATAAATAACTATTAATAAAGACTATAAAATAGTATAAAAAAATATTAAGTACACTTGTAATATTATGAGAAATGTGAAACAAATAAGTAAGGAGGGAGAAAACTATAGTATTCATAACAAGAAATATTACTGATCCAGATTTATGCAAGAACACAACAGAATAAACATATAACCATAAATACAAAGATGCAGCGGAAATAACACTTCATTTAATTAATATCAAATAACTGAAATTTGCTTACGGTCATAATAGAAATAAACTAGTTAGGGCGCTGGTAGCTATCTCTGAGAAGAGATGTGGCGGCTACAGGCCTCTGAACTAAGTTACAATGAGGTTGTAGGGCCTATTTATTATTTAGAAACAATGGAAAACCCTAAACATCCAAAACCTAACCCTAGGAGATGAAGCGCCAAAACTATGGGCCCCGTTTGGGTAAATTGGTGTTTCAATTTCCTGGGGACGTAACTTTGGCATACGATCTCTGTTTGACGCGAACCATACCTCGTTAAAAAGATCTATCCGAGGAATACAAATTTTGAGTGAGGAACATGGGTCCATGGACCCCGGTTTTCCCAAAAAACGTCGTTTAGGGCCTCAAAACGGCTCTAGAAGTTTAGGACCCCAAAAAACTGCTAAAAATAGTAAGTTGTGCCAAAACTGAAAAACTGAAAGAGACAATGGTGGGGCCCCAAGTGGAATAGGCGGGTGACCACCAATATCCACCTGGATCAATTACATAGCATATTATATATGAATTTCTTTTTTCCTCGACACTCTACTACAATGTCTCTCTCATGAAAATATTTTGATAGTTGCATCAGTGACCCCCCCACATTCATTTACCTACATCACATTGCATTCAATGATTAAACAAATGGCCAATAATGTAAAATGGCTGAAATTTAAATAAAAACACATATGGACCATTCATTTGCCATAACATTCACCTTTACTCATTACACCTATGGAATCATGGGTTACCCTAATTTCCCACTTAATGTACCAAATAGAAATCAAAATAAACACTTAAATATATTTTAATTATAAATCTTTCGGGAAATCACATAAGGAATTTTTGGAACCGACGCGTTTCGAACTACCAACTTAAATATATTATGAAAATATCATAAATGAAAACAAAATGACTTTGGAGCAAAATTATGTAGAAGTACATCTTATGCAATTACCAAAAATCATAATTCTTCAACAAGAAAAGAGAAAGGAGAACCATTGTATTGAAATGAGAAGACATACGTGGACTCACTTTATGCTTGTACACTCTCCTATGTATGTGCAAGTCTCCCCCACGAGAATATTTTTGTAGTTTCACAAATGTTCCTCCAACTTTCTTTACCTACACTTGCATAACATTCATTATATAAATAAAACCCAAATAATATAATATGCACCCAATTATACCTTTGTTATGTTGCCTCACATCACAAACATATATTCAATAGTTTCACCAATGGTCCTTCACCTTTCTTGATTTGCATTTCATCTAAATTTCAGAAAACGTGCATTGTAAAATCATGAATCAACAAATGAGTTAAATTAAAATATGAAACAGATATTCAGTAGTTTCACTAATGGTATTTCACCTTTCTTGATTTGTATTGCATCTAAATTTCAACAAACGCACATCGTAAAATCATGAACCAACAAATGAGCTAAATTAAAATATGAATCGAAACCATATAATTTAGTAACAAACAAGTAAATTCCCCACATACAAACCTGTTTCACAATTTCCAATAAACAAGTAAGTTTCCTCATACATGCCTCATTTTCCTTTCCCCACTGCACTTGTGGACTCCTCCACATCTGCAAGTATATCACACGCAAATATTTTTGTAGTTTTATCAATGCTCCTCCATCTTCATTTAACTGCATTTGCATAACACTCACTATATCAATAAATCTCAAATAATATAATATGCATTCAATTATAACTTTTCTATGAAAGGATCCAATTATAACAAAATGGACGTCATTTCAACACATTTTGTAAAAACAATGAAAGCATTGAGACAAGTATGAGCTATCTTGACATAGTGAATCATGAAAGCATGAACTGCAACAATAGCAATTCAAAGTCATGTATGAGGATGGTTGCAAAGGTCTAGATATGTTTTGTTTGTTAGTAACGTTCAGAAGATTCATCTAAAATATACAAGCATTATGTGAATAAAATTAAGGCTACTGTCAAGATCCAATGTGTAGGAGAAGAGAATTTATTTAGTCAAAATTTTATGGTTTAAGATATGCCACAATCAAGGTTCAACCCAACAAAAGGTAGTAATTTTGATTCAATCATGGCATGGAGCTTTGACTCAAAGACGATAATTCCTCGAGATTAAAGTAGTCTAAGGAATTTTTCCTTAACCAATGATCCTTGGTTAATCTTCCTGTTGAAAATTCGGCTCAAGGATATTCATCAATTATTCTATCCAGAATTCGCAAGGGATTATTGGTTTTGCGCTATTTTTTTGCGAATTTTTACACAATCCAAGTCATTGTTAGATAGGACATAAGTTCTCACTGGTTACATTCTATTGGATTTTGAACTTATTGTTGATTGGGTGAACTACAAATATTGTTGGATGAGCTATTGCATTATATGTGGTTAAATAAGAAATGATATTGTTGTGTTTCTTATCATATTGTACTATTAAAAAGATTGTTTATTTCATTACTTATTTGGAAAAAGAATATTTATTGAGAAGCCCTACCAATCTGAGAGAAACCCTTAGATGAAAAATATTCTTATAATTTTACAATGGTATTAGAGTTGGCTCACCCTACGGCTCATATCACAAACCCAAGACCTTAAGGAAGTTTTCAATGGAAGTTTCCAAATATTTTAATAGCTTCATCAACTTCATAAACAATACACCCAGTGTGATATATCTCTCTAGGTCTACAATTGGGCCTTACATTCTCGAAAGATAAAAAGAGGATGTACCTCTCTAGGTCTAGAATTGGGCCTTACGTTCTCGAAAGATAAAAAGAGGAATATAAGCAAGGAAACAATCGACACTTGATATGATTCCATGGAACCCTCCACAAATATGCTCTCACTAGATTTCTTTCTCCCATATGACAGTTCTTTTTGAAGGAAGGTGGGTCATTCATTGGTAGGTACTTTTACCATTTTGTAATCATGTGATTTTGCTTTTATTTTGAGGCATACTAATATGAATCAAGGGGTGATATGAATGATAGATTAATCCTAATTGTCTTCATGTTCCTCACTTCACCTAGGTGGTTAGTCTTTTATCTCAGTCCAGTGAGACCTCCTCTAAGGCCTTAGGATTATAGGGAGGCTCTAATTGAACTAGCATGCTTGTGATATTCCATACTTGCCACCTTCCATCATTCCCTCTATTCTATATCCATTCTTTAGGTAGGTGATCATTGGTCATTGGAATTGGCACACTCTCATACTCATCCTTGTGTTTGGGCCAAAAAACATTTTCCTGGAGGTTGATGCAACTAAAATAATGATAAAAGCAAAGAAAAGCACAATAAAGGAGAAAGGAAAAATGCCAAAATAGTTAGGATAAAAATTAGTGTGTGGTAAAAATACTAGTATGAGCTCTACCCCCCACTCCCCCCCCCCCCCACCCACCCCATTATCGATCACATGATTCATAGAGCACTTGATACTCCACAAGTGAATAGGAACCCATGTGTTGCCCCAACCCTGATGAGCAATAAATTGCCTCATCTTAAGAGTTAACAAATTCTAAATCTCTCAGGTGCAAGCTTGGCCTCCTAAGCTACACACCCATATAAAAGCATTATGATAAAGAAGTTGTTATCACAAAATCAAACCTGATAGGCTTCCAATCAAGTTAATCTCATGTAACTGTTTCATACCAATATTTTTATTGAGGCTTACCCTCCTCACCTGAGAGGGCTCTCTCAAGGGTTTATGATTTTTGATAGAAATATAGATGGCTAACTCTATGTGGGGTAAAAAGAATATAAATGATATAAATTGGTTGTAAATCACATTAGCAAGTGTACATTGGGCTTATGGAGTCATAATTGCTTCAAAAAAACCAAACAATCTACCTAGCATGGAAGTCAAGGCATATCAAAGTTCAAGTCAAGGAATACACATATGAAACAGTAAAACACATAGTAACTTTTTCTATAAAGGAAGTCAGAGCATCAATGATGAATTTTGAGTAACATAAGCAAACACCGTTGAAATAGGATATTAAAAATATGCCATCAAATCAATAACATACAAGAACTCTTCATGAATATTGAGTTGGCTAAGTAGAAAACTCTGTATTAAGCTGAAAACAGTCACTTACAATAAACACAGTCTTTTTCTAAAAAATGTCCAACCCTTCTCTAATTCGACTCCTTGATTCTTTATAGATCATTTACATCATAAGATAAGCTTATCCTCAGCTAGATACATCAAATTCCTATCTTTGACAACTATCCTAACCATATAACATGGTATTTATTATAAAAACAGTTGTAAACCTAATACAGAGTCCTATTACAAATAGAATTAGAACTCTTTAACTCTACTCATAAAAAATTTATCTAAACTTCATTACATCATTTTCCACCTATATCTCCATAAGGTCGAATCCTGATGATGAGCTCCAACCTGTTATGACCATAATGCTGATGATGTTGATCTCCTGCAAACTAGGAAACTGTTCCCCTGTTTTTTAGGCTTAGGATTCTTTAAGTTCTTGAGACACTCTGACCACTATGAACCCATAACTTTGAGGCTATTTGCTGTCAGGAACTAGAATAGCATATGTCCAAAATCATCCCCACGTGACAGCTGTGCAAAATCCACTTCAAACTGTCAAAATAGTGAAAACAGACTTGCGCTACGAAAGCAGCACGGTTTTGTAGCACAGTCTTTTTACCCATTTTCCTTCAAAATTTTGTTTCCTTTCCTTCAGGGTTGTTTTGATATTCACTTGACATAGCTTCTCTAAAATTTTCAAGTCAAAACACAAGATCTTCTGTCCAAAACTTGATAAAGAAACGGTGAAAAAGCTGCTACAGTAGTTTCGTAGAGCATTTCACCCTTTTTGCACTGTGTGCACTACGAAACTGTTGTGTAAGCAATTTTAACCAAATTTACTTCAAAATTTGAAACAAAAAGGTGCCAAAACTTCAAAAAATCATTGGCTTCATAAAAACCATCAGCCATATGGACTAAAAACATAACTTTCATAAAGTTTATTCTTCATTTTCCATTTGAGTTTGCTTTGAATTTGTCATTCTGCACCTTTGTTTTTTAGTTCATCTTGAGACAGTTTCAGTTGTAGTTCCAAATATTCCGCTTGACCTCTTAGTATTCTATTACTGGCTCTCAAGTGAGTGTTGATCACTCTGAAAAAATATTCTTCTTTAATGGCTGGAACTGTCCATGTAAAAAATTGATCTGCATTGCTTGGAATCTCAGACCTAGAAACTATTTGACCTTCCCAAACAGCCTTCATTCTTTTCAATTTTGTTTTCTCAATGATGTGCTTTCTGGCCCTTTTCTTCATCTTGGCAATCTCTTGTTTTGTTGATGTCAATTTCTCCTCAAGCCTTTTATACTCTGTCAATTCTTCTTTTCCTTCATTATTCTGCTAGCTGCATGCTCTACTGGTGGTGATGAGAGGTTAACCACCTCTTTAGGTACTTTGACTATTTCAGTAGCTTCTTCGACCTCCTTACTATGTTCTTTGAGCTTTTTAGTATGCCTAGTCAAAGGCTTCCTAGCTTGAAAGACAAAGGCTACATTCTCACCTTCAAATTCCAGTTTCTTTGCTGATTTCACTTTTTCTTTTGTGTTCATCTACTCCAATAAAATTAGCCTGCACAATAGGTGACTCTTCTATATCAATTGCATGTAAGATGTCATCTAAGTTTCCTTTCATCACTGAGCTGTCATCTGAACTTGAAACAACTATTTTTCCCTTTGATGCTATTGCTTGACTTCTTGTCACTCTCTAGATTTCCTACTTGCTAGACACTTGTTTTTGTTTAGCCTCTTTAACACTTTTTAACCTCAGTTTTGCAGGTGAAGGATTTCTTGCAACAAGTACTAGTGTCTTCTCTGTTCTATTTTCAACCTGTTTCCTTGGTTTCAACTTTAATAACCTCTTTTCTTTAGTAACCACTGGCTGACTGGATTCTGCTACTGGTGGTGAAGGATTCCCTTTAATTTTAGGGTTCCTAACTGGGGTTAGGGTTTCCATTTCAAATCCATTCATAAACAAAAAGTAATACCAATCCCTATTTATTTTCTTAAGCTCATTCAAAACCAATAACTTTATCAAACCATGGTGAAACAGAGATGTTTCACAGCCATTAGATTTGGCTTGGACTTTGCTAGCCATTTTGGCAAGGCTTCTATGCAAGTAAAATGGAAAATATAGTGATATCATACCTGTGAAATGCAATAGCAGCTTGAAATGATAAGTGTAAACTTTATTGTACCTGCCTTCACATGTAAAGTATCTTTGAATATTAAATAGCAGCTTTGCATAGTTGTCCTTGATACAACTTCTAGGTATTGCATTATTCAGGTCCATATCTACATATTCAGGTTTCATAAATTCCTTGCATGGTTCCATGTCAAACCTAAAACCTTTAAACCAAGATTCCTGCCCTCTTGGTATCTCTGTCATAGAAGTTATGATCTCAGGTGTGACTGGCACATTTAACATTCAAATTTTGGTAGTGGTTCCACTGAAGCGTAAGGAAAACTCTTTTGACACCTGAGTGTGACCACCCTGTAGTTTTTCACAAAACTAGAGACAGACTGCTTTGGTGAAATCCTCCATCACTATTTTATCCTCAACTAAAGCCTTCACATTTGTAGGTTCATATCTTAGACAATGTCCTCCTCTATGAACTTTCTTCTCATCTTCCATGCTTCTTGGAAAAACATGTTAGCTTCTCTAGAATCTGTAAAACAACCTCGCTTGATTAAGATATGAAACAGCCTCGCTTGAGAATGGTGAAGGTTTCCTTTGCATAGAACAACCATAGACTTATCTTAACTGCTTCAGAGCTTAGACAGTTGTGTGAAGGTAAATGAATCAAAGATGACTCAATTAGGAAAAAATTCAAATTTGAGATGTCACTCCATGACTAAATGATGCTTCATTGATATCCTATCATGAATATGATGACTGTAGGACAGTTAAGTACATCGAATCTGCTAACTAACTGACTTACCATACCCCTATCCTATCTTTTCCCAACTGAATCTGACAGATTTTGGCTTATTTGACATGACAGCTAAGAAACCACGCTTTCGTAGCGCTCACAATGTAATTTTCGCAGTTTGTGCTATGAAAGTAGCAGCGCTTTCGTAGCGCCTTTCCTCTTTTTTGAACTAGCGGTGCTATGAAACGGTGGATTCTTGGCTAATTGCAGAAATTTAGCCCAAAACTTAATTGAATGACCCTTAAATGAAAAATGTGAATATTTGACCATGGAATGGACCTCTAAAGACCTTATTTGAATTCAAATGATGAACATTAAACCTCTAAAGCTATGACCTACCCTTGAGCAAATCCTAAAATGACTTACAAACCTATTTGAGACCATGATCAAAAACAGAGTTGACATAATGATGTTTAAAAAAAAATTGGGGTGATAACAGTGGCTCCACTTGGGATAGTGTGCCCCTGTGGTACACTAAGAACCAGTAGTTCCAGTGATGCTATACATTTTCTTGATTAAAACAGAAAAAACTTTGAAATCGGCAAGCTTCCTCTTCAAGCTCTAATGGCCTTCACCTCGGGCTCAAGCTTGCTGATTTAGCTTGTCATTATTAGCAGAAAAAAATCATAAAATGAAATATGTACAATGACATGAATAATCCATCGTATTTTAAGAAGAATAATGCTTTAAAAACCTTCCATTGAAAGGTCCTCCAGCATATGGTTTTCCATCTATCTCCTGCAGTATGTAAGTATTATTTCCATGAAAAGTATCTATCTTGAAAGGACCTTTCCATAAGTTCTCAAACTTACCATGTTTTCCTTTCTCTTCAATTTTGGCCTCCCATTTCAACACTTCATCTTGAATTTGAAAACTTTCTTCCTTGATCTTCTTATCAAATGTCCTCTTGATTCTGTTTTGAGATCGCTGATTGTTGTCATAAACCTCATTCCTCTTCTCTTGCAAAGCTATCATCTGATTAATTCTCCTCTGGATTACATTTGGTTCCTCTTCTATCCCTTGAATCAACTTCATAACAGGTACCCCTAGTGATGTAGGAAAAATAGCCTCAGCGCCATATACCAATTCATATGGTGAATTTCTAATTGACCTATGTGTGCATATCCTATCAGCCCATAAGGCATACTTTAGATTCAAATTCCAAGCCTTCTTATTCTCCTGGAACACCTTTTTACTGATCCTTACAATGCTCTTGTTATAATATTCAGCAAGGCCATTTCCTTGTGGATAGTATGCAGTAGAATGCCTGAGAGTAATATGATATCGATGACAGAAATTGTTCAGCTTCTTAGACTTAAACACTTGTGCATTATCAGTTTTAATCTTCATGGCCAACCAAACCTAGACAAGATATTATTTTCGAAAAAAGAAATAATCACAGAATCATTTGCTTGCCTAGTTGGGATTGCTTCAATCCATTTGGTGAAGTAATCAGCCGCTGTAAGAATCCAGTGATGTTGACCTGATGACGATGGATGAATCTCCCAAATAAAATCTAGTCCCCATTGCTGGAATGGCACTTCTACATAGATAGGCATCAAAGGTAAAGGTACAAGCTTCTTCTGACCCTTGAAAATCTGGCATTCATGACAAGCAGAAATCCTCTTGTAGACATTGTTAAACATTTTAGGCCAATAATATTCTGCTCTTAGAATTTTGTTCACTGTCACCTTCCAATAATGATGACCTCCACAATCTCCTTTGTGGAATTCTTCAATCACTTTATCAGCCTCCTCTTCTAGCAAGAAAATCAGCAAAATTCCGCTTGTATCCTTCCAAAACAAACTTCTGTCAAATATAAAGCATCTCAAAGATTTTAGCTTAACAAACCTTACTTTGGACTTTGTTAAATCAGCAGGTGCTTTATGGTGTTCTAGGACAAAAAAAAATTTGCTGTACGAATCTGAGCTGATATATTTTTCTTCAATAGGAACTAGTTCCTCCTCATCATCTGAAATCTCTGATATTTCTGCAATCTAATTTATATCAAGATAGTCAAAGTTTGACTATGCCATTAGCTTTTCCAAGCCTTGCCTTTTGACCAATTTTGTTGGTTTAATCTCTATATCATATTCTAGCAGCTTGGAAATCCATTTCCCCCTCTTACCATCAGGGTCGTCTTGAGTGAGGATGTCTTTCACAACAGTACTAGGAACAAACGCCACAATATGAGAATGCAAAATATAAATTCTAAAATCTTTGATAGCATTCACCAAAGCATAGGCCTTCTTTTCTAAGATATTATAATTCAGCTCAGAATTGGCTAATGTCATACTAAAGAAAGAAATTGGTTGCTCAATACCTTGTTGTCCTTTTTGTAACAGAACTCCAGCGATAGTATTCTCTGATGAAAAAGTAAAAACCAGAAATTCCTTTGAGAAATATGGACTGATCAATACTGGTGCTTGTGTGAGTGCCCTTTTGATCTCCTCAAATGAGTTTGTTACCTCTGCTATCGACTTAATATGAACTCCCTTCTTCAGGATCCTTGTTATGTCCTTCACAATCTCAACAAAATTAGGAATAAATCGCCTTACAAAATTAACCTTTCCAAGGAAAGATTGAATATCCTTCCTACTTCTTAGAAAATACACCTTCTGAATTGCATTGACCCTATTTGGATCAATCTTAATCCCATATTTATAAATGATATGCCCCAGTAATTTACCTAAAGTTAAAGAAAAAATACTTTTGGTGGGATTTAGAGAGATGCCAAACCTTCTGCATTTCAGCAGAATTCTTTCCAAGTGTTTCAAGTGATATTCTTCTCTCCTTGAGAGTATTGCTATTTCATCAATATACACAACCACCATATTGTCCTTCTCTTTAGAAAATGCAATGTCCATTGCCCTCTCAAAGGTGGCTCCTGCATTCATGAGACCAAATGGCACCTTGGTGTACATGAAAGTACCCCATGGTGTAGTAAAGGTTTTTTTTTCCTAATCATCAAGATGTACAAGGATCTGATTATAACTTGAAAAACCATCAAGCATAGACATTCTCTTAGAACCAACAAAAGTTTGCAAAATTTGATCCATATTTGGGAGAGGAGAGTCATCCTTCAGGAAGGCTTTATTCAGATTTCTAAAGTCAATGCATATTCTGATTTCTCCACTCTTATTCCTAACTGGAACCAAATTTGTAAGCCAATTTCAAAATCTGATTGGGACAATGATTTTAGCATAAAAGAGATTTTAACCTCCTTCTCAATCAAAGGCATGAGAAGTGGATTGATCCTCCTTAACTTCTGCTTGAAGGGTCTTTCATTTTCTTTTATGGGAATAGTATGTTGAACAATGGTGGGATCATATTCTTTCAAATCAGCATAGTTCCAAGAAAAGACATCTATGAATCTGTTTATCATTTCAACATACTTAAACTTCATATTAACTGAAAGAAACTTTGAAAGTTTAATCATTTTGGGCATAGCTATAGTACCAAGGTTACAATTCTCAACTTCTTCATTATCAGCTTGTATTTTAGGGGATTTAAAAACATCATTCTGATCAAAAAAAATTTCTAGAGGTATGAGTCCCTTTGGTATGGAATTTTTCTTTAGTTGCAAAACTTCATAATTCCCTTTAGATTCAGCCAACATTTTTTGCTGATCTACTTGTACATTTTCAAACTCTTCTTTCAGCTCAATAATTTTTTTTACCTGTTGATCATCCTCAAAAACTTGCCAATGAGTAATATTATTAGGGATAGCTGGCCTATGGTGGACCTCAACCTCATAATTTTCTGTGAAGTGCATAGGAATAATGAAAAGACTTGCAGAAACAACAAGAGAATCAACAATGGAGTTTTGTTCTCTGATTTTGACCATGAATGAATAGGCCTGAAAGTTTTCTAACATGTCCAAAACCAAATTCCTATATGCTCTTATCCTTGTGTATTTTGTTTGATAAACACCCTCAACCTGTTTAATGACTAATTTTGAATCTCCAAAAATAGAAATGTTTTGGGCATTCATTCTTTTCAAAACTTCTAGACCCAAAATCAAGGATTCATATTCAGCCATGTTGTTCGTGCAATCAAAGTTCAGTTAATAGGAAGAAAAATTACTCTCATCACTTCGATTTCTAATCCACTTCCCTGCTCCTGATCCTTCTCTGCCTGCTGATCATCAAAATGAAATGACCACCAACCTTATTCTTCCTTATCGCTGACTTGCTGACCTTCTGTTTGCTGATTTTTTGACTGCTGAATTTTAGAACTCTGATATTCTGCTTTTCTCTTTTCTTCAGCTTCATTAGTCAACTCGTTAAAAAGAATAGCATAACCAAGTTCAGTATCAAGAGCATAAATTGGAAAGATTTGGGGTTTATCTTTACTACTCACCATGTAGGCCATTCTTGTCTCTCGGTACAATATTCTTTGCTCCCCAAAGAAATGAATGGTAGCGTAAGTAAGATCCATATGATTTTACCTTTAATTTTTGCTGCCCATGAACTTGAAAAAAGCATACCAAACTTCGGTGGAATGTCTGCTACTACAATGTCCATGACTACAGTCTTAGCAGGAACTTGCATCAGACCAAAAACAACATCCTTGATTAAACCAATGCATTGAACTCTTTGTAAATTGAAAGAAAACACATCTTTATATGGCCTAGTTATTTCTAACCCCATTCTTTCCATGATTACTTTGGGCATAAGATTGTGATAGGCCCCGGAAATCCAACATAGCATTATGCAGTGTCATGTCATGAATGCTAAGGCTTACATAAAAAGGAGGGACTTCCTCATTCTGTTCATATTCTAGTATTGGACCCAAATATATGGTTGGATGATCTTATAATAGATTCAAGATATCAATAGCTCCTGGTTGTGAGTTTAGAATTTTAACAATATTTCTTCTATATTTATCTACCTTGAGAGACTGATATTTTTATCTTAGAAATTTCATTCTCAAGATTGAAAAGAGAAACAGATTTTTCAGTTTCTTTGATAGGAGGAAAAACTAGTGCATATTTATTACCTTTAGAGACCTTAGGAGTATCCTTCTTACCATCAGAAACCTTAGGTGTATCCTTCTTAGGCTGTGTTTTGTTCGCAATGATAGGCACGTTCCTATTTCTGAGATTATATTGTTTCTGCATCTCAAAAATAGCATGTTGATACCCCTTTAGATAGTCTGATGTTTCCTCTTCATGATTGTTTTGATCTGATTGATCATGCTCTTCTTTAGTCAAGAAAATTCCTGACATTTCTTCATCAAAACAATGAATAGACTCCTCGGGAGCTTCAAGTTCATCTTCTTCAACAATCGAATTCTGCTAAAAAGGAGATCTCACTGGAGGATCAGGCTGTTGATTTCTATTCTCCCTTGGTCTTTGTTGATTCTGAGGTCTCCTGAACTGAGGGTTTCTAAATTGAGGTTCATGTTGTGCAGGAGGATCAGATGTATTCCCAAGGACTAATCTATCCATCAAATTTTCCATTGTTTTCACCATTGAATCCAGCTTATCTTGAGAGGTAGAGAATGAAGGTTTCTCTTCTTCTTTCAACTTAGCCTTACCCATTTTTTACTTTTTAGCTACTATCAGGTTAATCTGCACCTTCACAGCATCATTTTGCATTTCAGCAAGTGTAGGGGATTCTCTTTATCTCAACAGTATGGAAAAATCATAGTCAAAGGCTTCAGCATATCTCATTTGAGCCAAGGCTTCTAGTGGTTTCAAACGGGCAGGAATAGATTCTAACACTTTATTAAATCTTTTTGAAAATTTTTGGATTATTTCATCAGCAGCTCTCTTTAAGGTACTATACTCAGTGAGGGCTTGTACTGGATTAGTTATATTTCCCCATTTTTTTAGGAAAACATCTTCAAATTCATTCCAATTATGAATACTTCCAGGAGTAAGAGTTTTATACCACTTCCTAACCTCACCAGTAAAACTCTGAGCAAAAAACCTCAACTTAACATCTTCATGATCAACCTCTTCCTTGTCTATAAAATCATTAAATTGATCCACATGATCTTCTGATGTAATGTCTTCATCACTTCCCCAGGTTTTAATTCTAGCAGCATATTTACTAGCGAGGTCATGTAAGACAACAGGAAAAACAAGAGGTGTGTATCTAGTAGTTGCAGCAGGTGGATTTCCAGCCATGGTTATAGGTACTGTGGTAATTTTAGGAATGGCAAAAACAGCAGATGACAAACTGCTATGAGGAGGACTGTTTGGTCTTTGTGAGCCACTAAAAATTGAGCTCCAGTTTGGAAGAGGTAAACCAACTTTAATTTTCAACAATACTTCAAAAGGATCAAGATCTTTCAATTTATCTAGAGACTCTCTTTCCAACAACAACTCTGAAGTGAAAGCTTCCCAAAATTCTTCTTTGTATTCTTGTGTTACTAGAGCTGAGGTGTCAATTCCTCTCTTATGCAAGTCTAAGATAATTTCAATTAGCTCCTTTTCATTTTCTGATCTAAACAAAACTTCATGAATTTTATCATCAACTCTTTTGTCTTCAAGACTTCTTCACATTTCAGAGGACAAGGATTTCGAATGAGATGGAGTACCTAATATTTCAGAAATGCCTTGACTGCCTCTTGAAATGGTGTTTGGATTGTCCACGATAGTAGGTGGATCTGGGTCAGGATTACTCTTCGTGTATCTCTTTCTCGAAGCCACCTTTTAACATATAAATTTTAAATGGAGTCACCAAGGTACATGCATCCTCGAAAAGCTTTCTGAGCTCCTGCTACCTTCAGAAGTTCAGATTCAGAATCTCGGGAAATTTTAATCTTCAGACTCCTGGCAAATGCACCAAAATGTTATCACAAAATAAAACCTGATAGGTTTCCAATCAATTTAATCTCATGTAACTATTTCAGACCAACATTTTGATTGAGGCTTAGCCTCCTCAACCTGAGAGGGCTCTCTTAAGGGTTTATGATTTTTGATAGAAATATAGATGGCTAACTCTATGTGGGGTAAAAAGAAGATAAATGATATAAATTGGTTGTAAATCACATTATAAAGTGTATATTGGGCTTATGGAGTCATAATAGCTTCAACAAAACCAAACAATCTACCTAGCATGGAAGTCAAGGCATATCAGAGTTCAAGTCAAGGAATACACATGTGAAATAGTAAAACACATAGTCAGTTTTTCTATGAAGGAAGTCAGAGCATCAATGATGAATTCTGAGTAACATAAGCAAACACCACTGCAATAGGATATTAAAAATATTCCATCAGAACAAGAACTCTTCGTGAATCTTGATTTGGCTAAGTAGAAAACTCTGTATTAAGCTGAAAACAGTCACTTACAATAAACACAGTCTTTTTGCTAAAAAATGTCCAACCCTTCTCTAATTTGACTCCTTGATCCTTTATAGATAATTTAAATCATAAGATAAGCTTATCCTCAGCTAGATACATTGAATTCCTATCTTTGACACATATCCTAACCATGTAACATGGTATTTATTACAAAAACAGGTGTAAACCTAATACAGAGTCCTATTACAAATAGAATTAGAACTCTTTAACTCTAATCATTACAACTTTATCTAAACTTGATTACATCATTTTCCACCTATATCTCCATAAGGTCGAATATTGATGATGAGCTCCAACCTGTTATGACCATAATGCTGATGATGTTGATCTCCTGCAAACTAGGAAATTGTTCCCCTGTTTTTTAGGCTTAGGATTCTTTAAGTTCTTGAGACACTCTGACCACTATGAACCCATAACTTTGAGGCTTTTTGCTGTCAGGAACTAGAATATCATATGTCCAAAATCATCCCCATGTGGCAGTTGTGAAAAATCCACTTCGAACTCTCAAAATATTGAAAACAGACTTGCGCCACGAAAGCAGCACGGTTTCGTAGTGCTTTTCATAGCAAAATCTTTTTACCCATTTTCCTTCAAAATTTGGTTTCCTTTCCTTCAAGGTTGTTTTGATATTCACACAACTTCTCTAAAATTTTCAAGTCAAAACACACGATCTTCCCTCTAAAACTTGATAAATAAAGGGTGAAAAAGCTGCTACAGCAGTTTCGTAGCGCATTTCACCCTTTTTGCACTGTGTGCTTTACGAAACTGCTGTGTAAGCAGTTTTAACCAAATTTTCTTCAAAATTTGAAACAAAAAGGTGCCAAAAATTCAGAAAATCGCTGGCTTCATCAAAACCATCAGCCATATGGACTAAAAACATAACTTTCATAAATTTTATTCTTCATTTTCCATTTGAGTTTGCTTTGAATTTGTCATTGTGCACCTTTGTTTTTTAGTTCATCTTGAGACAATTTCAGTTGTAGTTCCAAATCTTCCACTTGATCTCTTAGTCTTCTATCACTGGCTCTCAAGTGAGAGTTGATCACTCTGACAAAATTTTCTTCTTTAATCAATGGAACTGTCCATGTAAAAAACTACTATGCACTGCTTGGAATCTCAGACCTAGAAACTATTTGACCTTCCCAAACAGCCTTCATTCTTTTAAATTATGTTTTCTCAATGATGTGCTTTCTGACCCTTTTCTTCATCTTAGCAATCTCTTATTTTTCTGATGTCAATTTCTCCTCAAGCCTTTTATACTCTGTCAATTCTTCTTTTTCCTTCATTATTCTGCTAGTTGCATGCTCTACTATTGGTGATGAGAGGTCAACCACCTCTTTAGGTACTTTGATTGTTTAAGTAGCTTCTTGGACCTCCTTACTATGTTCTTTGATCTTTTTAGTATGCCTATTCAAAGGCTTCCTAGCTTGAAAGACAAAGGTTGCATTCTCACCTTCAAATTCCAGTTTCTTTGCTGATTTCACTTTTTTCTGTTTGTGTTCATCTACTCCAATAAAATCAGCCTACACAATAGGTGATTCTTCTATATCAATTGCATGTAAGATGTCATCTAAGTTGCCGTTCATCACTGAGCTGTCATTTGAACCTGAAACAACTGTTTTTCCCTTTGCTACTATTGCTTGACTTCTTGTCACTCTCTGGATTTCCTGCTTGTTGGCCACTTGTTTTTGTTTAACCTCTTTAACACTTTTTAACCTCTGTTTTGCAGGTGAAGGAATTTCTACAACAAGTACTGGTGTCCTCTATGTTCTATTTTCAACCTGTTTCCTTGGTTTCAACTTTACAAACCTCTTTGCTTTAGTAACCACTAGCTGACTGGATTTTTCTACTGGTGGTGAAGGATTCCCTTTAATTTTAGGGTTCCTAGCTAGGGTTAGGGTTTCCATTTCAAATCCATTCATAAACAAAAAAGAATACCAATCCCTATTTATTTTCTGAAGCTCATTCTAAACCAAGAACCTTATCAAACCATGGTGAAACAGAGATGTTTCACAGCCATCAGATTTGGCTTGGACTTTGTCAACCATTTCGGAAAGGCTTCTATGCAAGTAAAATAGAAAATATAGTGATATCATACCTGTGAAATGCAACAGCAACTTGAAATGATAAGTGTAAACTTTATGGTACCTACCTTCACATGTAAAGTATCTTTGAATATTAAATAGCAGCTTTGCATAGTTGTCCTTGATACAGCTTCTAGGTATTGCATTGTTCAGGTCCATATCTACATATTCAGGTTTCATAAATTCCTTACATGGTTCCATGTCAAACCTAAAACCTTTAAACCAAGATTCCTGCCCTCTTGGTATCTTTGTCACAGAAGCTATGATCTCAGGTGTGACTGGCACATTTAACATTCCAATTTTGGTAGTGGTTCCACTGAAGCGTAAGGCAAACTCTTTTGACACCTAAGTGTGACCACCCTGTAGTTTTTCACAAAATTGGAGACAACCTGCTTTGGTGAAAGCCTCCATCACTGTTTGATCCTCAACTAAAGCCTTCACATTTTTAGGTTCATATCTTAGACAATGTCCTCCTCTGTGAACTTTCTTCTCATCTTCCATGCTTCTTGGAAAAACCTGTTAGCTTATCTAGAATCTGTAAAACAGCCTCACTTGATTAAATGAATAGCCTAGCTTGAGAATAGTAAAGTTTGCCTTTGCGTAGAACAACCATAGACTTATCCTAACTGCTTCAGAGCTCATACATTTGTGTGAAGGTAAATGAAACAAAGATGACTCAATTAGGCAAAAATTTGAATTTGAGATGTCACTTCATGACTAAATGATGCTTCATTGATATCCTATCATGACTATGATGACTATAGGATAGGTAAGTACATAAAATATGCTAACTAACTGACTCACCATACCCCTATCCTATCTTTTCCCAATTGAATCTGACAGATTTTGGCTTATTTGACACGACAGCTAAGAAACCGCGCTTTCGTAGCGCTCACAGTGTAATTTTCACAGTTTGTGCTACGAAAGTAGCAGCGCTTTCGTAGCGCATTTCCTCTTTTTTGAACTAGCGGCACTACGAAACGGTGGATTCCTGGCTAATTGCATAAATTTAGCCCAAAACTTAATTGAATGACCCTTAAATGAAAAATGTGAATATTTGACCATGGAATGGACCTCTAAAGACCTTATTTGAATTCAGATGATGAACATTAAACCTCTAAATCTATGACCTACCCTTGAGCAAATCCTAAAATGACTTACAAACCTATTTGAGACCATGATCAAAAACAGAGTTGACATAATGATTTAAAAAAAAAAAATTGGGGTGATAATAGAAGTAAAAGGCGCTCTATAGGGGTGGAAAAAGCAAGCCAAGAAAAGGGGTAACTCATGCCTCCACCACTGCTCCCCCCTTGCATTTATAGACCTACAATGTTGGAACACCATTAACTAGTCACTTGGCTATGACCCTTGGCCTTGAAGTCTTTCCCACTCCATTACCACCATCTACACATGCACCAATGGATTGATCGGTTGACTTCGAGTTTTTCACTTCCCCTTGGGGGTTGGAAACACCTAAGAGGATTATCCATCTATCCATTTCAAACATAACAGAGGAAACACCTATACAAGGCTTGGTCTATTTAGATATTTGATGGTGATCTTTGTGTGATGTATTGGTTGTGCCCCTAACTTTAAGTATGGGCCACTATGATGCATCTATGGTTTTTAGTTACCTAATGATTGATTGTAATGTCCCTTCCTAAATTTTCCTATTGTTTGGAAAATACATTTTGTCAATTTTGAATCAAATAAAATAATGTACATTTTGTGGCTAACATAGGCAATAAAGAAGGAAAATAATAAAGCAAGTTGCTAATGAAATATGGGACCCACAAGGATAACGTATTGGGGAAGAAATTAAATCAATTTCCCTTGGGTAAATCGAAATTCCTGGATGGACCCACGTTTTGCATCGCGGGAAATTATAAAAGGATGGTTTGCGGAAGGCTTAGGCACCATTTGCATATTCTGAATTTCGAATTGTATTAGTTGTTTAGCTGAGCCAAACGTGTGTTGTTTAGCACAGGAGCTTCCCAGGGAGAGAAGCTCACCCCTTCTCCAGTGGACTTCGAGTGCCACTCAAGAAGGGTTTTCTTCAGTCTTTGTGGTTTGGAGAGACAACCATAGTTCCCACGCATTTCTGGAGTAGTTGGGATGCAAAAGGAGTTGTGACTGTGCAATATGGGAAAGAAGTTGTTGTGTGTGAGTTGTGCAGTGAAGGAAATCTTGCGGAGCATCCATTGGAGAAGTTATTCGTGAATTTTAGGAGTATCAGAGCATCTTTAGTTCATGTGAGATCAGTGGGAAAATCTAGTGCCGAAGTCAGCCAACATTTTAAGAAACTGGGAGACAATGCAGTATTTAGAGAAGCAGTTGTTGCAGCAACTATACATTTGTTATTATTCACTTCAGACATGTGTCTTGACTTGTGCAAGGCTAGGTGCACATATTCCATCTCATATTGTACTCCAGCCATCTATATTATTAAAACTTGGTGTTTCTGACATATTTCTTGTATATGTGTTGCTGAAATAAAAAATTATGTGTTTAGTTTATTGCATGTTTTCTATATCACTGTAAATTTTCTATTTGGAATATTACAGTGGTATCAGAGCATGTTCTTGGCCAGTGCGGTTAACATGAGAAGGTAATGCCACGAAGATACCAAGGAGTAGTCTTTCATAGAAGTTGTGGCAGAGGCAAAGGTAGAGGTCTTGGAAGAGAAGGTAACGCAGAACCATTTTCAGACACAGAAGTAGAAGCCAGGAGGGAAGGAATGGATCAACATAATGATGAGGAGCAACCCAAGAAAAGGGAGCCAGATCAAATTTTGGAGGATTTTCTGAGAGCTAATCAGCAGATGGTGAGACAAGGTTCAGTCATGATGGACATGATGCAATAGGTAATGGGATTGCATGTGTGTGCTAGACTGGATGGAGCATCAAAACCTCAAGGTGATGGTGATTCCAAAGCAGGAGGCAGTCATACATATCAACTCCCACACACTCCACAACGTGGGCAGACTGGCAAGCCCTTGATGCCAAATTTCGTAGAGGAGCCAGAGCCTGAGAGGGATCCAAATCTATTAAATGATCTAGTACACTCATTTTCTTCAGGCATTGATGAGTATGAGATATTGGATGCCCGGATCAGACAAGTAATTTCCTTTGGTGAATTTATTCACCTAAAGGAAAGACGTACCATAAGGGCTGGTAATTATTCCAGAGGAGGATCATCTAGCCATGAGGTGCAAAGGTTGGCAAGGAAGTTCACACTTCCAAATTTTGATGGGAGTGCAAATATTTCAGCATGAGCCTGGATACAAAATTTGGACACCTATTTTCATTTGAATCCCATGAAGGAAGCATATGCCATACAATTTTCCACTCTTCACCTGGAGGGAAATGCCCAAGAATGGTGGTACAATGGATTAATCACACTGGGTCATATTCATATCACTTCATACCAGGATTTCACCCAGAGGTTGTTGGAGATATTTTAAGGAAGGATCCAACACTGCACTTCAGAGAGTTGGCTCACTTGAGAATGACAGGCAGTGCAGAGGCCTACATTTCTTAGTTCCAGAGGCTAGTAGTGATGGTGACATATATTTCAGAGAGTCGGTTGATCATGTTGTTCATAAATGGGCTTAATAAGCCATTGTGTGGATGGGTGAGGGCCGAAAATCCCATGTCATTACAGGATGCCATCTCTCGAGCTATATATATGATTGACACAGCACCCAACAACAGGGCCTTCATTCCCTCGAGACCCAAAGTCCCACAGGGAAACAAATATATGAGACCACCACATATACATGGATGGCGTCGTCAGTTTGATGATAAGACATGGAGGTATCTCTGTAGGAGGAGATTGTGCTTCACGTGCCAGGAGCCTTAGGCATCGAGGCACAAGTGCACCAAGGGCAAGGCCCATTTCATTCAGGTGTTCTCAGATAGTGAGCCAGAGGAGGAGTATACCGAGATAGTAGAGGAGCCAAGGGATGAGGGAGGTCCATTAGGCATAGGAGGACCACCACCCCCACAGGGAGGAGGATTGTTTTCTCCAGTAGGAGTTCTTGCTTCACTTCGGGGTGTGCCGAAGTACCTGACACTCATATTCAAGGGGACCATTCAGGGGCAGTGTGTGTCAGTCTTGGTTGACAATGGGGCCACCCACAATTTTCTTGAAGCCTAAATGGTGGAGCGTAAAGGCATATAGAAAACCACATTTGATGGATTCTCAGTCCTGATACCTGGATCATGGACCATGTAGAGTACCAGATATGTCCCAAGATTGACTCTACAGATGGGGAATTGTTGCATGTAATTCATCCAATAATTCATCAATCACACGAATGGGAAATTTATCTTTAATTGTGAGCTTATTGAGCTCCCTATAATCCGGACACATGCACCATGATCCATCATTTTTTTACACCAATACTACTGGAGCAAAGAAAGAACTTTGACTAGGTTGAATTATACCAGCCTCTAACATTTCTGCAATCATACGTTCAATTTTACTCTTTTGGACATAAGGATATCTGTAAGGTCGGATGTTTGGAGGGACACTTCCTGGAATCAAATGAATAGCATGATCATGATCATGAATAGGTGGGAGTCCTTCGGGAGTATCAAGCACCTTGGATTGATTGTCCAAGACTCTTTGGAGATATGGAGAAATAGATGATTTTGATGTTGGAACTTCTAGTGAGCATAATTGTGCAATTACGCCTTGTAGTTCTTTCTTCAGAAGATTTGTCATAACATTAAAGCTTATTATCTTTCCTGACTTAATTTTGATACCCCATAATTTGATTTCCTTTCCTTCCGAAAAAAAAATTTCAAGAAAATTTCTTGAAAATTAAAAGCTATCGTCCCCGAAGATTGTAACCATTGTACTCCTAGTACAACATCAACACCTCCCATTGGAATGCAAAGCATTGAACTATTCAATACATATTCCCCCAGTGATGGCTTGATATTATGGCATTTTCCAGAGCAATTTATAGTTCCTCCATTTGCAACCATCACTTGACATTCAGGTAATGGGTATAGGAAACAATTCAATTCTTTGGCTACCTTACAATGAATAAAATTATGGGTACTAACCGAATCAATCAACACTATTACCTTTTTCTTCTTGATATGTCCTTCTATCTTGAGAGTTTGAGGAGTGTTAATTCCTGCCAATGCATTACATGATATAGTCGGACTCATTTATTCTTCTTCTAGGGTTGCTTCCTGGTGTATATCCTCTTCTTTTGAAGTTTCTTATTCATTTTCTTCCTCCTATTCACAATCTATGCAAAATAATTTATTCTCAGCGCACTTATGACCTTTAGTGTATTTTCTATTACAACTGTAGCAAAGCCCTTTTGCTATTTTTTCTTCCAAATGTTGTGGTGTCAACCTTGTAGGTTGTGGAAGTCTAGGAGTAGCAACACTTCCATCTTTATAGATGTGAGTGGTAGGCTTCCTTGTCGCCATAATTTTACATTCAATTTTTCTTGCCAACCTGAATGCCTTCTCCAATGAATCAGGTTCCCAAATGCGAACTTCATGTTGGATGTTATCCTTTAAAGTCCCTATGAAGACATCAATCTTGTGTTCCTCTGGAATATTAGTTACCCTTATATTCAATTTTTGGAAGTCCTCAATGTGCTCCACCACTGAACCCTTTTGTTTGAGATTTATCAATTGGGTAAAGAAGGTGTTTCTCTTTGTATCCTCATAATGTGTTATCATTTCCTCTGTAAAAATTTACCAAGTGACAATTTTTTTACCGGAGCAAAGCCATCGATACTATACAAATGTATTTTGTTCTAAATGTAAATTTGCAATGAGTACCGTTTGTGTGTGTTGCACATTATTGAGATCAAAAGTAATCTCCATGTTACGGATCCTTGCCACTGTAAACTTCCTCATATCCATATTTGGAATATGGTGGTTATTTAATACAACATTAGAGTTTATGAAATCACGATTAAAATTTATTTTGTTCTCATCATGAGTTTCCTCTACTATCTTTTCGCCATTAGGAAACATTTCTTGTATCAACTTTGCCAAACCTTCAATGTCTACTTTTAGATCATTCTTCATGTTTTCCATTTTTTCATTGCCATTATCTTCCATGTCATCCATCTTAGCTTCCACACCTTTCTTCAAACCATCCATCTTAGTTTCCACCCCTTTCTTCAAAACTTCCATTTCATTTTTTGTTCCTCTTTACGATAGCGAAATTTGGTGCACTTGCTCTTGGAATTTTGATATCTCATGTTTCATTTCTTCATCTTCATGAGTCATAGTAGAGCCTTCCAAAGTCTTAACGGGTGTTGAATTATTTCTAGGAGGAATTTTAGAACCCAATACTGATATCTATGCTCAATAGGCCTTTGGAATCACCTAGACTGATTTTTCAAACAAGACTTATGCAATTTGAAAGAAAAAAAAAAGTACACACCGTTTTCTTGATTTTGAGGAGCTCGATATTGAAACTGAATTATCACTGTGATTTCGGATCTTCAATATCTGAAATTCGGCCCTAAAGTAGCCCTCTGAATATTCTTTTGAATGCCACATGTCTAACCTGATTTGGATTCTTGAAGACAAAGTTATGCCCAATCTCCTACAATGAACTAATTATGGACTAGTTCAATAGAGCGAACTTGTACGACTTGCCACGTCTCATTTTTTCTTCCTTCAACTCTGAAATTGATATAGCATAAACTACAGTCCATTTACTTGTGGCCTATTTTTACAAAATCTCAATCCGATGCTCAGAGAGAGAGTTATGATGTTTTTCTCGAGGTCAACTCTTTGAGATGAAATTCGGGAGCCTGAAAAAATCAAAACTTCCACAAATCATATCTCCAAAAATATTGTGAACCAAGATCTAAAATTTTTACAGGAGGTTCCTCGAGCTTTTAGCTCTGCTCTGTGAAAATTTTAGCTTCTTAACCCTCGTAGAAAAAAATTTATAGCGAAAATTATGCGATGACTTGTTTAGGTTAAATTGAAAAGCCTGCACAAAGCCCTAACTTCCACAGATCATATCTCCGAAAATATTGCGAAACAAGCTCTGAAATTTTTTGAAGATATTCCTTAGGATTTCGGCTTCGCACTCTAAAACTTTGAGCTTCTTAACCTTCGTAGAAAAAAAGTTATAGCGAAAATTCCACGATGACTTGTTTGGAGCAGCGAAACCCTAGAATCCAAAGCTCTAATACCAAATGTTATGAAACTAGCTCCAACAATAGAAGAAAAGAGAGATCAACGTCTTAGAAATCAGCCACTTTGAGGGGGAAACCTCCAATACATTACATAAATGAACAATTCTTGGATGATACAAATGACAAAACCTCCTCTCTATATATAGGAGTCCATGGGGCCACAATGTAATCCAAGCCGACCTAAAAATAATAATGTAAGGGCACAATAATAACAATATGGGGGTTATAGGGGTACAAAAATAACAATAAGTGGGTTACACTAACAACAATAAGGGACTATACTAGTAATATAAGGACCTAATAGTGAAGGGAAAACAAAACGTGGTAGTTGATTCCCTCTCTCGCATACCAGCAGCGTTGTCATTGAAGGATGCCATGCAAGATTGGAAGGCTTGGCCGTTGGTTGAGTATTCCAAATACAGGAAAGCATGTGAGGTTTTGGATGGTGCATGTCGTGATGATCGATTCCAAGTGATGGATGATGTGATCTATTACAAGGATCATATCTATTTGGTTCCATAATCTTAGTTGAAGGAGATGATAATGCAGGAAGCACATGATTCTCCACTAGCAGGTCACCTAGGTTTCCTCAAGACCTGTCGCACAGTCAGGGAGAGATTCTCTTGGAGGGGTCTTGAGGGAGACATTTTGAGGCATGTGAGAGAGTGTGTAAAGTGTCAGAGAAACAAGGTGGAGCTCTCACATCAAGTCGAGTTGTTGCTGCCACTTCCCATTCGGGAGTAGAAGTGGGAGAGTGTATCTATGGATTTCATCATAGGCCTGCCAGCAACACAGGGGAGAGACTATATCTATGTGTTAGTGGAAAGACTAACCAAGTTTTCCCATTTCTTCGTTGTCTCTTCCAGATCTTCAGCCTCACATGTGGTTGAGTTATTCTTTCAAGAGGTATTTTGATTACATGGTCTCATCAAGACCATTGTGAGTGATAGGGACAACAGATTCATGGGAGCTTTCTGGCAGGAGTTGTTCCACTTGGTGGGGACTGATCTCACACCTAGTACCAGTTATCATACAAAGACCGATGGGTAGACATATATTGTGAAAAAACGGTTGGAGGGGTACCCACGCAATCATGTAACGGGGCAGCAGAGAGTGTGGGTCAAATGGTTGCATCTAAGGGAGTTCTACTACAACGCAATATATCGCATGTCTATTGGTATGTATCCTTTTTTAGCTCTTTGTGGATATGATGCACTCACTTTTTCTAACATGATTTTTGGAGATAGCAGGGTTCCTGGGGCCAACTTGGTTTGGGTTTAAGAGAGCTAGGAGATTCTTCGAGCTCTCAAGAACAATTTGCAAGTAGCTCAGAATCAACATAAGATATATTTTGATAAGCACAAGATGGAGAGATAGTTCAAGATTGGAGACATGGTCTATTTGCGCCTACAACTGTACAGGCAATCTTCACTCAAGCATGAGGGTGCCGAAAAATTGTGACCTCAATTTTATGGACCTTACCGGGATGTGAGGTATGTTGGTGAGGTGGTTTATGAGCTGGAGTTGCCTTCTAAGATCTGGATTCATAATTTTTTTCACGTCTCGTGCCTTAGGAAGGCATGGGACAGCAGGTAGCATCAGCAACAGAGTTGCCTCCATTGGATGATGAGGGGCATTTGATTTTGACGTCAGAGCTGATATTGGATACCTGGGAGAGGAGATTGAGGAAAAGGGTGGTCCGGGAGTATTTGGTCAAGTGGAAGGATTGCTGGAGTAGGATGCCACATGGGAGGATGAACAAAATTTACAGCCTCTAGTTTTGCAGTTGCTTGGGGTCAAGCAACATCCGATAGGGGAGGACTGTAATGTCCGTTCCTAAATTTTCCTAATGTTTGGAAAATACATTTTGAAAATTTTGAATTAAATAAAATAAATTACCTTTTGTGGCTAATATAAGAAATAAAGAAGGAAAAAAATAAATTAAGTTGCTAGTGGAAGATGGGACCCACAAGGATAGTGTATTGGGAAAGAAAGTAAATTGATTTCCCTTGGGTAAATCGATATGTATGGAGGGACCCACGATTTTGCATGGTGATAAATTATAAAAGGAAGGTTTGGGGAAGGCTTAGTCACCATTTTCATACTCTGATTTTAGAATTTCCTTAGTTGTTTAGCTAAGCCAAACGTTGTGTTGTTTAGCACAGGAGCTTCCCAAGGAGAGAAGCTCACCCCTTCTCTGATGGACATCGAGTGCCACTCAAGAAGGGTTTTCTTTAGTCTTTGTGATTCAGAGAGGCAACCATAGTTCCCACGCATTTGTGGAGCAGTTGGGACGTAGGAGGAGTTGTGATTGCGCGATAGCGGAAAGAAGTTGTTGTGTGTGAGTTTTGCAGTGAAGGAAATATTGCGAAGCAGCCATTGGAGAAGTTATTAGTGGATTTTAGGAGTGTCAGAGCAGCTTTAGTTCATGTGAGATCAGTTACACATTGTCCCTATCATTCACACTTTAGGAACTACGTCACTCACCTAGAGACTGTGCAGTCATTTGGAGGGAAACATTTGGTTAGAGCATTTGTCGGAATATTTTGGGTTGAGGAGCTGGAGGATTGATCATAGGTGAATTGTTTGAGGTTGTTGGTGTTTCGGAGTGCAGAGATATTCAGTAGCATCTATAGCACCAGATTTCGAAATTGGAGAAGGGCCAAGCAAAGAAGGGTCCAATTTTGAATATTTGATTTTGGGGCAGATCTTTCTGGGTTTTTCTGGGCTTTGGGAAAGGATCACTTCCCAAATTCCTAGAATTTTATGAGCACTTTTCAGTGGGTAAATCTAGTGCCAAATTCATCCAACAGTTGCAGAAACTAGGAGACAACACAATCTCAAATAAACAGTTGTTGCAGTAGTTGTATCATTTGTTATTGTTCACTTGAGGCTTGTAGCTTGGCTTGTGCAAGTCCAGGTGCACATATTCCATCTCATATTGTACTCCAGCCATCTATATTAATAAAATTTGGTGTTTCAGGCATATTTCTTGTATTTTTGTTTCTGAAATAAAAATTTATGTGTTTAGTTTATTGCATGTTTTGTATATCACTGTAAATTTTCTATTTTGAATACTACATTGATTTATTTACACATGATCTTGACGGGGTTTTTCCAAGTGTTCCACATCACAACATTAAAGTATTCTTGAGGTGATTGCCCCACCTCATCAACACAACAGTATAAGATATACTATCTAGTGCAAAGAGAGAGATAAAATTTCTTGGTGCAACATTTCATACCTAGAGAAGATTTTTGGACTATTTGAGGACTTCACATGATGCTTGACATTCAGAGGGACCCCTAAATGTTGAAACATTGAGCCATTGATGTTAGTTTTTGGGATATTGATGATGTGCATGGTGGACTGAGGATGCCCCCAAGCTGGCCTTGACTCTATTTGATGGGAATTACTTGATCTAAAGCCTAAATGATGATGGTCATCCTTGAGATGACAAGGGAGGATTTGTGCACCCCTTGGAGCCCCCATGTTTGATATATTTTGATGTCATGTCACTACTTTTCCTCTTGTAAGGGTGATGTAGGGAACTTTTGTACATGAAATATTGGCATGGAGACTTTTGATGGTTTGTACTTGATTCTTGAGGTAGTTCATGGAGTATGGAGCACTCCTTATCCCTTACCTTATACTTGAAGGCATATTGAGTTCATTTGGAGGGTGGAATCACACTATTAGAGCATTAATTACCTTGTAGGTTAAGGCACTCGCCTATAATTTTGCTAATCAACATTAAAAATAAATTAAATTTCCCTAAACCCTCTCTCTCTTAAGCATCTATGGTAAATGCTAGGGTTTTAAAAACAAATTTGTGCATAATGTGTTGTTTTATTGCATAGTGGTGCCTCTAAATTGTAGGATGATTTACATCAACAATATAAAAGAAAAATCTAGCATCATAACTTGTCTTTCACAACCTAAAAATGTTGAAAACATCTTTGTTTATTGTTTTTTGCACATATCTAACAGCCCTAAAACCTTTTTACTTGCACTAGCCTTAATATCTAATGGAAACCCTTTGTTCCTCTCTTGTTTAAAATCATTTTAAGTATTTTTCTAAGGTTTTTATGTCTAATTGAATGCCCTAATATTGAATATCATACAAACCCCAACTTATAGAAGCCTTTTCATTAGTCTAAGCTTAGAGAGCTTGAACCCTAGCTTTGAATATATTGGTCATATTAGGCCCTGCCAAGCCCTCTACCTTTCTCGGGACCTCCAAATAAGTCATCTTGAGCCATGGTATTACAATACCTTGTAGGTGGCATAGGTAAGTCTCCCTTGTGGTTGAAATCGCTAAATAGGAGGAAAAGGTTGTTGAGGTAATAGTGGCAACCCTTGCTCATTGTTTCCATAAGATTTGGATCTTGCCTAGTGAGTCCATCAAATGGACCCACTAGATTTTGGGGCAATGAGTCCATGCAATAATTTTTTACATAAACAAGAAGATCCACCTATTTGAGGAGATTATAGGTGTCTAAAAGGAAAACATCTAGCATACCTTGCCTACATAATTGAAAAACAACGACTAGTTTGAGGAAGATGGCTTCGTGGTACATATTTTATCCCTATTTTGTCAATTTCCAATTGGCACACTATATTTGGCTACAATTGTCCATCATTCGCTGCATAATATTCATTGCAATGTATTATTTTCACATAATTAAATGCATTCAATTGAATATTGGCCACTTGAAAGGTTGAAAGACACACATATGAAGGAGGTTTGACTTGAATATCTTGTCATGTTGGTGAGCTATCCACATAACTTGGATATCTTGATTGAATAACTCTTCTAGAAGAGCACATTTTAAGGTGAGGTTGTATGCTCTAAAAAGCAACAAATAAAAGCCATGGTAGTGGAAAAACAAAAAAAACTCACCCTCTATCCGAGAAGATAACTTACCCTTTATGACATTGCCGTTACCTTTGCTAGTGTCCCAAATATCTCTCACACAAATATATCCAATCACTTCATCAGTGGGCCTTCACCTTCCTTAACCTACAGTGCATTTAAATTTAAACAAATGATATAATTATAACGCAACAAATGAGTTAAATTAAAACAAGCATGGAACCATATAATTATGTACTAGCAAACAAGTAAATTCTTCGATACATACCTCCATCGCCTTTGCCCACTACGCTTTTGGAAAGACCCGTTCAATTTCTCCACCCACTAAACCCCCCCAAAAAAGGGAAAGTAGTAAAATAGATCAAAGATCATACAATAAAAATAAAATATCAAGTAAGAAAAAATGATGAAATAGTACATAAGAAAAAAAAAATATCATGTAAAAAAATTAGCATGGCCATGCTTAAAAACAAAACACGTAGAAGTTATTAAAAAAATAAAATAATAAAAGATGCAACCAACAATAGCAAAAAAACAACAAAACTAAACAAACAAACAAACAAAATAAAAAACAATAGATGGAGACATTGATTTGTAATCCTAAAATGCGTCGATGGCCAACCAAGGACACCCTGCACACCAAAAACAATTTATGAATAATATATTTAATACACAACATATCCTAAGGAACATGAAACAAATATCAAAATATCTTATGAGATATCTTAATTAGATACCAACAATATTACGAATAATCTTATGCACTAGAAAGTACAAGTTATTCAAACGCTAAAAATCAACCCTAAATAGATAAAGAGGGAGAATGGTTGTATTTGAAACGAAAAGGATTAAGTAGCAAATCATAAATGGATTTTGCACCAAAAGAGAACTCACCTCTACCTTTGTATTCTTTGCACTCTATTACAATCTCTATCTCATAAAGATATTTCAATAGTTTCATTAGTGATCCTCCACTCGCTATTATATTATATGTATTTCCCCTCACTCAACAAAAAATTATGAAAACATATTAAATAGATAGAAAATGTTGAGTTATTATGAATAAACACTAGAAAATACATCTCATGCAAAGACTAAAAAACATAAACCCTAAATAAATAAGGAAGGAGGGACATATATATGTAAATAGGGAATCATATGGGTATAAGAGAACTCACCTATTGAATTTAAATGAACACATGTAAGCATATGTGTCACCTTGACCTTTTCCTTCACCCACTTCACCTATGGAATTATGGGTTGTTAAAGCCTACCCTAATTTCCCACTCAATGCACCAAATAGAAATCAAAATAGACACTTAAATAGAAATCAAAATAGACACTTAAATATATTATGAGAATATCATAAATGAAAACAAAATGTCTTATGAGAAATATTATGCAAAATTGCATCTTATGTATTGACCAAAAATCACAATTCCTCCACAAGAGAGGAGAACAATTGTATTTAAATGAGAAGATATCCCTAAACTCCCTATCCGGCTCCACACTCTCCTACACATCTACAAGTCTCTCACAAAAAAGTATTTCTATAGTTTCATCAATGCTCCCCTACCTTCCTTTACCTATATTTCTGTAACATTCATTATATAAATAAATCCCAAAAATATAATATGCATTCAATTATACCTTTGCTATGGTGACTCACATCACTAAACAATATTTAGTAGTTTCACTAATGGTCCTTCACCTTTCTTGATATGCATTGCATCTAAATTTCAACAAATGCACATGACATAACAATGAATCAACAAATGAGTTAAAATGAAAAGGGCATCAAAACCGTATAATTTAGTAACAAAAAAGTTCCCTCATACATACCTCTTTTTCATTTGCCCATAAACAAGTAAATTTCCCCATACATACCTCATTCACCCTTTTCCACTACACTTGTCATTTGCAAGTCTCTCACACAAAAATATTTATGTAGTTGTATCAATGTTCCTCCACCTTCCTTTACCTGCATTTGCATAACACTCATTATATAGAAAAATCCCAAATAATATAATATGCATACAATTAGACATTTTCTACGGTGCATCACATCATACAAATATATTTGGTAATCTCACCAATGGTGTTTCACCTTTGTTGATCTATATTGTGCTAAATTTAAAAAAACATACATGATATTATTGATGAAGCAACAAATGAGTTCAATTAAAATGGCATGAAACCATATAATTTAATAACAAACAAGTAAGTTCACCAATACATACATCTTTCGACTTCCCCCATAAACAATTAAATTCCTCCATGCATACCCCATTCGCCTTTGCCCACTACACTTGTAGACCCTGCATCATCCCCGCACACAATGGGTTGCTAAGGTCTTCCTTAATTTCTCACCCATTGAATCCAATATATATATATATATATATATATGAACTAAAGAAATAAGCTCAAAACACATAGAAGAAAGACAAAATACCAAAGCATAAGTTGGCATGGCCATGCTGACAAATACAAAGATTAAGAGCCACAACATTTAAGAAGAAAAAAAAAACAATAGAAACAAAAATGACCAACAATATAAAAATACAAAGAAGATACAAAGATATAAGAGCCACAAAATTTAAGAAACAAAATTAAACAACAATAGAAACAAAATTGAGAAACAATAAAAAAAATACAATGAAAATAACAAAAGCAAAACACAAAAACTCAAATAAGAGATAAACTTTGCACTGCAACTACAAATTGCATCCATGGCCACAACCAAGGGCACCTACACAGCAAAAACTAAATAACTATTTAAACCATATAATTTAGTAACAAACAAGCAATTTCCCTCATACATACCTCTTTCTCTTTTGCCAATAAACAAATAAATGTCCCCATACATACCTCATTTGCCTTTTCCCACTAAACTTGTGGGCTCCTACACAACTACATTTCTCTCACACAAATATTTATGTAGTTTTATCAATGCTCCCCCACTTACATTTGCATAACATTCATTATATAAAAATATCTCAAATAATATAATATGCATTCAATCATACCTTTGCTATAGCGTCTCACATCACACAAATTTACTTTGTAGTTTTATCGTTGCTCCTTCACCTTCATTTCCCTACATTTGCATAACATTCATTATATAAATAAATCCCAAATAATATAATATGCATTCAATTATACCTTTTCTATGGTGTCTCACATCACACAAATTTATTTGATAGATTCACCAGTGGTCCTTCACCTTGGTCCATCACCTTTCTAGATCTGTATTGCACAAAATGTCAACAAATATGTATGATATAGAGATGAGGAAACGAATGAGTTCAATTAAAATGGGCATGAAACTACACAACTTAGAAGCAATGAATGAGTTCAATTATAATGGGCATAAAACTATATAACTTAGTAACACTCAAGTAGATTTCCCCATACATACCTCTTTAGTATTTCCCCATAAAAAAAGTAAATTCCTCCATACATACCTCATTCACGTTTCCCCGTAAACAAGTAAATTATTCCATACATACCTCATTCACATTTTCCCACTACAGTTGTAGACTTCGCATCAACCCTAAACCCACACAATGGGTTTTTAAGGTCTTTCTTAATTTCCCCACCCATTGAGTCCAAAAAGAAATATGAACAAGAGAAAATAAGCTCAAAAAATACACAAGAAAAAATATATACCAAAGCATACCTTAGCATGGCCATGCTCTCAAATACAAAGATATAAAAGCCACAACATTAAAAAAAAACAACAACAACAACAACAAAAGAAAACAAAATGACCAACAATAGAAAAATACAACAAAAATAACAAAAGTAAAACATATAAACTCAAACAAGAGATAGACTCTGCACTACAACTGCAAAAAAACATCCATGGCCAACCAAGGGGACCCTCCACACCAAAAAATAAATAAATATTAAGCAAAGACTAGAAAATATTCAAAAAATATATTAAGTACACATGTAATATTATGATAAATATGAAACAAATAAGGAGGGAGAAAACTATAGTATTCATAATAAGAAATATTGCATAGTATATCATACATGAATTTCACATCAAAAGAAACTCACCGCCAATTTTTCCTCAACACTCTACTACAATGTATCTCATGAAAATATTTCGATAGTTGCATCAGTGAACCCCGACATTCCTTTACCTACATTGCATTGCATTCAATAATTAAAAAAATGGATAATAATGTAAAATGACTCAAATTTAAACAAAAACACATATGGGACCATACATTTTCCACAACATTTACATTTACCCACTATATCTATGGAATCATGGGTTACCCTAATTTCCCTCTCAATGTACCAAATAGAAATCAAAATAAACACTTAAATATATTATGAGAATATCATAAATGAAAACAAAATGATTGTTAAGCAAAATTATGTAAAAGTACATCTTATGCAATTACCAAAAATAATAATCCTTCAATAAGAAAGGAGAAAGGATAACCATTGTATTGAAATGACAAGATATACGTTAACTCACTTTCTGGTTGTACACTCTCCTACATATCTACAAGTCTCTCACACAAAAATATTTTTTTAGTTTCATCAATGTTCCTCCAACTTTCTTTACCTACACTTGCATAGCATTCATTATATAAATAAAATGTTCTTGCAACTTTCTTTACCTACACTTGCATAACATTCATTATATAAATAAAACCCAAATAATATAATATGCACCCAATTATACCTTTGCTATGTTTTCTCACCTTACAAAAAGATATTCAACTGTTTCACCAGTGTTCCTTCACCTTTCTTAATTAGTATTGCATCTAAATTTCAATAAACACACATCATATAATCACGAATCAACAAATAAGTTAATTAAAATATGGATTAAGACCATATAATTTAGTAACAAATAAGTAAGTTCCCTCATACATACCTCTTTCACAATTTCCAATAAAAAAGTAAGTTTCCCCATACATTCTGCACTTTCCTTTCCCCACTACACTTGTGGACTCCTACATATATGCAAGTCTCTCACACAAAAATATTTTTGTACTTTTATCAATGCTCCTCCATCTTCCTTTACCTGCATTTTCATAGCACTCACTATACCAATAAATCTCAAATAATATAATATGAATTCAATTATAACTTTTCTATGAAAGCAATTAATTATAACAAAATGGACATCAATTCGACGCATTTTGTAAAAACAATGAAAGCATTGAGACAAGTACAAGCTCTCTTGACATAGTGAATCATGAAGGCATGGATTGTAGCAATAGCAATTTGAAGTCATGTGTGAGGATGGTTGCAAAGGTATAGATATTTTTTGTTTGATAATAGCGTTCAAAAGGTTCAGGCGAAATATAGGGAATACAAGCATTATGTGAACAAAATTAAGGCTACTGTCAAGATCCAATGTGCAGGATAAGAGCACTTATTTAGTCAAAAATTTCTAGTTTAAGATATGCGACAATCAAGGTTCAGCCCAAGAAAAGGAAGTTATTTTGATTCAATCATGACATGGAGCTTTGACTCAAAGACAAAAATTCCGCAATATTAAAGCAGTTGTACAAAGTGTTGTGAGAACTTGGCTCTCAACGAATAAACTTCAAGATTCTTTTGCATTCTCTACAATTTAGGAAACAAAAACTTGGCACCTCAAGGAAAATGGATTTTTGATCTTATGCTCCAGAGTTGAAGATGTGAGGCAAGAGAAGGCTTCCATTGTTATTCAATCTCATTATAGGGCTACCACTGCAAGGAGGAAGTTTTATAAAAGTAAAGCAACCATTTCATTCTTACAAGTGTTATAAGGTCTTGGATCGCAACTACTTTGTAGAAGCAAAATGGACATCATTTCAACACATTTTTTAAAAACAATGAAAGCATTTAGAGAACAAGCTCTCTTGATACAGTGAATACCATAAAGTCATAGGCCACAGCAATAATAATTCAAATTCATGTACAAGGTTGATTGCAAAGGTCTAGATATGTTTTTTTAGTTAGTAATGTTCAGAAGATTCAACTGAAATATAGGGAATATAAGCATTATGTGAATAAAATTAAGGCTAGTGTCAAGATCCAATGTGCATGGAGTAGAACACTTATTCAGTGAAAATTTTCTAGTTTAATGTATGCCACAACCAATGTTCAGAGCTATCAACGTGGTTACCTTTCTAGAAATCAATTTAAATACCAAAAGGTAGTTGATGTTGTGATTTAGAGTTGTTATCATAGCTATAAATGTCGTAAACAAAACGAATTATGTAGAGATGCTTCAATCAAAAGACTGAGTGCTATTAGGGGAAGACTAGCATTACAATCTTATTTAAAGTATAAAGACTATATATACAAAGTGAAATGTTGTTTCTAAGGTTGACTCGCTAGAAAATAATTGTAGCAATGCACTAAGGTTGGTGCTTACAACAAAATTTTACTAGGTAAGGTTCAAACAATTGAGGAATCTAAACTCAACCATTCACCTACAATAATACAGGTAGCTTTTCGAGGTTGGAAGGGCAAGAAAATATACAAGATGAAGCTTATAACGGTAGTTTGGGTCAATTATATCTTTGGTGGGCTTCATGTGCGACAAAATTAATTACAAAATAATGTGGTAGGGTGCATATATGAAAATATTCAATTGTCGTCCAATTGTGCACAATAGAAAACGGATACTAAATTTGAAACAACTATTCAGATATTTTATCATACTTATTTTCCCATTCACTACCCTTCAGGGAGGCAAGAGAAGAGATTATAAAGGCACCAGAGATTATGGTCACACAAGTATTTGCTAATGTTTAGCATGTGAATCATGATCTGTATTCTAATGCTTCAAATTCACAAAAAGCATGTCTGGAACACATTCTTTATAAATACATTGGATTTTTTAAATAAAATAAATGTTTTCATAAAGTGAAGACAACATGAAAATATGGACAGCCTGTGGAGTATTTTATTACAGGCTTGTTAATTTTGGGCAACTAGGTCCAAACTCCATGTTGCATTGCTTATATTATGGATATGATATTTTTGTTCGATTCCTCTTTTGGAGAGGTGCAAGATTCATCTAAAGATAATATTGTTTGGATGAGAAAAACTTATATTTTGAATTTATTTTCCACACGTGTCTAATTTTCAAGGTCGGTCAGAATTGTAATGTAGGCTCACAAGCCCCAAAATATGTGTCACTCACCCCCAGTCATGGATATAAATTGTAGAGACATGATGTTCATTTCGTCATCAACTCATCTCACACATCTCTCTCTCATCTGATTAGTTCATATAGCCTATGAGGCTTCTCTCTCCTCCACACATGTGAAACAGGAAGCTGGAAATTTTCGGACTGTTTTTAGTGCTTTTCTTGTTGCGTTGACCAACATTGACTTTGGGTCAACCCTCATTGTTTCACTAAGTTTTTAGCACAAAAAATTTGATCTATAGAGGCCGCATTTTAGGGCACAAAAATCGAGTTGAAACCTTTACCTTTGACCACAACATTTATTGCAGCTTTGACCGCAGCGTTGACTAGTTTGACCGCAAATTTGACTGGTTTGTTGACTATTTTGTGGACTAGTTTTTGGGGTGAGTTTGACCTTGAAGGAAGGCTTACTTTGACCATGTTTGATTGAACCTATTTTTAGGTTGAAGGGGTGGTTTGACCAGGAAAGTCTTCGCTGGCTAGGGCATCCTATTGATTGTTGTAACAAACATTTTTCTCTATCTCTGTTGAATAAGAAGAATTAAAAACTCTTATATCTTGTATGGGCTTGTCTTCTGTCGATTTGATTTTATGTTCTATCAGCATTTACTTTCAAAGGTTATGTGATTACAAATTTGAATTGGGCTAATAAGAAAGATTGAAGTAAACTGCACTAAGCATAGAACATACCATGGTTGTCTAAAATTAACATGGTATCAAAGCTAAGGTGAAGACAAAGCCTAAGCAAGTGTGAAAAGAAATCATCGAAGAAGTTGAATAATCAAGGACCGGGATCAATGGCATCCTCATCATATAAGGGTTTCAAGTTTGATGATAATTTGATTGATTAGTCTGATTACCATGCTTGGAAAATGTCTTTGGATTTGACATTGGAAGACCAATATGTTATGGATTATGTGCAAGGGAAGATCAATGACCCTCCATCAAATGCATCGGTTGCCACTAAGACAAAGTACAAGAAAGGGGAAGTCAAGGTGAATAATATCATCAGAGATTCTATTCATAAGAACTTGGTTTCTTATATCTCTGACTTGGGCACATCTAAAGAGATGTATGATAAGTTGGTTAGCATGTTCAGGTATAGCAATGCTAATCAAATTCTATTTTTGAAGAACAAGTTGAAGGAGATCAAGAAAGGCAAAGGATAATCCATCCAATCATATTTCATGAGGCTCATCAAAATCAAGAATGATCTCTTAGCTATTGGAGAAGCCATAGCTGACCGAGAGCTCACTCTCATTGCTCTTGGAGTACTCCCCCTAGATTGGTATGTATTCAATACTACAATTCTTAATACTAATGTGATTCCTGATTTTGATGAATTGTTGACGAGATGTACTGAAGATAAGGATGATGGAAAGAAACAAACCCTCAAATGGGAATGGAAGTGAGCATACTTCCTTCTCCTCTCATGCAAAGAAGAGGAACAATCGGTCCTGAAGATGAACCACACTAGCTGGGTTGAAACGCGTCGACCAAATTCTTTGCTATGTGATTTTTACCGAAAGATATTTGTATACAAACTATGGATCACAAAAGCCATATTTCAAATTAAGAGTAACAATGATGGTTTGAGAAACCAAAATCATGGAAGAGCGGGTCCCAAAGGAAGATGTTACACTTGTAACAATTTTTGTCACTATGAAAGAGAGTTCCCTAATAGAAGGGACTCTTCCGAAGATGATGACAACAACAACTTCAGGGGGGATTGAAATCAAAGGAACAATAGGTTCAAAGGAAAGAGGAAGGCTCCCATTGATCGAAGTGGAAATGGGAAACCTTTCAAAAGGTCAAGGAATTCCACGTATGATGAATCTAATGTTGTTGATAGGAAAAATGAATATATTCTTATATCTGCCCTCTCTACTGCATTTCCTTCCGACACCCTAGACAATTGGTTGATTGATAGTGGTACCTCAAGGCACTTCACTGGAAATAAGGAAGCCCTCTCTAATTTGATTGAAAAGGATACTAATTTGGAAATTATCCTTGGAGACAATGCCACCTATCCCGTGAAAGGGACAATGACTGTGACCCTTCATCTAAATCAAGGACAAGTCTTCTTCTTGTAAGATGTGTTGTACGTACTTGACTTGAAGAAGAATCTAGTGTCTATCTCGACAATGGAAGACAAAGAATTCAAGGTGGCATTCATCGATGGAAAGGTACGCATTTGGAAGAGGAAATTCAAAGAAGTGTTCACTGTTGGTTTTAGGGTTGATACACTCTATCAGGTTGGAGGGAGTCCACTAGGGGCCATGACATGTGACACAACTCTTCAATTTGATATATGGCACCGAAGGTTTGCACACCTTCATTACAAAGCCCTTCCTAAAGCAAGGAAGGTGGTGATAGGGATACCCGATTTCAAATATGATCATGAAGGTGTATGTTAGGGTTGTGCCGAAGGAAAGAATACAAGGGGACCATTCCCCTCAAGTGTCATGAAGACATATAATATTTTGCAATTAATACATTATGATCTATCTGGTATGATGCATGTAACATCCTTGGGAAGATGGTTATATTATATAATTTTATAGATGCCTTATCTCACAAAACTTGGATATACTTCTTGAAGAAGAAGGACGAAGCATTCAAGTGGTTCCATACCTTCAAGGCCTTGGTTGAAAATCAAACAAGGAAGAAGATACAAATTTTGAGGATCAATAATAGAACCGAGTATGAGTCGAACTAATTCAATGATTATTGCAGGGAATCTGGCATTAAGAGGGAGACCACCATTGTGTATACTCCCGAAAAAAATGGCATTGTTGAAAGGAAGAATAGAACCATTTTGGAAGTTATTGTGCCATGCTTTATGACCAAGGCCTTCTGAAGTTTCTATGGGGAGAAGCTGCCAGTGCCATGATTTATGACCAAGTTCTTCAAAATATATGCCCACATTCCGCATTGGACTCTAAAACTCTCGAAGAAGTCTTCTCTAGTAAGAAACCTGATGTCTCTCATTTTAGAGTTTTTGGAAGTCTCGTTTATTTTCATGTGCATAAGAAAAGAGGAGCGAATTGGATGCTTCTGGGAAGAAGGGAACATTTGTGGGCTGCAATGAAACCTTGAAGGCATATATAATCTATGTGCCTGGTCAAAGAGAAGTGGAGATATTCCATGATGTCACCTTCGACAAAGATGTTTCCCAAGCAAGTCAAGGATCTTCCTATCTCAAAGGAAGACATAAAAGAAGAAGAAGCTGGAAGGCAGGGAGAACTGAAGCATGAATCGATGGTTGATGTTGAAGGTTCTATAGATCCTATAGATACACCTTCTTAAAAGAATACCTTCATGTCTTAGAGACACTTTCGAAGATGCTGAGGGAGATACTGCTCCAAGGGGAACATTCAGTGAGAGTAAGAAGTTGAATAGGTACCAAGGGTACCTAGCTTCCATGAGCACTATTGTACAATCTGAGCCTGGAACTTTTGAAGAAACCGCAAAGCATCAAGTTTGGAAGGATGCTATACACGAGGAATATGAGTCGGTCATGAGAAATGATGTTTGGGATGTGATCCCTACACCAAAAGAAAAATCTATTGTCACCTCGAAATGGCTCTACAAGATCAAGCATGGAGCCAATGGAAGTGATGAAAAGTACAAGGTAATATTTGTTACCTGAGGCTTCTCTCAAAATGAAGGCATAGATTATGATGATATATTTGTACCTTTTTCCCTCTATACCACCATCTGATCGATCATTTCCATTGCTCCAATGCAAGGATGGTTTCTCCATCAAATTGATGTGAAGACTTCTTTCTTACATGATTCAATCAAGGAAGATTTATATGTGGAACAACCTCTGGGGTTCGAAGTCCAAGATAGAGACACATATGTATGCAGGTTGAAGAAATCCCTCCATGGGTTGAAGCAAGCCCCCGGGGCTTGGTATGAGAGGATCAATAGCTACTTGATGAAGTTGGGATTCGCTCAAAGTGATGTGGATCCAAACCTTTATTTTAAGGTTGACAATGACAAGCCTCTCATTCGGGTTCTCTATGTGGACGATCTATTTCAAACAGGTGTTGACCCTCTCGTTCATCAATATAAGAGGGAGCTAGCTTCTGAGTTCGAGATAAATGACCTAGGACTGATGCACTATTTCCTAGGATTTGAGGTCTGACAAAAGCTGGGTGAGATTTTCCTTTCTCAAAGAAAATATGTTGTGAAGCTGCTGGAGAGATTTGGGATGGTGGACTACAAGTCCGTGACTACTCCGATAGAATTCAAATTTAGGAAGTTGTGTAGAAGTGTTGTTGGGCTCGAGTTGGGAAAGCCCACGGAGTATCGTCAACTCATGGGGGCCTTGATGTTCTTAGTGAACTCACGTTCGATTCTTTGTTTTGCAGTGAAAAAGTTGAGTCAATACATGGTCGAGCCTCATCAGATTCACTGGATTGGTGCCAATAATATCTTGATATATCTTCAGGGCACAATAAACCATGGGGTGAGATACACTTTCGGGAGTATGAGGTTCCATGGTTATACCGATACCGATTCGGCAGGCAATGTGGTGAATTGTAAGAGCACATCTGGATGTTGCTTCACTCTAGGTTATGCTTCGATATATTGGATGAGCAGGAAGAAGAAATCGGTTGCTTTGAACACCATTGAGGATGAATACAATGCAGCGAGTATGGCTTGTTTTGAAGTTGTTTGGTTAAAGTTCTTAAGTGAGTTGATTGGACATTTGTTGTGTTAGGGTCCTATAAATATAGGATTCATAATTTTGATTTGACTCTGTTAAAATTCTTGAAATATTGTACATACCTTTGCTTTCTACAAATGTATTCCCAAATTAAAAAAATTAAAAAAAAAGAGGGTATGTCCTAAAAGAACAATCAAAGGACAAAAAGAAACAAAGATCAAAAGAATATTAACTATGAACCCCATCAAAAATAGATCATGAAAGTGTTGCAAGTTTAAATGCCATTACTTTAGTTTAATTTTTGCGAATAAGATTGTGTGTAGCTTGTCCTAAATGCCACAAATCCATGAGGGTCAAACAGCTTAAACTTGACCTCTCATGCTTTAAATTTCATGTTGTTATATAGAGGATAAAGATCTGTCAAACAGTTTAAACTTGAAAAATCAGTAGATAAGATAGAGAATAAATGAGGAGCTCAACAGTTTAATCTGAGCCCTCGGATGAAATAAGGTTAGAATTATATAGTTTTTATGTTTTGAAAGAAAATTGATTTAGGGTTGCAAGCTTAAATGCACCCATGAAAATGAAGTAAAAAATGTTAGAAATAATGATGGGTAGGTAGAAAGAAGTTTTGCAAGACATGTAATAAAGCATCATCGGGCAAAAAAATCACTAATTTCCCCTCCCCCACAATGATTCAGTATTTTACACATTTGGTTATAGAGGCTCAGAGCATTTCTCTGACTTCTGTTGGGACCGGACCCAAGGCTCGATAACTGATTGGTTAAAAATATTGGATTTCCTACATAAAACCCATTTTCATCAGTATTTTCACTCTCATCCATGATCATGATCCTTTTTCCTAAGTAAAATACCATTTTTTGCTTAGTAAAAGTAAAAAACCTAAATAATTAATTTCATCTCCATTCACAAACACTCAAAACCCATAAAATGCATTTTATCTTAAGTCTATGTGTAAAAAATAAAAAATGGGACAAAACTATGCTATATCGCCTATTTTACACTTTACTTAATTTAAATACTATGTATTTTAATCCATTTCATTTCATTCCATTCCATATTAACTATTAACCTAAAGTATTAAATCCCTTTATTATATCCCTCCAGTATATATTATTAAATCCATTATATATAAATAACCCTCAAAACCCATTTATTTAAAGTTTAAACCTATGTTTATATTATCCCACATGGTGAAATAAATCCCCGCCCTTTCCCATAAGGTTTAAATATATCCCCACCCCTATGGTTCTTAAACACTTTGTAAAAGGTTTATATACCATATAAATATTAATACCCCCGCCAGCACTATTGGCTAAAACATTCAATTAAATGTTTTAATTTAATATAACATTATCCTTCCGCTCGATCATTTAACCCAAGGTTTTAAACGTTATAAAGTTATATTTATAATGTTAAAAACCTATCCCGCCACATTGATAAACCTGGACCCCATTCTGAAATCCTGATACATCTTCCAAAACAAATCTCGACCATTCGCATGAGTCCTTCCCAATCCAATGATCAATAACCCATATCGCTAATAAAGTTGCGCGATACCAACACATTCCATTTCTACGCGAAATAGGGTGTTTTAGCCTTTCCGCCCTCCTCTACGTGGCTTTATTGGATTGGGTCAAATTCATTTGAAACCACTTACCACCTTAGACCCGCGTAATAACCACTCGTGGTTTCTATCCTATGAAGCCTGAAAAACCACCTATTTGCCCGACATGACTGCCATTTAATGTATTTTATGTTTAAACGATAAAACCCCATATGCACCAGTAAATCCCTTTTTGCATTTTCAGTGTGTTTATCCATCCCGACTGAAGATACAAAGCTCCTAATATACTATTTTACGCCCAGAGGACCTGAAAAAAGCTATTGCAACTACTGTTAAAACCGATTAAAGCTTCCAATTTACTTCCAAAGTCTTCAACAGCCCTCAGAAAACCTTCGCTTTCCTAGAGAAATCCTCCCTGCAGCAAAGGTTTCATTAAAATTTGTTTTGTTTTGCACGTTATTGGCAAAAGAATAATTGGGATAAACAACTTAATACTAGTTAAAGACCTGTTTACTCAAAAAATTCACAAGGAAATGATTTTGAATTGTTTTCCTAAAAACAAGAAGATTTCATACAGTAGCAGAACAGAAAGAAGTCATTTATGCAGAAAGAGATAAATTTTCACAGTGAATGGTAAAAGTGAAATAAGAATTCACAATGATAGTGAAAACATAATAGTCAAATAGCATCAGAGTTAAAGTATATCATATGAAAGTCACAGTAAAGGTAAAAGTGAAAAGGTAACAGAGCAGTCAAGGTAAAACAGTAAAAGTAAATACAGAGGCAGCAATAGTTAAACAGAGATGAAAATACTTTCGACAACAACAATGAAGTTTATCCAAAGTTAAAGTAAAAACATTTAAAATAACACTAAGGTTAAAAGATGAAAACAGAACAAAAAGGGACATTTTTGCAGAAATTCCCTGTTTAAGTCATTGTTTTGCAGAAACTATTGTGACCAATCCAAGATTAATTTTTTAAAACTAAAGGATGTTTATGTTCCTAAGATTTCCAACTACAAAACCTCTCCCACGTTTCTAACAGCCATTATGGGTTTGGAAATATTAAATAATATTTGAAAGAATTTTTTACAGAAAACTCCTGTAAAGTCATCATTTTGCAGAGAGCCAATCAGAAATACATCTTACAAAACTAAATGAGGATTTTGTTCCTAAGAGACCCATCTACAAAAACCTATCTCAAGTTTTGAACCATTATTACAGAATGAGAGATACATGCACATATTTATAGCCTATTTTTCAGACTCTGCAAAGCTCTGTTTTACACATCTTTTTTCTGAGCCTATTGTGAACAACGGGAACTTAATTTTGGGAAATTGTGAGAGGTTTATCTTAGAAATATATTTATAAACAAAAGCATCTTTCACTTTTTACATATCTATTTAGGATTGATAAATACAAAGGTATCATTGGACCCCAATTTTGCATAATTTCTGGAGCAAAAAGCACAAAGGATACAGTTAGTGACATGGATGCCTCATCATCAAATAAGAGTTGATATCAAATTCAAATTATCTTCTTTTTCACCATCAATCCATAAGCGTAGTTCCAAATAGATTCATTATTTTTTAGTGTCCTTTATTTAAGTTTTATTTATGTAAAACAGTTTGAGATATTTGTAAAACAATCTTGATATTTTTTCAAGATATTTTAGTTTAGAATTTGTATAAATACTTCATATTTTGAAGTATTATTGTGGAATAAATTGCTGAAGATTTCTATAGTCATTTTTATTATACTTGAAGGTTTTAGTGTTTCAAATTCGAGTAGCAGGCATGATCGAATCAATTAGCATCATATTTCAGGATTCATGTGATAATTTATTGAAGTAAAGTATTTTCTACTTGTCATTGTTTATCTTCTTTGTTTCATGCATCCATATATGTGTTCCAAATTTGAATGAGTAAACAGGAGTATTACTTCAGGAATTGTTAAAAGAACCCTATCTTTACTGTTTATCATTTCTATGTTTTCTGCTAATTTTCAGAGTAGGGAACCCTTAATTGCTCCCTCTTTCGTTTGACCTCTGCCTACTACTTCTCTTTTCCAGATCAAAGAAACCTTCATTGCTCTTTATCCCGATCAAATCACCTCACCAAACAGCCTTCCAAGATATTCAAAGGGTTATCTATCTTGCCCTGAAAACATTTGACTTTTTGACCTTGATCCTAGCTCTGTCTGCTTGACTTTTAACTCCTTGGCCCAATGGACAAACAGATTTCCCGCTATCCATCTCATTAATTGATTTTTCCCACCAAATCAAACAAATCAAAACCAAATTGCAAAATCATAACTAGCCTAGTATTTTATAAATCAAAGCAAAGTTAAATTTTATAGAGAGAGCCCTCTCTAAACCCTAGGAAGGCTAGATCCTAGATTTTAAAAGTAGGTTTGTGGTTAGATCGGTGAGTTCTTTCTTTAACCTTGAGAAATTACTGAGTAATAACATATTGGAAACTATACTGGGGAAACTAACATTTTCTTCAGAAATATTTTACAGGCTTCGATCTGATCTATGATGGTGGACAGTGATCAGACACACAAAGGTTAAATCATCCACCTGGCAACTCCAAATCAATTTCACAATCAAGACTCCACTGGAGGAATGAACCTGAAAAAACAATATGGAAAGATCAGGCTTTTAACTTGGATCTTAATCCAAGACATCATGTTCTTTCTCATTAAGAAAATTTTTCAATGTATATTGTATTTTATAGAAGATCTTAGATTATTTTTTAATTATTTTCCTTTAAAGATTGTAAGTACTAATTCTCTTAATCTCTTTGAGCAGCTTTCTTCTAAATCTAATGGTGATCATTTTTCAATTAAGAAGCCTCAAGTAATCAAGACTAATCTTACAATACCTGTGCATATTCTTGTACCATATAAAGTTCCAGATAGATATAAGCCCTTTATTTTACCTCCTATACTCCATGATTTTCCTAATAACTACTACAAACATCTTCCTAGATTTGATGGAGAGAATGGTATCACTGCCCAAAAACATATTCAAGGTTTTGAGAATTATCTAGACCTATTTGAGATTAATGAAGATGATGTTAAAATCAGACTTTTATCTCTTTCTTTGTCAAATAGAGTAAAAATTTGGTTCAAGAATCTACCTATTGCAAGCATCTCAAATTTCCAACAGTTTGTCAAATTTTTTCTTAACAGATGGATAATTAAAGTCAATCTTTTTGTGATCATAGAAGAATATAATCAGTTAAAAAGACATCCAAATGAAACAATAAAACAATTTTTTGACAGATTTAATCAAGTTTATTATTCAATGCCAGAAAATATTAGACCCCCTCATGATTCAGCTCTCTTACATTATCCAAGTGCCTTTGATCTAGAAATAGAATTTCAGTTAAGAGGAAGAGAGCCAGAAACACTTGTACATATGCAGAACATTGCATTTGATGTAGAAGTTAATTTGCAAATCAGATAGGAAAAATTGAAAGCAAAAGAAGAAGAGAATAAAAACATTGCAGAGGTAAAACTTAGCCTTTTGGTAAGAAAACTAGATGAAATCATACAGAAGATCACTATGAAAGATGAATTTTTTGTTCAAAATCACTATGAAGAAATAGAAGAGGTTGATAGCCATGAACAAATTCCTGCTAATTCCAATTATCATAGATCAAAAAATAGATTACAGATCAATATGTGGAAGAGGAATCTACCGATTTAATGTTTATGTTTGATAACATTCCTTCATTAAATGATGTGCCCAACTATGATCAGTATAATGAAAATTATGTTGTTAAGTCCCTATATTAATAGTGTAGTCCCTTATTATGTTAGTGTAGCTCCCCTTATTGTTATTGTTGTACCCCTGTAACCCCCATATTTTTATTATTGTACCCTTTAATTATTATTGTTAGGTCAGCTAGGATTACATTATGGCCCCATAGACTCCTCTATATAGAAAGGAGGTTTTGTAATTTGTATCATCCAAGAATTGTTCATTCATGTAATTTATTTGAGGTTTCCCCCTCGAAGTGCCTCATTTATAAGGCGTTGATATCTCTTTTCTTCTATTTTTGGAGCTGGTTTCACAACATTTGGTATCAGAGCTTTGGATTCTAGGATTTTCGCTACTCCAAACCGGTCATCGTGGCATTTTCGCTATAACTTTTTTTCTACGAAGGTTCAAAAGCTGAAATTTTTAAAGTGCGAAGAAAAAATCCTGAGGAACATTATCGAAAAATTTCAGAGCTTCTTTCACAATATTTTAGGAGATATGATCTTTGCAAGTTAGGGCTTTTTGCAGGCTCCTGAATTTCACTTGAAAAGGTCATCGCGGAATTTTTTCCATACCGTTTTTTCTACGAAGGTTCAGAATCTAAAATTTTTAGAGCATGAAGCCAAAATATTGAGGAAAGCCTTCGCAAAATTTCATAGCTTGGTCCGCAATATTTTCGGAGATATGATCTGTGGAAGTTAGGTCTTTTTCAGGCTCCCGAATTTCATCTCAAAGAGGTGATCATGGGAAAATATTCATAACTCTCTCTCTGAGCATCGAATTGAAATTTTGTAAAAAGTGACTGGAATTAAATAGACTGCAGTTTCCTATCTATAAATTAGAGAGCCAAAGGAGCAAATAGTGACACGTGGCAATTATTATAAGTTCGCTCTACTGAACTAGTCCATAATTAGGTCATTGTGGGAGATTGGACATAACTTTGACTTGAAGAATCCAAATCAGGTCAAACCTATGGCATTAGAAAGAGAATTCAGAAGGCTACCATAGTACCAATTTCACATATTGAAGATCCAAAATCATAGATATAATTCAGTTTCAATATCGAGCTCCTCAAAAGAAAGAAAAAGGTGTGTATTTGGTTTTTAAAATTGCATAACGTTTGTTTGAAAAAGCAGTTTGAAGTGATTCCAAGGGAATATTTTAGATTTTTTATCAGTATTGGGTTCTATAATACCTCCAAAAAATAATTCCAACCCATTAAGCCCTCAAAAAGCTATACTATGATGCATGAAGAGGAAGAATTACAGTATGAGATATCAAAATTATGGTACCAAGTGCAACAAATTTTGATCTTACGAAGAGAAACCGAAGATGACATAGATGGTTTAAAAGTAGAAATGGAGGCTAAGTTAGATGGTTTGAAGGATCAAATAATAGCTAATATGGACGATAAATCAGTGGAAGATCACATCGAGCATCAACAACAAGTTCTCCAACTCTCAAAGGATAACCTAACTTTGGTGCAGAATCTAATGAAATAACAGGAAGATTAACATCACATCGAAAGAAGTTCTGAAGTAGTCACCAAAACAAGAACTCAACAAGTACGATCAATTTCAGAGTATCTCAGCAAGTGGAAGAACCTTCTTGTAGAAGATTCCACATGGGAGGATGGGAATTTTATACAAAAGCATCAAGAAATAATCAAGCGTTGAGGACAACACTTGTTTCAAGGAGAGGGGTATGTTAAGTCTCTATATTAATAGTGTAGTCCCTTATTATGTTAGTGTATCCCCCCTTATTGTTATTGTTGTACCCCTGTACCCATATTGTTATTATTGTTCCCTTAAATTATTATTGTTAGGTCGGCTAGGATTACATTGTGGCCCCACTAAGATTACATTTTGGCCCCATGGACTCCTATATATAGAAAGGAGGTTTTGTAACTTGTATCATCCAAGAATTGTTCATGCATGTAATGTATTGGGGGTTGCCCCCTCGAAGTGGCTCATTTCTAAGGCGTTGATATCTCTTTTCTTCTATTTTTGGAGATGGATAATTAAAGTCAATCTTTTTGTGATCATAGAAGAATATAATCAGTTAAAAAGACATCCAAATGAAACAATACAACAATTTTCTGACACATTTAATCAAGTTTAATATTCAATGCTAGAAAATATTAGACACCCTCATGATTCAGCTCTCTTACATTATCCAAGTGCCTTTGATTGAGAAATAAAATTTTAGTTAAAAGAAAGAGAGCCAGAAACACTTGTACATATGCAGAACATTGTAGTTGATGTAGAAGTTAATTTGCAAATCAAACAGGAAAAATTGAAAGCAGAAGAAAAAGAGAAGAAAAACATTGCATAGGTAAAACTCATCCTTTTGGTAAGAAAACTAGATGAAATCATACAGAAGATCACTATGAAAGATGAATTATTTGTTCAAAATCACTATGAAGAAATAGAAGAGGTTGATAGCCATGAAAAATTTCCTGCTAATTCCAATTATCATAGATCAGAAAATAGATTTATAGATCAATATGTGGAAGAGGAATCTACCGATTTAATGTGTATGTTTGATGACATTCCTTCATTTAATGATGTGCCCAACTACAATCAGTATGATGACAATTATGTTCTCCAAATTCAAGCTAACTTTACAGAGCAATCAGAAGATAGTTTGGAGGATGAAGAAATGCAGTTTCAGCAGATTGAAGATAGTAATCAGCTACTGCAAATCAGTTATGAGAGTAATGAAGAAAGAGAAGAAAATGTGGAAATAAGTAAATATTCTTTACCTCTTTGTTTTGCTTCATTTCAGTTCATTAGAGACAACTTTCATGCTATCAATAATCAACAGTCTTTAGGAATTATGATTGAAAACAGAGAAGATAATCAAACTCTTGTTCAGGATATTTCACTTTCACAATTTCAGTTATCAATTCCCATTGAAATACATGATCAAATAACACAGGATAATTCCATACCACTATGTTTTGAATCATTTCAGATTTTAAAGGAAATGTGGTATAACATCATTAAAGAAAATGATGAGCAACTTGTTGAAGTTTATGAAGTCCTATGGAATTCCATATCCAATAGATTGTAGCCATCCTCACAAGTTTTTCATGATCCAATAGTAGATATGTTGGATAATGAATGCATTCAAAGCCTTTCTCCATTAACTAACTATGAGTTTCAGAATCAAGATGATAAAGGTTTCAGCAGTCAAACATTTCAATCAGTAGGAATATCATCACAAAACTTATCTAAAAGTTTACAAGGAGGTAAAGATGAAAATAACATTTCAGTTTGATGGCATTCAGTCCATCCAGAACATATGTAAAGTTGTTTATAACAGTTAAACATTAGTGTATATACCTTGGAAGATCCTTTTGAAAATTTTCTAGAGTCAACAAAGGAAATCCAGTAATTTCCTTATCATCTCATTTGTTGACAAGTTTTTAATAGGTTGCAGAATTACAGTTTTGCAATCAACAAGCACATGCAACAAAATACCTCAATGTATATAATTCTTGAATGGTTGCATTGGCTATTTCATTTTACCTAACCAGCAGTTGGACAGCTGATTAGAGTAAATAGGTAGGATTTCAGCTTATTTTAGTTTTCAGTTTTCAGCTAGTTTGAAATAATTCATTAAGATTTGAAGCCAAGGAAAAGGCCTTAAGATATTGATGATTTAGTAGTTTGGTTTGAAGGTTGCAGCACCTTTTAGTCTCATATCATATTTTAGTTTCCAGGAAAATGTGTAAATTCAGTTTAAGAGTTTTCAGTCACAACATATGCATGTTTGGGATTGGCCCAATGAATTTGACGGTGTTCTTGACATCTCACAAGGAGATGCCATCCCCATGTGAAGGCGTTGTTAGGGTCCTATAAATATAAGATCCATAATTTTGATTTGACTCTGTTAAAATTCTTGAAATATTGTACATACCTTTTCTTTCTGCAAATGTATTCCCAAATTAAAAAATGAAAAAAAAAAGAGGGTATGTCCTAAAATAATAATCAAAGGACAAAAAGAAACAAAGATCAAAAGAACATTAAATATGAACCCCATCAAAATAGATCATGAAAGTGTTGCAAGTTTAAATGCCACTACTTTAGTTTACTTTTTTCCAATAAGATTGTGTGTAGCTTGTCCTAAATGCCACAAATCCATGAGGGTCAAACAGCTTAAACTTGACCTCTCATGCTTTAAATTTCATGTTGTTAGATAGAGGATAAAAATCTGTCAAATAGTTTAAACTTGACAAATCAGTAGATAAGATATAGAATAAATGAAGAGCTCAACAGTTTAATCTGAGCCCTCGGATGAAATAAGGTTAGAATTAGATAGTTTTTATGTTTTGAAAGAAAATAGATTTAGGGTTGCAAGCTTAAATGCACCCATGAAAATGAAGTAAAAAAATGTTAGAAATAATGACGGGTAGGTAGAAAGCAGTTGTGCAAGACATGTAACAAAGCATCATCGGGCAAAAAAATTACTAATTTCCCCTCCCCCACAATGATTCAGTATTCTAAACATTCAGTTAAAGAGGTTTAGAGCATTTCTCTGACTTTTGTTGGGACCGGACCTAAGGATCGATAACTGATTGGTTAAAAATATTGGATTTCCTACATAAAACCCATTTTCATCAGCATTTTCACCCCCATCCGTGATCATGATCCCTTTTCCTAAGTAAAATACCATTTTTTGCTTAGTAAAAGTAAAAACCCTAAATAATTAATTTCATCTCCATTCAGAAACACTCAAAACCCATAAAATGCATTTTATCCTAAGTCTATGTGTAAAAAATAAAAAATGGGACAAAACTATGCTATATCACCTATTTTACGCTTTACTTAGTTTAAATATTATGTATTTTAATCCATTTCATTTCATTCCATTCCATATTAACTATTAACCTAAAGTATTAAATCCCTATATTTTATCCCTCTCGTATATATTATTAAATCCATTATATATAACTAACCCCTAAAACTCATTTATTTAAAGTTTGAACCTATGTTTATATTATCCCATCCCCGCCCTTTCCCATAAGGTTTAAATATATCCCCACCGCTATGGTTCTTAAACACTTGTAAAAGGTTTATGTACCATATAAATATTAATACCCCCGCCAGCATAATTGGTTAAAACATTCGATTAAATGTTTTAATTTAATATAACATTATCCTTCTAGCTGATCATTTAACCCAAGGTTTTAAACGTCATAAAGTTATATTTATAATGTTAAAAACCTATCCCGCCGCATTGATAAACATGGATCCCACTCTGAAATCCCGATACATCTTTCAAAACAAATCTGGACTGTTTGCATGAATCCTAATAAAGTTGCGCGATATCAACACATTCCATTTCTACACGAAATAGGGTGTTTAAGCCTTTCCTCCCTCCTCTACGTGGCTTATTTTTATTGGATCACGTCTAATTCATTTGCAACCACTTACCACCTTAGACCCATGCAATAACCACTCGCGGTTTCTATCCTATGAAGCCCAAAAACTGCCTATATGCCCGACATGACTGCCATTTAATGTCGATTCTATTTAAACCATAAAACCCCATATGCACTAGTAAATCCCTTTTTTGCATTTTCAATGTGTTTATCCATCCCGACTGAAGAAACAAAGCTCCTGATACAATGTTTTACACCTAGAGGACCTGAAAAAAGCCATTGTAGCTGTTGTTAAAACCGCTTAAAGCTTCCAATTTACTTCCAAAGACTTCAACAGCCCTCAGAAAACCTCTGTTGTCCTAGATAAATCCTCCTTGTAGCCAAGGTTTCATTAACAATTGTTTTGTTCTGCAGGTTATTGGCAAAAGAATAATTCGGATAAACAGCTTAATACTAGTTAAAGACCTGTTTTCCTAAAAACAAGAAGATTTGATACAGTAGCAGAATAGAAAGAAGTCATTTTTGCAGAGAGAGATAAATTTTCACAGTGAATGGTAAAAGTGAAATAAGAATTCACAATGACAGTGAAAACATAATAGTCAAAGAGCATCAAAGTTAAAGTGTATTAGATGAAAGTCACAGTAAAGGTAAAAGTGAAAAGGTAACAAAGCAGTCAAGGTAAAACAGTAAAAGTAAATACAGAGGCAGTAATAGTTAAATAGAGATGAAAATACTTTCACCAACAACAATGAAGTTTATCCAAAGTTAAAGTAAAAACAGTTAAAAGAACAGTAAGGTTAAAGATGAAAACAGAGCAAAAAGGGACATTTTTGCAAAAATTTCATGTTTAAGTCATTGTTTTGTAGAACCTATTATGACCAATACAAGATGAATTTTTCAAAACTAAAGGAATTTTATGTTCCTAAGATTTTCAACTACAAAAACCTCTCTCACTTTTCTTACATCCATTATGGGTTTGGAAATATTAAACAATATTTGGAAGTACTTTTTACAGAAAATTCTAGTTAAGTCATCATTTTGCAGAGAAGATTGTGGCCAATTAGAAATACATATTACAAAAATTAAGGAGGTTTTTGTTCCTAAGAGACCCATATACAAAAACCTATCTCACATTTTGCACCAGTAGTACAGAATGAGAAATACATGCACATATTTATAGCCTATTTTTCAGATTGTGCAAAGCTATGTTTTACACATCTTTTTGCAGATCCTATTGTGAAAAACGGGAACTGAATTTTGGGAAACTGTGAGAGGTTTATCTTAGTAATATACTTATCTACAAAAAACTCTTTCACTTTTTACATATATATTTCGGATTGAGAAATAAAAAGGTATCATTGGACCCCAAGTTTGCAGAATTTCTGGAGCAAAAAGCGCAAAGGATCAAGTTAGTGACTTAGATGCCTTATCATCGACTAAGAGTTGATATCAAATTCGAATTCTCTTCTTTGTCACCATCAATCCATAAGTATAGTGCCAAATAGTTTCATCAGTTTTGAGTGTCATTTATTTAAGTTATATTTATGTAAAACAGTTTGAGATATTTGTAAAACAATCTTGATATTTTTTCAAGATATTCTAGTTTAGAATTTGTATAAATACTTCATCTTTTGAAGTATTGTGGAATAAATTGCTGAAGATTTCTATAGTCATTTTTGTTGTACTTGAAGGTTTTTTTGTTTCAAATTCGAGTAGCAGACATGATCGAATCAATTAGCATCATATTTCAGGATTCATGTGATAAGCTATTGAAGTAAAGTATTTTCTACTTGTAATTGTTTATCTTCTATGTTTCATCCATCCATATATGTGTTCCAAATTTGAATGAATAAATAGTTGTATTACTTCAGGATTTGTTAAAAGCACCCTGTCTTTATTTTTTATCATTTCTATGTTTTCTATTGATTTCCAGAGTAGGGAACCCTTAATTGCTCCCTCTTTTGTTTGACCTCTACCTACTACTTCTCTTTTCCAGATCAAAGAACCCTTCATTCCTCTTTTTCCTGATCAAATCACCTCACCAAACAGCCTTCTAAGATCTTCAAATGGTTATCTATCTTTTCCTAAAAACATTTGACTTTTTGACCTTGATCCTAGCTCTGTCTGCTTGACTTTTGACTCCTTAGCCCAATGGACAAACAGATTTCCCACTATTCATCTCATTAATTGATTTTTCCCACCAAATCAAACAAATCAAAACCAAATTTCACAATCATAACTAACCTAATATTTTATAAATCAAAACAAAGTTAAATTTTATAAAGAGATCCCTCTCTGAACCCTAGGAAGGCTAGATCCTAGAGTTTAAAAATAGGTTTGTGCTTACATCAGTGAGTTATTTCTTTAACCTTGAGAAATTACTGAGTGATAACATATTGGCGACCATACTGGGGAAACTAACATTTTCTTCAGAAATATTTTACAGGCTTAGATCTTATCTATGATGGTGGACAGTGATCAGACACGCAAAGGTTAAATCATCCACCTGGCGACTCCAAATCAATTTCACAATCAAGACTCCACTGGAGGAATGAACCTGAAAGAAAAATATGAAAATATCAAGCTTTTAACTTGGATCTTAATCCAAGACATCATGTTCTTTCTCATTAAGAAAATTTTTCAATGTATATTGTATTTTATAGAAGATCTTAGATTATTTTTTTATTATTTTCCTTTAAAGATTATAAGTACTAATTCTCTTAATCTCTTTGAGCAGCTTTCTTCTAAATCTAATGATGATCATTTTTCAATATATAAGCCTCAAAAAATAAAGACTAATCTTACAATCCCTGTGCATATTCTTGTACCATAAAAAGTTCCAGATAGATATAAGCCCCTTATTTTACCTCCTATACTCCATGATTTTCCTAATAACTACTACAAACATCTTCCTATATTTGATGGAGAGAATGGAATCACTGCCCAAAAACATATTCAAGGTTTTGAGAATTATCTAGACCTATTTGATATTGATGAAGATGATGCTAAAATCAGACTTTTTGCTCTTTCTTTGCAAAATAGAGTAAAAATTTGGTTCAAGAATCTACCTATTGCAAGCATCTCAAATTTCCAACAGTTTGTCAAACTTTTTCTTGACATATGGATAATTATATTCAATCTTTTTGTGATCATAGAAGAATATAATCATTTAAAAAGACATCCAAATGAAACAATACAACAATTTTCTAAAATATTTAATCAAGTTTATTATTCAATGCCGGAAAATATTAGGCCTCCTCATGATTCGGCTCTCTTACATTATCCAAGAACCTTTGACCCAGAAATAGAATTTCAGTTAAGAGAAAGAGAGCCAGAAACACTTGTACAGATGCAAAACATTGTAGTTGATGTGGAAGTTAATTTGCAAATCAAACAAGAAAAATTGAAAGCAGAAGAAGAAGAGAAGAAAAACATTCCAGAGGTAAAACTCAGACTTTTGGTTAAAAAACTAGATGAAATCATACAGAAGATCACTATGAAAGATGAATTTTTTGTTCAAAATCACTATGAAGAAATAGAAGAGGTTGATAGCCATGAACAATCTCCTACTAATTCCAATTATCATAGATCAGAAAATAGATTTATAGATCAATATGTGGAAGAGGAATCTACCGATTTAATGTGTATGTTTGATGACATTCCTTCATTTAATGATGTGCCCAAGTATGATCAGTATCATGACAATTATGTTCTCCAAATTCAAGCTAACTTTACAGAGCAATCAGAAGATAGTTTGGAGGATGAAGAAATGCAGTTTCAGCAAATTGAAGATAGTAATCAGCTATTTCAAATCAGTTATGAGAGTAATGAAGAAAGAGCATAAAATGTGGATATAAGTAAAGATTCTTTACCTCTTTGTTTTGCTTCATTTCAGTTCATTAGAGACAACATTCATACCATCAGTAATCAACAGTCTCTAGGAATTATGATTGAAAACAAAGAAGATAATCAAACTCTTGATCTGGATATTTCACTTTCACTATTGCAGTTATTAGTTCCCATTGAAATACATGATCAAAAAACACAGGAGAATTCCATACCACTATGTTTTCAATCATTTCAGATTTTAAAGGAAATGTGGTATAACATCATTAAAGACAAGGATGATGAACTTGTTGAAGTTTATGAAGTCCCTTGGAATTCCCTATCCAATAGATTGCAACCATCCTCACAAGTTTTTCATGATCCAATAGCAGATATGTTGGATAATGAATGCATTCAAAGCCTTTCTCCATTAACTAACTATGAGTTTTAGAATCAAGATGATAAAGGTTTCAGCAGTCAAACATTTCAATCAATAGGAATATCATCACAAAACTTATCTGAAAGTTTGCAGGGAGATAAAGATGAAAATAAAATTTCAATTCCATGGCATGGAGGCCATCCAAAATAGATGTACATTTTTTTAGATCGGTTAAACATTAGTGTATATATCTTGGAAGATCCTTTTGAAAAGTTTCTAGAGTCAACAAAGGAAATCAAGTATTTCCTTATCATCTCATTTGTTGACAAGTTTTTAATAGGTTGCAGAATTACAGTTTTGACAATCAACAAGCACATGCAACAAAATACCTCAATGTATATAATGCTTGAATGGTTGCATTGGCTACTTCATTTTACCTAACCAGCAGTTGGACAGCTGATTAGAGTAAACAGGTAGGATTTCAGCTTATTTCAATTTTTAGTTTTCAGCTAGTTTGAAATAATTCATTAAGATTTGAAGCCAATGAAAAGGTCCTAAGATATTGATGATTTAGTAGTTTGGTTTGAAGGTTGCAGCACCTTTTAGTCTTAGATCAGATTTTAGTTTGCAGAAAAAGGTGTAAATTCAGTTTAAGAGTTTTCAGTCATAGCATATGCATGTTTGGGATTGGCCCAATGGATCAGGCTACTAGTCGATGGTGTTCTTGACATCTCACAAGGAGATGTCATCCCCATGTGAAGCTGTTGTTAGGGTCCTATAAATATAGGATTCATAATTTTGATTTGACTCTATTAAAATTCTTGAAATATTGTACATACTTTGCTTTCTGCAAATGTATTCCCAAATTAAAAAATGAAAGAAAAAAAAAAGAGTATGTCCTAAAAGAACAATCAAAGGACAAAAAGAAACAAAGATCAAAAGAATATTAAATATGAACCCCATCAAAAATAGATCATGAAATTGTTGCAAGTTTAAATTCCACTACTTTAGTTTGCTTTTTACCAATAAGATTGTGTGCAGCTTGCCCTAAATTCCACAAATACATGAGGGTCAAACAACTTCAACTTGACCTCTCATGCTTTAAATTTCATGTTGTTAGATAGAGGATAAAGATCTGTCAAAAAATTTAAACTTGACAAATCGGTAGATAAGATAGAGAATAAATGAGGAGCTCAACAGTTTAATTCGAGCTCTCAGATGAAATAAGGTTAGAATTAGATAGTTTTTATGTTTTGAAAGAAAATTGATTTAGGGTTGCAAGCTTAAATGCACCCATGAAAATGAAGTAAAAAATGCTAGAAATAATGATGGGTAGGTAGAAAGCAGTTGTGCAAGACATGTAATAAAGCATCATCGAGCAAAAAAATTACTAATTTCCCCTCCCCCACAATGATTCGGTATTCTAAACATTCAGTTAAAGAGGCTCAGAGAATTTCTCTGACTTTTGTTGGGACCGGACCCAAGGCTCGATAACTGATTTGTTAAAAATATTGGATTTCCTACATAAAACCCATTTTCATCAGCAATTTCTCCCTCATCCATGATCATGATCCATTTTCCTATGTAAAATACCCTTTTTTTCTTAGTAAAAGAAAAAACCCTAAATAATTAATTTCATCTCCATTCACAAACACTCAAAACCCATAAAATGCATTGTATCCTAAGTCTATGTGTAAAAAATAAAAAATGGGACAAAACTATACTATATTGCCTATTTTACACTTTACTTAGTTTAAATACTATGTATTTTAATCCATTTCATTTCATTCCATTCCATATTAACTATTAACCTAAAGTATTAAATCTCTATATTATATCCCTCCTGTATATATTATTAAATCCATTATATATAAATAACCCCCAAAACCCATTTATTTAAAGTTTAAATCTATGTTTATATTATCCCACATAGTGAAATAAACCCCACCCTTTCCCATAAGGTTTAAATATATCAATAAAATATATCCCCACCCCTATGGTTCGTAAACACTTGTAAAAGGTTTATATACCATATAAATATTAATACCCCCGCGAGCACTATTGGTTAAAACATTCGATTAAATGTTTTAATTTAATATAACATTATCCTTCCACCCAATCATTTAACCCAAGGATTTAAACATTATAAAGTTATATTTATAATGTTAAAAACTTATCCCGCCACATTGATAAACCTGGACCCCACTCTGAAATCCTGATACATCTTCTAAAACAAATCTCGACTGTTCGCAAGAGTCCTTCCCAATCCAATGATCAATAACCCATATCGCTAATAAAGTTGCGTGATATCAACACATTCCATTTCCACGCAAAATAGGGTGTTTTAGCCTTTCTGCCCTCCTCTACGTGGCTTATTTTTATTGGATCACGTACGATTCATTTGAAACCACTTACCAGCTTAGACCTGCGCGATAACCACTCGCAGTTTCTATCCTATGAAGCCCGAAAACTGCCTATTTTCCCGACATGACTGTCATTTAATGTCGATTTTGTTTAAACCATAAAACCCCATATGCACCAGTAAATCCTTTTTTTGCGTTTTCAGTGTGTTTATCCATCCCGACTGAAGAAACAAAGCTCCTGATACATTGTTTTACGCCTAGAGGACCTGAAAAAAGCCATTGCAATTGTTGTTAAAACCGCTTAAATTCCAATTTACTTCCAAAGACTTCAACAGCCCTCAAAAAACCTCCGTTGTCCCAGAGAAATCCTCCCTGTAGCCAAGGTTTCATTAACAATTGTTTTGTTTTGCAGGTTATTGGCAAAAGAATAATTTGGATAAACAGCTTAATATTAGTTAAAGACCTAATTACTCAAAAATTTCACAAGGAAATGATATCGAATTGTTTTCCTAAAAACAAGAAGATTTCATACAGTAGCAGAATAGAAAGAAGTCATTTATGTAGAGAGAGATAAATTTGCACAGTGAATGGTAAAAGTGAAATAATAATTCACAATGATAGTGAAAACATAATAGTCAAAGAGAATCAGAGTTAAAATGTATCAGATGAAAGTCACAGTAAAGGTAAAAGTGAAAAGGTAACAAAGTAGTCAAGGTAAAATAGTAAAATTAAATACAGAGGCAGTAATAGTTAAACAGAGATGAAAATACTTTCACCAACAACAATGAAGTTTATCCAAAGTTAAAGTAAAAACAGTTAAAAGAACAGTAAGGTTAAAAGATGTAAACATAGCAAAAAGGGACATTTTTGCAGAAATTTCATATTTAAGTCATTATTTTGTAGAAACTATTGTGACCAATCCAAGATGAATTTTTCAAAACTAAAGGAGGTTTATGTTCTTAAGATGTCCAACTACAAAAATCTCTCTCACTTTTCTAACAGACATTATGGGTTTGGAAATATTAAACAATATTTAAAAGCATGTTTTATAGAAAATTCATGTTAAGTCATCATTTTGTAGAGAATGTTGTGGCCAATTAGAAATACATATTACAAAAATCAAGGAGGTTTTTGTTCCTAAGAGAACCATATACAAAAACCTATCTCCCTTTTTGCATCGGTATTACAGAATGAGAGATACATGCACATATTTATAGCCTATTTTTTAGACTGTGCAAAGCTTTGTTTTACACATCTTTTTGCAAAGCCTATTGTGAAAAACGGAAACTGAATTTTGGGAAAATGTGAGAGGTTTATCTTAGTAATATATTTATCTACAAAAACCTATTTCACTTTTTACATATATATTTCGTATTGAGAAATACAAAGGTATCATTGGACCCCAATTTTGCAGAATTTCTCGAGCAAAAAGCACAAAGGATACAGTTAGTGACATGGATGCCTCATCATCAACTAAGAGTTGACATCAAATTCGAATTCTCTTATTTGTCACCATCAATCCATAAGTATATTTCCAAATATATTCATTAGTTTTGAGTTTCCTTCATTTAAGTTCTATTTGTGTAAAACAGTTTGAGATATTTGTAAAACAATCTTGATATTTTTTCAATATACCCTAGTTTAGAATTTGTATAAATACTTCATCTTTTGAAGTATTATTGTGGAATGAATTGCTAAAGATTTATATTGTCATTTTTGTTGTACTTGAAGGATTTTTTGTTTCAAATTCGAGTATAAAACATGATCGAATCAATTAGCATCATATTTCAAGATTCATGTGATGAGTTATTGAAGTAAAGTATTTTCTACTTGTCATTGTTTATCTTCTTTGTTTCATGCATCCATATATGTGTTCCAAATTTGAATGAATAAAAAAGAGTATTACTTCAGGATTTGTTAAAAGCACCATGTCTTTACTGTTTATCATTTCTATGTTTTTTGCTGATTTCCAGAGTAGGGAACACTTAATTGCTCCCTCTTTCGTTTGACCTCTACCTACTACTTCTCTTTTCCGGTTCAAAGAACCCTTCATTGCTCTTTATCCCGATCAAATCACCTCAACAAACAACCTTCCAAGATCTTCAAAGGGTTATCTATCTTGCCCTGAAAACATTTGACTTTTTGACCTTGATCCTAGCTCTGTCTGCTTGACTTTTGACTCCTTAGCCCAATGGACAAACAGATTTCCCACTATCCATATCATTAATTGATTTTTCCCACCAAATCAAACAAATCAAAACCAAATTTCAAAATCATAACTAGCCTAATATTTTATAAATCAAAACAAAGTTAAATTTTATAGAGAGAGCCCTCTCTGAACCCTAGGAAGGCTAGATCCTAGAGTTTAAAATTAGGTTTGTGGTTACCTCGGTGAGTTCTTTCTTTAACCTTGAGAAATTACTGAGTGATAACATGTTGTATACCACAATTATCCTTTGTGATAACCAAAGTGGGATTTTTCTTTCTGAGAATCCCATGTTTCACGAATGATCCAAGCATATTGATAATAGGTACCACTTTGTCTGGGACATGGTATAAAAAAGCGTTGTAAGGCTCCATCACATTGGGAATAATGAGCAGGTCACATATATTCTCATGAAGCTCCATGGGAAGGTCAAATTATTAACCTTCCATGAGAAGCTTGGTATCGTGGACATACCCTATTCTGAGGGTCCCACCTGAGTTGGACTATGAGCTCTAGGAGCTCTAAGGGGCTTGGAGATAGCTTCTTGGAGCTATAAGCAACCACAGGGCGAGGTTCTGCTTACTTGTTGGTGTGCTTCTTCCCCGCCGTTAGGATATTGAGTTGGTTCACCCTCTCTTTGATCTATGCCCCACATGCATCCTACCCATGGAGTCTGGCACTCATGGGAAGTACCTCTCATTTGGCCATTGAGTTGGGAAATGAGGATAGAGACTGATAGCATGGTCGGTGGACTCAACAAGGATTTTCATACTCTCTATGTCTAGGATAGGATGTGTCCAGCAACTTGATCTGGGATCAAGTATGGATGAAATTATTACCTCAAAACTGAATTCTAGTTAGTATGTGACTCACTCTTGAGTCTGGTTGAGGTTTTTACCTCTAGACTGAATTCAGGTCAGTGGAAAGTGATGTCTTTATGACTCGCTCTCGTTTGTCTTATTTCTTATATAGTAGAGAAGAGCCAACAAAGCGGTTACAGTAGGATGACACAGGATTGCATGATGATTATTATATGTGGTAGTACATGATGGTACTGGATGATAGGATTTCACAAGTGGACATATGGAGTTCTCCCTAGTTGAGAGGGAGTGTTACTTTTGGGCAACTAGATCCAAACTCCATGTTGCATTGCTCATATGATGGAGATGATATTTTTGTTGGATTCCTCTTTTGAAGAACTGCAAGATTAATCTAAAAATCATCTTGTTTGGATGAGGAGAACTTATATTTTGAATTTATTTTCCACACATGTGCAAATTTTCAGGGTCAGCTAGAATTGTAATGTAGGCTCACAAGCCCCAAAAGATGTGTCACTCACCCCCAGTCATGGATATAAATTGGAGAGACATGATGCTCATTTCATCATCAACTCGTCTCACACATGTCTCTCTAATCTGATTGGTTTGTACAACCTAAGAGGCTTCTCTCTCCTCCACACGTGTGAAACAGGAAGTTGGAAATTTTCAAACTGTTTTTAGGGATTTTCTGGCAACATTGATCGGCGTTGACTATTTTTAGGGATTTTCTAGCAACCCTCATTGTTTGACTGCATTTTTAGCATAGAAATTCCGATCTAGGGAGGCCACATTGGAGGGCATGAAAATAGAGGTCAAGCGTTTACTTTTAACTGCAACATTTATTGTAGTGTTGACCACAAAGTTGACCGCGTCATTGACTAGTTTAACCACAGATTTGACTAGTGCGTTGACTATTTTGTGGACTAGTTTTTGGGGTGAGTTTGACCTTGAAGAAAGGCTAACTTTGACCAAGTTTGATTGAACCTACTTGGAAGTTGAAGGTTTGGTTTGACTAGAAAAGTCTTTGCTGACTAGGGCATCATGTTGACTATTGGAACAAACATTTTTTGTATCTCTGCTGAATAAGAAGAATTATAAATTCTTGTATCTTGTATTGGCTTGCCTTTTGTCAATTTAATTTTATGTTCTATCGGCATTTAATTTCAATGGTTATGTGATTGTAAATCTAAATTAGGCTAATAAGAAAGATTGAAGTAAATTGTACTAAGCATAGAACATACCATGGTTGTCTAAAATTAACAAGGCTTACTCCCACCAAGATGGGAATCAATTTCCTACAACCTTTTGCCAAAGTTGTTAAAGACTACTACTATGTTGAGAGGAGAAAATTCAACTGACATAGAACTTCCTTCAATAGTAACACACAAATGTACTTTTAGCCCAGATCTCACCTATGATTTGGTAAGTATAAGAAACAACTATTATGTGATGACATTGTCAATCAGCAATATGATTTTAAAAAAAATGTAATCTTGAAGGTTGAAAGGGAAATTATGTCACACCCAAACATGTCATTGCTTGAGGGAGGATTGTAATGTTCCTTATGAATTGATTGTCTACAGAAGGATGAAATAGGCTATAATATTGAAAAAGGGGTAAAAACATCATTTTTCTTATGTCGAGGCAACATTATGAAAAAGTTGAGTCAAATTGGGGAAAAAGGCTCAAAATTGGGGGTTGCATTCACAACCCCTTACATTTGGGAGCCCATGGAAAAATCTATAAATAGAGAACGGTTGAAATCAAATCATCACCATCTATTGGATTGGAATATCTCTAATTTTCTTGAGTCTAAGATTCTGAGGGTTTTAATATCCCTTTTCCTTTACTAATTTTAGTGGTGAAAGATTCCACCCTGGCTAGTATTTTTCTGTTTATATTTTGTTAACTATTTGGCATATCGTGGGATCTGGTTACGTTTGTTATTTCAGTAATTCAGTATTATTTCATGTTGAAGGTGACGCTAATTATGGGACAAATTGAAGTTCTGGCACAACATAGAAATTTGGAGCATCTCTCGCTTGAATTGGAAGATTACCTGATTATTTAACAAACATATCTCTCCTATATAAAATACAGAAGGAAGCTTTTGCAACTATAGTGTCAAGACACAAGGTCGCAGCCGCATCCACAAGAATGAATTTTTATGTTCTCTATTTTGTTTTGGAAAAGCAAGGCAACCATCTATCTAAAGGAAGTGTTATAATTATGAAACTATGATAAAATTCCACCTTTGATAGCTCAGATGACAAAGATGATGATTTCATTTAATTTATCTTTTCGAGATGACCAAAATCAACCTAAATATCACCTCATTTGGACAAGCAGAAGTTGGTCTATGAATTTATGTACCTACTCATGTATATTGGATTATGATGGCCCTATGCACATGTACCAATGGACAGGTCGGCCTCAACGTTAAGTGGACCCTCATGAAAGCCTATAAATAGAAGATACCTCAAGCTCATTTGGACACTCAAATCACACAATCTCTTCTCCTCTTCTATTTGTCTTGGTTCGCACAGGTCTGATGGGGGAAGTTCGAACAACGGTCTGAAACTATATGGTTGAAGCTCGCACGAATATAGGGTTTATGTTTCTCATATGCTAACACACAACAAGGAAATTTCATCCTTGTATGCACGCACAAAGTGGTCATGTTTGTGTCGGGAAGCCTCAGACGCTCGCACAATAGCCTGAAGGGAGCATTTAGGGTTTCTAAAACAAATCGGGCATTCTGGTCCCTGGACACACGCACAAAGTGGTCAAGGGTGTGTTCGGGAAGGCTCAGACGCTCGCATAACATCCTGAAGGGTGCATCTGGGGGTTTGAAACAGATCTGAGTATATTTTTCTTTGGATGCATGAACATATTTCACCAGGGAGCATCCAGGACTTCCATAGACGCTCGCACAACTCTTCCTCCATGCGTCTAGGACTAAAATATGAAAACTTCAGTACTCCGAATATTCCACTCAATGACAGTAGTGTTCAACAGTAGGCTACAGACAGTGACAATACATTACAATCCTCAGAATCATGGTTTTTGATACAAGCATGTTTAGGTTCATTTCATGGATGTTCTAGTTGTTGTGAAGATATGGATCATTGTATTGCCTTTTGTTGAATCATTTTATCGCAATCTATAATAAGAATAATTTGCAAGGGTTTTCCCAATAGTGGGTTTTTCCCTAATCTCTAAACAATCCTGGTGTCTCCATATGTGCATGTTTTTCTTCTATTGTTCCTTTATGTTTCGTTGCATTGATGATGATGATATTGTTCTTTCTACATAGTTGCATATGTTGATGGATAACGATGTAAATCTTAATAATGCCATGATGTTAAGGTGTGAAATTAATGTGTTAATGAATAAAATCAATTATCAAAAGAAAGAACAATATACCCTTTGAAAATTTAACATGGTATTAAAGTTGGGTTGAAGAAAATTCATGGAGATCACCCCCATGGAGACACTTTTGATGGAAGCAAGAAGAGGATGGTGGAGACCTAAAAGAATTCTAGGGTATGAAGGAAACCCAATGTAGTTAGTGCATACGGGTTTGAGAGAAACCCTGGTTTATGGAAAAGACCTAAGATATGATACATGAAACCCTAGCATGGTCAAAGTCAAGATGTTCAAGCACTTATGACAGATCTAATGAAGCCCTAGATGGGATAGTCTAAAATAGGCATGGTTGCTGATAAATTTTATTGAAGGCAACATTGTTATGTGGCTTATGGATAGTAATCACTCTTGAAGGTTGGTTCAAGAGGGAGAGGATCATATCTCATTGAAGATAAGTATTCATTGACTTATGATGTTTCTTTGTATCTTTACTCTTGTTTAGACTTATGGATATGATTATTGTGATTATTGTTTTTTATCATTACCTATACTTCCTGCACATTTATTTGAGTACTTGGATGTTTCTAACCTCCTTGATGAGATGTGATAAGTGGATCCTTCTTGAGGATCATTTGAGATGCATGAAAGAAAATCTAGATCTATAAAATGTGAAGAGGCACCTGATGAAAAGGTGACAAGCACTACAAGTTGTCTATGTGAAGGTGAAAAAGTATCTGAATACTACAAGGTATGCATGGTATACTATTTTAATGTTATGTTTCAGCTATAATATTGAATGGAAAGGTTAGCCCTATGGTATGTTGAGAATGTATCCTTCTCAAATGATGCATGCATGCATATGAAAGTGATTTGGATCCATGGTTCTTATGTTGAAATGGTGCACCTGGTATTGAACATTTTGATCATAATGATCTTCTTGATTCTATGAGGCTACTTGTTGATCTTGGATATAGTGATATAACTTGATGTTTGGCTAACATATATTGTTTTTTGAGATCCCGGTGTTGTTGATACTTGTCCTGCATTTCACATAGAAGGATATCTCATTGACTCTTTATAATGCTTGTGATGAAGAAGATGAAAGTATGGGAAAAAAGAATTGAAACTCTTGTTGTTTTGATAAAGTGACCTTTCTTGATCATATTTACAATGATAAGCATGGTAACCTTGATGATAAAGGTATAACTATGAGGTTGATAGTCTAGATTATTTTACTAACTACAATCATGTCTTGATGTGATGAGTAACTATGGAATATGGTACAATTGATTGTCCTAACTTGATGGATTGAATTGATATTGTTACATTTGTCTGATAACCTAATCACTTGACTCTAATCACCTGATGCAGGATTGATGTCATAATGTTGATGACCATGATGGATATATGTCTGATTTTACGATCTAATAGATTAGTTGTTGTATGACTCTAGTATAGAAAGTTTGATGACATGAAATAAGATGAATGAAGTGGATTCCCATTCAGAGGTAGAATCTCTCCTCAAGATTCTTACTCATATTACCATTTGCATTATGTGTATATTTTGTACTATTGAAGTATGATTTATGGGTATCTGACATTGTTGATCTACAATAGAGGTCTCAACTAAATTACATTGGTTTTATCCCACTCTCAAGCCTTAGTCGCACATAGGAAGGAATATGGGTGCAACTATGCCTAATGGACACAAAAATGAAGTTTTGTGCATAAAATCAGATGTTCACCTAGAGGATGTCATTTTTGTAGATGTGTAGCAACTATCAGAAAGATCTGAGAGCATGGAAGATTGAATGTTTACTATAATATGAATATTCATATTGAACTTGTGTTTGCAAGTGACCAAGATACAGATACAACATTAGGTTTGAAGTTTGTATTACAAGATTTTGGCATGATTTTGATGATTGATATAGATGACCAGTGTTGGCAGTTTTTATATGACTTATATTGGTATTTCATAATGGTTTTGTATTGGCCTTCTCGTTCTTAGCACATTGGTTGAAGTATTGACATTTGTATGCTTGGAACCTGCATGATCTATCCTTGTTATATGCATTTGCATCTAATAACAAAAATGACTTGTATTATGATCATGAAAATCACTTAATGAAGTTTGATACTATGTGATAATAGATGAAGTCGAGACTTTATATGAGCTCTACCGGTCACCTGGTCTAAAGAACTTGATACTCTGATATTGATGATTTTTTATATTAATTATGATCTACATTGATTTATGAAAAATTGAGCAAGTTAGTTTGGTAAAATGTTATGTTTCCAGAGAGCATTACATGAAGCAAGCTCCCCAAGTCTGCATTGACTGTTATCTGGTGAAGCCAGGATGATGTGTTGATCCAAACCTCTACTTTAGAAATTTCCAAGGTATGAATTTGGTTTTGGTTTTATATACGGATGGTCTACTCTTGACACGTGATGAGCCTCTGATGATCTAAGTAATAGGGAGATGGCTTATGAAGCTCGAAATAAGAAATCATGACACGATGAATTGATTTCTGAAATTGGGAAGACAAAATGCAAATCCTTGGACACTCCGATTAAATTGGCAACCGAAAATTGATTGAATCATTTCATGATAAAGTCACTTCATACACATTGAGTTGCCACCAAGAATCCTTGAAGATGTTTACATGAGATGATTTATTCTTGGTCTGATATATTCTTCCTATGATATATGACTGTATGGATATGTTGATGTTGATTGGGATCATTATTGATGAGATGAGAACATATGAGTGTTGCCTTAGTATGAGATCTGTCGTGATGAGAGGTTCATAGCATGACTAAGGTTGAGTACGATGTTGCTAGCATCGCTAGCTATGAAGTAGGATGAAGAAGCGTTTTAAGAGATGCTTGAGAGAGTACTGAATATGACATGGATACATTGCGATGACATAGAAAGGTATAGAATCCCATATATATAGTTAATATTGATATACTTTCATATATTGAGACTGTACAGATGTACGAGACAAGCCTTGGCTTGTGTTTGACACCTCCTAGTGAGGGAAGATCATTATGGTATCCTTTTTTGGTTTATATGATTATTTATGTTCTAACATGATATTTTATTTGATGTCATGTATGAACAAGAGATAGTTGCTACTGGTAAATGATGATTATCTGATACAAGTACGATGATATGAGTATGATGAGAGTAGTGCATGAGTTGGAAATTGAGCTCTGGGAGCTCCTGGGGGCTTGGGGTACTTCTTGGAGCTATGAGTGACCATAGGGTGAGTGGGTCACCTTCCCCTAGTGGTGTGTTGTGTACAGGGTGAGTGTGGTTCACCTTCCCCTGTGATACCCCATCATGGTTGACATGTGTGTAGGGTGAGTGGTTCACCTTCTCCTACGATTGCAGACACATGTATGTAGGATGAGTGGTTCACCTTCCCTTATGATTGACATATGGATAAAATGAGTGGTTCACCTTCTCCTATTGATGCCTCAGCATACATCCTACCCATGTAGTCTGGGACTCATGGGAAGTACCTCTCATCTGGCCAATGAGTTGGTAAACGAGGATAGGGACCATATAACTATCAATGGACGCGTCGTGTATTGTCGTACTCCCCATGCTAGGATGCATGGTGTTCAACAACTTGATCTGGGATCAATTTAGGTTCTACCTCTGGACTGACTTGTGTCAGTGGAGAGTGGAAAGGTCTTGTGACTCACTCTAGATCAATTATTCTTCATTATTACTTCATGGTTCAGCAGAGCAGAATAATAACCTGATGACATTTCCAGGTAGTAGCCTGATGACATTTACAGGTAGTACCCTGATGACATTTCCAGGTAGTACCCTGATGACATTTACAGGTAGTAGCCTGATGACATATTTATGGGTAGTACTCCGATGACACATTTCCATGTAGTAGCCCACTCACAGAAATTATGGGTAGTAGCCTGCTCACATATATTCTGGGTAGTAGCCCGTTGATAGAGATTCTGGATTATAGCCCAGTGAATAGAGGGTGCTAGGTTAAGCTCCCCTCCGATAACAAATTCTTCTTCTTTTAGATTCAAGAATATTCATCATATGAGCACGAATAACAAGAGATAAGCAGGAATTAGCAAGAGATGTACATTGATGATTCGAGATGATGAGATACTTGAGATGAGATGTATGTCATGTTGATCGATGATCAAATATTGGCAGGTGGAATTATCCATTGTTGAGAGGGAGTGTTAAAATTATGAAATTGCGGTAAAATTCCACCTTGGAAAGCTCATATCACAAAGATTATGATTTCATTGAATTCTTCTTTTCGAGAGGACCAAAATCGACCTAAAGATCACCTCATTTGGACAAGAAGAAGTTGGTTTTTGAATTTATGTACCCACTCATGTATATTGGATTAGGTTGGCCCTATGCACATGTACCAATGGACAGTTCAGCCCCAACATCAACTGGACCCTCATGGAAGCCTATAAATAGAAGAGACCTCAAGCTCATTTGGACACTCACATCACATAATCTCTTCTCTTCTTCTATTTGTCTTGGTTCGCATAGGTCTGATGGAGGAAGTTTTCACAAGGGTCCGAAACCACAGGGTTGATGCTCGCACGAATCTAGGGTTTATGTTTCTCGGATGTTGCACAAAACTAGGAAATTTCATCCCTGGACGCACGCACAGAGTGGTCAAGGGTGTGTCTGGAAAGCCTTGGACACTCGAACAATAGCCTAAAGGGAGCGTTCATGGTTTCTGAAGCAGATCAAGCATCATGGTCCCCAAACACATGCACAGAGTGGTCAAGGGTGCATTCAGGAAGCCTCAGATGCTCGCACAACAACTTGAAGGGTGCGTCCAGGGGTTTGAGGCAGATCTAAGTATATTTTTCCCCAGATGCATGCACAGAGTTCATCAGGGAGCATCCAGGACTACCAAATATGCTTGCACAGCTCCTCCTTCATGTATATGGGACTAAAAGATGAAAAATTTAGTACTCTAAAGATTTCACTCAGTGACAGAAGTGTTTAGTAGTAGGCTACAGGCAGTGACAATACATTACAGTCCTCGAAATCAGGGTTTGGATACAAGCATGTTTAGGTTCATTGCATGGATGTTCTAGTTTTTGTGAAGATATGGATCGTTGTACTCTCTTTTGTTGAATCATTTGATGACAATCTATAAGAATAATTTACAAGGGTTTTCCCCATAGTGGGTTTTGCCCTGGTCTCTGACCAATCCTGGTGTCTCTATATGTGCATGCTTTTCTTCTATTGTTCCTTTATGTTTCCCTGCATTGATGATGATGATATTGTTCCTTTTACATAGTTTCATATGATGATGGATAAGGATGTAAATCTGAATAATGTCATGATGTTAAGGGGTAAACTTAATGTGTTAATGAAGAAATGAAATTATCAGAGTAAATAACAATATAGCTCTTTGAAAAATTAAGGGGAAGTGAATTCTTGTGGAGTAAGTATGAGGCAAAAACCAAGACTGAAGATCTATGAGGCTAATAAAATTATTTTGAAGCAAGACACAATCTGCCTGAGGCCAGCAAAACGAATCTAAGGTATAAAAATGGAATTTCCTAAGGCAATTGAGACCTCCTAAAGCCAACAAGAAAAATATCCTAAGCACCTGAAATTCATCTGAGGTAGACAAGTTGAATTATTTGAGATTGATCTTGTGTGAAATCCTCCTGGAACATAAAAATACCATTTTCTGAAGTAGTCCAAGGGTTTTGAGAGAATATCCCCCAGTATTTTTCAGTGGGTTGATTAGAGAATGTGTAGACTGGACCTCTTAAGATAACTACATACTTTGAGACAATTTTAGAAGGCGGATTCATGAGGCAATTAAGAAGGAAGAATCAACAAATCCTAGACATAATAGGTTAGTAGTCCGAGGAATTCTTCGTTGACCAGTGATCCTTAGTTAATCTTCCTGTATCAAATTCGGCTTGAGGATATTCATCAATTCTTCTATCCAGAATTCGCAAGGGATTATTATTTGTGCACTATTATGTCCGTGAAATTGTACACATAGTCCAGGTCATTGTTAGATAGGACATAAGTTCTTACTTGTTACATTCTATTGGATTTGTTCTTGATTGGTTGAACTACAAATATTGTTGGATGAGCTATTGAATTATATGTGGTTAAATTATCAATGATATTGTTTTCATTCTTATCATATTGTACTATTAAACAGAATGTTTTTTCATTATTGAATGGGCAAAAGAATATTTATTGAAACCCTAGTTATCTCAGAGAAAATGCCAGGGAAAAATTATTCTTGGAATTTTACAATGGTACCATAGTTGGCTCACCCTGCCAGCCTGTTAATAATTGGGCTGATGTCACAAACCCAAGACCTTCAGGTAGTTTTCAAAGGAATATAGACAAAAGCAGTCTTGGGAAAGGACCAGGCAAGTTATGGCTACTCAATGGCAACGAAACTAACAGTTGTTAACTCAATTTGTTTCCCAATTTGGGAATAATTCAGGTGTTCCTATTCAACCAATTAATAACTCTAGGATAGCCAATTAGAAGACTCCCACACCTTGTTTACCAATTCCTAGAAGGGAAGGAAACAATGAATTGTGGACCACCACAACATAATAATGATACTTCAGGTTATTGGAGAACCAAATGTAAAATAGGAGACTTGAGCATCCCTAACATTTCAAGAGTTATGTGACATTAAATATGACTATAGGCCCATAAATTTTCGCAAGGGAACACAACAAAATGTAATGGCCAATATACCACAACATGTAATAAAGCCATTTGGCACCCTTTGACAATGCCTCAAATGACCATTGGTCAAAGAAGGGAGTCTCCTCCTTTTCATTCAACATGAGGTGTCTAGTTTGGTAGATAATGAAAAACATGTGTAAGCAACATCTTTGTGGGCTCTGAATGCAAATGGTAACGTTGACGCATCTACTCATAAAGAAGAAGAGAGAACAAAAGAGAAACACACAAAAGCTCTTGTGAAATTGGAAGATAGTTATGAAGATGAAAGGATCAGAGAAGACAACAAGCACAAAGTTTTCTATAAGGAAAATAAGCATGTTGATACTTCTCTTGGTTTTCATATTTGTATTACTTTTAAAAATCAGCCAATTGGTGGCAAAGTGTTGGCTAAAAATCATTCATTGGCAATGAGTTTCGCTAAATTAAATGGCTCTAGTAGTAAAAATAATTTGAATCTATTTGTTGCTCTACCATAAGGAAAGGTCCTCTAAGGTTGTTGCTCCTACCATTACAATTGACAAGAGGGTATGCAAATTTGATTTTAATCTGACAAGATTCCACAATATTGATGTGATTATGACTATCAATTATTTATGCAATAATGGTGAGCTTGGATCAAAGGATGGAAGCATATACTTGGGTAAAAGACTTATGACATTTGATAAGGATGCTTCTATCAAAGAATCTGAAGATTTAAATCTAGCAAGGCCTTTAAATAATGCACCTACAATAATTGAGATGATGCTAAAATGGATTCAGACAACGTCTATGGGGAGCATGTAGACAATTTCAAATCGTCATTTGTTGATGGAGAACCAATTGTGTACCTTATATACTTATACTTACTAGGATATATGTTTGGTACTCAATGACTAAGGGAATCTCAAGTTACATATCCCTTGCAGTTGGGGGCAACTTCTGCAACTAAGGCTTCTACTCCCAAATATGGGCTGGTAAAAAATATAATTAAACAGTGGGATAATATTCTAGAGACCATACAGATAACTGATTTTCTTAAAGGGGATCCATCATGTAATGAATATAATGAAATGATAATGTTGGCATTACTTTCAACCAAGCGTATTGAAGAAAAACCAATGTTTGGGAATCTGTCATGTACTCTACAAAACAGAATGAGCTCTCGCAATTTTGAAAATACAGTGCCAGCTAGACCTACTAAACAAAAGCATTCTCTGCAATTTAGGAAAGAAAAGCTTGGCACCTCAAGGAAAACGGAATTTTGAGAACATGCTCTAGAGTTGAATATGTGAGGAAATAAAAGGCTTCCATTGTTATTCAATCTCATTACAGGGGTCTGACTGCAAGGATGTAGTTTCAGAAAATTAAAGCAACCATCTAAGGAATTCATCCTTGACTAGTGATCCTTAGTTAATAAAATATATATATATATATATATATATATATATATATATATATTTTTATTTTTTTTTGGAAATATTAAACTTATTAATAAAATAAAATATATTTAATAAGTTTATTATTTTTAATATTAAAACTTTGATAATAATTAACTTTTTAATAAAATAAATCTAGTAAGGTTATTATTTATTAACATAAAGAACTTAGTATTATTATTAAAATTAAAATAATAAACTTTTTAAATAATAAAATAAATTTAGTAAGGTTATTATTTATTAACATAAAAAACTTAGTATTATTATTATAATTAAAAATTAATAAATCTTTGTATTAAATCAAAAATTAATAATTATAAAAATTGAAGTAATAGAAAAAAATTTTGGTCGGCCCGTGCCTTTCCTTGGATTATAACCCTTCTTTGAGTTCTTCATTCTAATGTCCTGAAGATGGATCCCCGTTGGGATTCGAAACGTCGACAAGGGTTTCGTGAGACTGTGGATAATCCGGCAAACTCTCCAGTAAACAAAAACCACAGGAATTTGAAAACCAAAATTCTTGTAACAAATTTGGCGTGAGGATATTCATCAATTCTTTTGTCCAGAATTTGCAAGGGATTACTAGTTGTGCACTATTTTGTCTGCGAATTTGTACACACTGTACAAGTCATTGTTAGATAGGTGATCCAAAATTTTTGTTTGAGATGTGTTAAAGAAATACGTGTGAAAATTGTAGCTTTAAACAAGAAACTTTAAAGGCATAACCATAAGAAGAGAGAAGCAATTAACACCATGCAAGAAGACACATAATTGATATCGGAGTTCGTCCAGGAGGAAATACATCTCTGGGCCCTGCTCAAATAATTGGGAGGCCCTCTTTCATTAAGTGGCAAAAAATAAAAGTACAAGTATAAAATGAGAAATTACGCCCTTATACCTCCATAGCTGAAAATGCTCGAAAATTGCATACCTATGATGAAGAAATGGACAGCACCGTTTGATTTGTGGCGTCGAGTAGTGCATAATCCATATAAAATTTGCCTGAATCTGACAAAGTGAAAATCTAACCCCTCTGTAAAATGGCTCAAATCATGGTTTCGCCCCCCTCCGACACAGTGCTCCAGGTTCCACTGTCTTGATTTTCGTGCATGCTCCTGGCTGCCTTGGTGCACTTATGAAATGACTAGTTTATATAAGTGAAGGTGGGTGGACTTTACCAAGTCCGTCGTTGGTGAGATGGTTCAAATCCTAGATGTGGGGGAGGGGGTCGGGTGGTCAAACCCCGCCCCCTTCGTATTTAGGCGGAACTTGTTTTAAAAATATCGTGAAATTTATTTTTAACGCTTCTGCTGCAAATGTATTAATGCACGTATAGGTTAGGGGGGGAATCAAGTGGCAGAGTAGCTTTGACAAAACTATGAGGTCAGTATCATGTGGATATGATTTAATGTTATATGCTTGTACTATGCGTATGTTTATGTTATGGATAGGTAATGTTGAGGGGTACATCAGCGAAGTGAAAGTAGTGTGATTTGTGGCATGCTAGGATAAGCATGGATAGTGGAAAGACACTAGAAGCAAGATTTATCGTGGGGTCAGTGTGTGGTCTATGGATGTACAGTGATATTGTGGTGTATATGTTGTGCATGCCGTATATGCAGTGATTGTACCTCTGGTGATGTGTAATGTTGCATATGTATTATTTTCTACATATGATGTTGTATTCCTATTGTATATATGAGGTTGCATATCCAGTGCCATGTATGGATGGTGCTATGTACATGTTGGATATGCAGTGTTGTGTATGCATCATATTGTGCGCATGTTGGTTGTGCGTTGTTCTATGCATATGGTGTTATGTGCATGTTGGATATGTGATGTTGTGCACATATGGTGCTATGTACATGTTGAATATGCAATTCTATGTACATATATTGTTGTGTGCGTGATGTACATGTGGTGCTATGTGCATTTGTTGTTGTGTGCATGATTGTACACATGGTGTTGTGTGCATGTGGTGTTGTGTATAGGTTTTACATTTGGTGTTGTGTGCAGGCAGTGTCGTGTACATGTTGTGCATGTGGTACTATGTACATATGGTGTCATGTACATGTCATGCATGTGGTACTATGTACATGTTGTATTGTGTACACATTGTACAGGTGTTGTGCAATGTACATTTGGCACTGTGTACATGTTGTGCATGTGGTATCATGTACTTGTGATGCGGTTCACGCGCTGTGCAGGTAGTCTTGTATTCTTGTGTACCACTGATACTGTGTACATGTTGTGCATATGGTATTGGTATACATGTGGTATTGTGTGCATGTCGTACATGTTGTATTGCAAGCATGCGGCATTATGTATGTGCATGGTGTAGTCGTGGTATTGTGACATGTATTCATTGTGTTGCACTTTGTATATGTATATGTATTGGGTTGTATTGTACACCGGGTGTATATGTATGTATTTTATGTCGGTGTAGGCATATCTATTGTGTTGTATTGTACACTAGGTGTAGATGTATATTTTGGCTACCGATCCAATGTGAGTACAAAAGAACAAAGGCAGAAGTAAAGATTGATGAAGGATAAGTATCAGCATTTGATTTCAGTTTTATTATGCATGTGATCTATGATTTTGATTTATGATGACTACATGTGATTTATGATTATAATTTATAATGATTTGATGTGACTTATGATTTTTATCTACGGATGGTTGCATTTTGAGCTAACTGGATGTGATAAGTTTATACATGATGATTCGATCAAACAGGTGGTTTGACTTGTTCTGACATAAAGTGAGCAGAATTGCAAGTGTACCTTGTTGACGAGCTACCAATGAGGTATGATTTTAGCTTATTTCAATTTATTTTGAATCTAATGGCAGTTATATGCTTGGTACACAAAGCACGAAAATGCCCAGTTGGGTGGTTGAAACCGACTGCAATAATTAACAGTGTCAACAAAAGGATTGAAACAAGTAGAAATGTGTTGGTAAAGAAATATAGGAGCAAGGCCATTGTGGTACACTGGTACACAATAGTGTCCATTGATTTCCATGAGCATGCTATGACTGGTATGATGGTTTTGAGGCAGGTATATGCCTTAGTTTGTATATATCTTTTGATGCAAGGAAGCCTTGCCAAGGGATGGATCCCCAACAATAGGGGATGTTGGGGAACTTGGAAGGTGAGTGACTACACGGAAGGGGATTACCGGATTGCCCGAGGGATTGCATAGTAGATAATGGAAGATCAGGGTGGATTTGTTTGGTCACTAGCATTTCCATATGGAGTCAGATGCACATTGGGAGTGTGCCCGGGAACAATGTGTTGGTAATTGTTCACCGAGAGGACAAGTGGCACATAATTGTAGCATTGGACATTGGATGCAACTTGGATCTGACAATGGATTCTAGAATTCTTGGGAATGAAGTGAATCTCGGTACTACTTCGAGGGTGGAGGTGTGAGCCTTGAGATTCCCTTGTTGTTGATATGGGAATCATACATTTTTATTTGTTTGTTGAGCATATGTGTATATGTGTATACTATTGTAAATACCATAATGAGTTGTGTTATAAAGCTTTAGTATGCGGTATGATTGTCATTATTATTTTTTCTTTGAGCAGGCTATTCATTGTAAATACTACAACGAGTTGTGTTATAAAGCTTCATGGGAAGTATGTTTGCTTTTCAGTAGTTTTGCTAAGGTATATGTGTGGCTAAACATCGAGGACGATGTCCCCCAAGGGGGAGGGTTCTGTAACAACCCTAGTGAAAATTCCATGTAATAAATATTAAAAATAATAACAACGGTTGATGGGACAATTATTCCAAGTTGAATGTTGGGAAAAACATCCTAGGGGGTGTTGATTTGGTTTATTATGGCTAAGGAAATTGGAAAAGGCTATGGCTAAGGTATTAAAGAGGCAAAATCATTTTTGGGCAAATTTATTTATGAAAATCATGCAAATTAGGAGAAAAGGAAGGTAAAAGGTCATAGGTTGCATTTGAGGAGGAAATTGAAGGAAAATAATGGAAAATGGAGAAAATACATGCCTCATATATAAAAAGGCTTATAAGGATCAATTGGCAAGATTTTTGCTCACAATTATGGCTCTCTCATACTCTTGGACACTTAGAGTATTCTTAGATAAATCTTGGTAAGTGTGGCATACTTAGATATTTGGAGCAAGAAGACAAAGATCATGCATGAAAAAGCAAAATCAGGCAGCTACAGCGAGATTATTTGCAGGTATTGTTTTGCATGTATGATTTTCCTTAAGAGATATGGCATGCATGGTATTGCATGTGGTTCTTTATTGTCTCGGCATGGGTTTTGCTAGGTGTGAGAGTATTTTTAGCCTATCCTTTCCATTTCCGTGTAGCCTTGATGAGATGGGTTCTCATACTTCACTTGAGTTGGATGCTCGGATTGGATTCGAATTTGAGTGGGGTGGATCTTCGAAATGACAAACACATGGCCTAGTGGTCCCTGAACCATACATATGGATCACGGTAAAGCCAATGGCCTAGTAACCTCTGAGCCAGACTGTGGGTTGCTGTAAAGCCATATTATGTGCCTTGGTGGGCCTAGGAATCCTTGTTGATGAATGGCAGGACATACGGTAAATCCAAGAGGTGGATTTATCTCCATTGGGCCTAGTAGTCCTAGGATGGGATGTATGGTAAAGCCTGGAGAGATGGTATCAGTGTAGGTCCTAGTGACCCCTAGATCAGATTGTGGGTTACGGTAAAGCTTGAGAGACTAGGAGGCACTCAAATTCCTCACGGTGTGGGCGGAGAACTTTGGCAGCATTCTTACTTGTTTGGTTATTTTTCAATTGGTTATGAGTCCCACATTCATGCTTGGAATATGGCACAGGGGTGATTGATTGAAGTAGATATGGCTCAACCAATATATGGTGGGGTAGAACATGGAAGTCCCATCTCCGGTTGGTTTTCACATTCGAATTGAAGATCTTATTTCTCTAGTATTCGGTATGCAAATATACTATTTTATGTATGGATTTCATTGCTATTATATTCCTGGTATTTTTGTTGTTAATACATTGGTTATAAGCATGTATTTGATCAGTGATGATGTATGGCTCTATCTATGTTTTTTTCCTATAAATGAATGTATAATCTATCTATGGTCAAATAAATTGTATTGCATCTTAAGATGTAAGGGGGAAATTCCTCTTAGCGATTCTCATATAAGTATTAGACCCCTATGTTTATATCTTTTGTTTACACTTGTAGATGAAATGTTTGTGACATGTTTGACGAAATTCCTGTCAGGGTTAGGTATGTGTTATATTCTTTCCACGACTAGTCACGCATGGGGGGGTCACAGGGGGGGCGACAGCTCCCCTTGTACGTTGCGCCGGGCATAGCAGGGGGGCCTCAGGGGGGCCGGTAGCCCCCCTGTTCGGGGTCTGGGGCAGCGCCCCAAGAAAAAAAAAATTGACCCTATTTTTCGGTGGGTGGACCCGCTCATGGTTTTGTGCATAGGTTTGCACATGGTTTTGGGGCATGATGGTTTTCGGCCCCTGTATTTTGTAGATCCAGTAAAGGGAACTCTGGTTATGTTCTAATCCAGGGTTAATGGATTGGGGTTTATGTATGCTTCAGCATGTATATATATGTGTTGTAACACTAAAAGGAATATAATGAAAAATCAAGTTGGTCATTCCGATTAGGGATCTAGGGGAAAATCTATGTGTATATATGTTTTATGTTTTATGCTCTCGCTATTCTTTATTTTATGTTTTTAAGATTCGTTTGCAGATAATTTATGTACAGGGTTAAAACCTACATTTGGTATCAAAGTTGTTTCGGCTTCAAGGGGACGCTTTTGCTGCTGAGGGTTTTTTTGCTCGAGCCTGTGGTAGACCTTGTTCAGTGGGAGATCCGCGGGATCGATTCTTACGGTGAAACAATATTGCGTGCAGTGGAAAGATAGAGATTGAGAAATTTAATGGTCAGATTTTTGAGTTGTGGAAGCTCAAGATGGAGGATCTACTGATGGACAAAGACCAGTGGATCGCAGTAGATCCAGGTACTAAACCAACAAAATTGTCAGATGAAGACTGGAAAAAGTTGGATCGGAAGGCAAAGAGCACAATACGGTTGTGCGTCTCAGATTCGGTATTGTTGAATGTATCTGGGGAAGCTACAATGGAGAATTTGTGGGACAAACTTGGGACTTTGTACCAATCTAATTCTCTGGTGAATAAATTGTTCATGCGGAAAAAGTTGTATAACCTGAGGATGAAGGATGAAGACTCGGTGACAGAGCATCTGAATGCCTTCAATATTGTGGTAAGTCAGCGGTCATCTATTGATATTAAAATTTCAGATGAAGATAAGTGCATCGGTTTGTTGTGTTCTCTACCAGACTCGTGGGACAGTCTGGTTATTGCAATAGGTAGCAATACAACTACCTTGAATTTTGATGACATTGTCTCAGCCTTGCTGTCGGAGGAAATGAGACGGAGAAATATGAAGGGTCAGAATGGAGATGCCTTATCTGTACGAGGAAGGTCCTAGAACAGAAACAAGAATAAGTTTTCGAGTGGGAGATCTAAATCTCCTGGAAATTTTGTAAAGGTGTGCTGGAAATGCGAAAAGGAAGGGCACTACAAAAAGGACTGCAGATCTAAAGCTCCTCAGAAATGAAAGGGATCTAATGATGCTCCTTCTGCAGAGGTAAAAACCCCTTCGAATGAAGGTGTGGATGTGTATTTGGCTTCTTCTTCAAATATACATGTAGATCATGAGTCATGGTTGATTGAATCAGGTGCATCCTTTCACTTCACTCCCCATACAGAGTGGTTCTGCGAGTATGAGAAATATGATGGCGGTGATGTCTTCTTAGGTGATGGTAGGAAGGCCAGAATCGTCGGACGTGGAAAAGTCAAGTTGAAGCTACAAGGTGGAAGGATTAGAACACTTCCTGATGTTCTGCACATTCCTACATTGGCCATAAATCTGAGTTCTGTAAGCAAGATGGATGATGAGGGTGTAAAAACAGTGTTCGAGAAAGATACCTGTAAGATGGTTCGAGGAGCACTGGTATTAATGTGGGGAGTTCGGATTGGAACTTTGTACAAGCTTTAGGGCAGCAATATTATTGATGGGTGCAACATTTTTTTGGTTCCTGAAAGTGGAGCGGAAATCCTAGCGATCTCTGGAGAAAAGACCATGCTACGGCATCAAAGGCTTGGACATATTGGAGAGAAGGGCCTTCAGATATTGCATGGAAATGGTATGGTAGAAGGTATGTCTAATATCTCTCTGGATTTCGATTTCTGTGAACATTGTGTATATGGGAAGCAGAATCGGGTGAGTTTTCCTTTTGGTGCTAAGAGGGCGAACAAGATATTAGAGCTTGTGCACAGTGATGTGTTTGGACCTGTGTCAGTTCCATCACTGGGTAAGTTTGTGTACTATGTTTCATTCATAAATGAGTTCCCAAGGAATACATGGATATATTTCTTGAGGAAGAAATCTAAAGTCTTTGATAGATTTAAATAATTTAAGGCTCTGGCAAAAAACCAGACAAAGAAGAAGATAAAGGTGCTGAGGATAGATAATGGCGGGGAGTTCTGCAAGAAGGAATTTGAAGAGTTCTGTATGAAGTGTGGTATAGCACGGTAGAAGACTACTCCATACACACCTCAGCAAAACGGAGTTACAGAAAGAATGAACAGAATGCTTATGGAAAAGGCAAGAAGCATGCTCAATGGTACCGGGTTATGACAAGAATTCTGGGAAGAGGCAGTGGAGACTGCATGTTACTTGGTTAACAATTCACCTTCATCAGCGTTCGAGGATAAGACTCCACATGAAGTATGGACTGGTAAGAAACCCTCTCTTTCACATCTGGGGGTATTTTTATGTGATGCATATGTACATGTTCCAAAGGAGAAAAGGACCAAGTTGGATAATAAATCTGAAAGGTGCATCTTTATTGGGTATAAGGATGGTTTAAAGGGTTACAAGATTTGGAACTCGGAAACAAGGAAGGTTGTGTATAACCGAGATGTGGTTTTTAGAGAGGTGAAAGATGTTGTTAAACATTAAGTCCTACCAAAGGAACCTGAGAAGATAGATTTTGAGCTAAAGGAGGAAATTGGACTATACAACAGAAGAAGACTCAGAAGAGGAAGAGCCCCAAACTCCAGTTGTGAGAAGATCAGTTTGGGAAAGAAGACAACCAGAAAGGTATAGTCCATCTGCTTTCTGTTCAAATTTTGCTTTAACTATAACTGATGATGATCCTAGAACCGTCAGGGAGGCAGTAGATTCAAAGGATGGAAAACTCTGGAAGGAGGCCATGGTTGATGAAATGGCATCCTTGCATAAAAATGAGGCATGGGATCTGGTGGAGTTGCCGGCTGGAAGGAAGCCCATTGGGAGCAAATGGGTGTTTAAGAAGAATATGAATGTAGAAGGCAAGGTGGAGAAATACAAAGCTCAGTTGGTAGCGAAAGGTTATTCCCAGGTGCTGGGAATTGATTTTGGTGATATTTTTTCTCCTGTTGCCAAAGTCACTTCTATTAGATTACTTTTATCTGTTGCTGCTGCATTTGATTTTGAGATAGAACATATGGATGTGAAGACAACATTTCTTCACGGGGATCTAGAAGAGGAGATCTACATGAAGCAACCTGAAGGCTTTATGGTGAAGGGTAAGAAAGAACTGGTATGCAGGTTGAAGAAGTCTCTGTATGGGTTAAAACAGTCACCAAGGATGTGGTATCAGAAATTTGATACCTACATACGGGGACTTGGCTTCACCAGAAGCAAGGAGGATCACTGTGTTTATTTTAAATTAATTGGTGACCGTGTTATTTATTTGGTCTTGTATGTGGATGATATGTTGTTGATTGGAAATGACAAAGAAATTATCCAAGATTTGAAGACCCAATTGTTCTCCAAATTCGACATGAAGGATCTTGGTACTGCAAACTATATTTTTGGGATGGAAATTAAGAGAGATCGAGCAAAGAGGAAGCTCTGGTTAAACCAAAGGAAGTATGTCGAGACTATATTGTAGAGGTTCAATATGCAGGATAGTAAACCGGTGAATGTTCTGATTCCTGTAGGTGTAAAGCTGACTGTTGAACAGTGTCCCAAGACACAAGAAGAAGAGGAGGATATGTCTCGTGTTCCATATGCAAGTGTAGTGGATAATCTGATGTATGCAATGGTATGTACTAGACCAGACATTGCACATGCAATGGGAATATTGAGCAGCTTTATGTCAAACCCAGGGAAGGAGAATTGGACAACAATGAAGCGGGTTTTTAGATATTTGTGTGGCACTAGTGATTATGGCTTGTGCTACCAGGGAAGACCAGGATCGGAAAGAGTGTTGGACATTTGTGGTTTTGTTGATGCAGACTGGGCTGGAGATCTGGACCAAATAAGATCTACAAGTGGGTATGTGTTTAGCCTATTTTGAGGTGCAGACAGTTGGATGAGTAAAAGACAGTCTCTAGTGGTTCTTTAAACTACAGAGGCAGAATACATGGCAGCCACTCATGCAAGCAAGGAAGCAGTTTGGTTGCAGAGATTGTGTTCAAGTATGGGGTTGGTGCAACAAGCGATAAGGATAGATTGTGATAGCCAAAGTGAAATTTTCTTGGCTAAGAACCCTACTTATCATTCAAAGACAAAGCACATTGATGTTCAATATCACTTTGTGAGATATATGGTTGAGGCTAAAAGGGTGTTGCTGGTAAAGGTGGACACTTTGAATAATGTTGTAGATGCATTGACGAAGTCTGTGAGCACTCAGAAGTTCTCTTGGTGTAGAGAAACAATGTGTGTTGCAAAGTTGGGCTAATGACTAAGCTCTCTTATGGCCCCCTACGGAAAGAAAACAAGAAGTGGGAGAATGTTTGGTATGTGTTATATTCTTTCCACGACTAGTCACACGCGGGGCAGTTACAGGGGGGGCGATAACCCCCCTTGTACGTTGCAGCGGGCAGAAAAAAAATTTGGACCCTATTTTTCAGTGAGCGGACTCACCCAAGGTTTTGTGCATGGGTTTGCACATGGTTTTGGGACACGATGGTTTTCAGCCCCTGGTATTTTGTAGATCCGGTCAAGGGAACTACGGTTATGTTCTAAGCCAAGGTTAATGGAGCGAGGTTTATGTATGCTTTGGCATGTATATATATGTGTTGTAACACTAAAAGGAATATAATGAAAAATCAAGTTGGTCGTCCCGATTTTGGATCCAAGGGAAAATCTCTGTGTATATTTGTTTTATGTTTTATGCTCTCGCTATTGTTTGTTTTTTGTTTTTAAGATTCGTTTGCAGATAATTTTTGTACAGGGTTAAAACCTACAGTCATATGAGTTATGTTTGATGTGATTGCTTCTGTTTATTTGTTTTGATATTATTTACCCTCTCTTGAAGTTACAGGAAGTTTTTGGCAGTGACCTGGGCTAAGGGGCTGAAAATGTGGCATAGATCTCGGAGCTATAGGAGGAAAATTCATTGTTTTGGCCTTCTCCACTACCTTGACAAGGTTAGCCCGCATCTCTATGGTCTAGAGCCGCTACCTTGCCCTTACAAGCCCACGACTCAGCCTCAAAGTGGCTAAAAATCAATCCCCCCTCAGGGAAAAACCCTGTGGAAGGTTGGGTTACCTCCTAGGGATGTCAATGATGCAATGTAGGTTATGTTTTTGGTGCTTCCATCGGTTCCACCTCCTTAAATTCATCTAGGAGGTTGTTCAGTTACTTGGGTAGATGTGGGAAGAGGGTGTTACAAAAAAACTACTTTTGTTAAGCCTAGCATACAACTAATGCTCTCTCAACGATCTCAATATTGATACTAAATTTTTGGCATGTTATTCCTCATTGTTAGAATATATCAAGATGTCATCAATGAATACAATAACAAACTTGACTAGATACAAATGCAACACATTATTCATCAAGCACGTAAATATATTTGGAGCATTAGTCAAACCAAATGGAACTACAATATACTTATAATGTTGATACCTATTCCTGAAAGATTCTTGTAATATCCTCTTCCTTTAGGCGCATCTGATCATATCTGGATCTCAAATCAATCTTTGAGAACATCATTGCTCCATTCAAATGATAAAATAAGTCATCAATCCTCATCAACAGATACTTGTTCTTGATGGTCACCTTGTTCAATTGCCTATAATAGATATACAACCTAAGGGTACCATCCTTCTTCTTCACAAACAATACTAGTGCACCCCATGGTGATACACTTTGCCTCATGTATCCCCTGCCATTCATTTCCTTCATCTGTAACTTCAACTCTACTAACTCTATAGTTCTCATTTAGTACGGTACCTTTGACGATGGTGTTGCCCGTAGTAACAACTCAATAGAAAATTCTACTTCTCTGTGAGGCAACAACTCTGAAATATTTGCCGGAAACACATCCTAAAACCACTGCAAGATCAGGTACCTACTCAATACCTCTGCGTCCTCATCCTCCTTACCTTTATCGCTAGAAATATGTACTACAAATAACACACACCCCTTTCTACAACTGTGCTTTTCCTGCATAGATGTCACCATTCTAACTAATTTTTATTTCTTCTTAACTTGTAATATTCTTTTTTCTCCATTGTCATCCAAGAAATCAATGGCCTTGTCATAACAATCCACCTTGGTCCTATGAATATATAACTAATACATACCCAAAATCATATTATATGACCCCAATAGTAATACATTCAAATGTGTTAATGTAGGCAGACCATTCAGTTCAAATGCACAAGCTCTTACCCAATTATGAACTCTCTTCTTTGTACCTGTATCCAACTGTACTAACCAAGATTATGCATGCACTTCTTTATTCAAAACACCCTTATCCACCAAGTCAGGGTTAACATAACTATAATTAGATCCAGGGTCAATTAAAATGGAAATAAATTGATCACAATGATTACCGTCCATCTTGATAACAATTGCTTGGTGTTATGCCTACTTGTTATCCAATGCTGCATAAATCTGAGGAATGCTCTACCCAACATCCCCAACTATCTGTGCCCCCTTTGCACCGTAAATACGAGGCGTACAACCCTAATTTTGAAGAAAATTCTTCATAATATGTTCCTTACCACATTTCCAACATTCTAATCGCCTGGTACCATCACCTCTATTATGTTTCCCTCCAGGTTTTGACCCATGTCCTTGTCTAGCTACATTGAGCTTATTATAAGGCACAACATTTTATTTCTCTTCTGCATTTCAAGGCCTTGTTCTTTTTTAATGTAATTTACCTTTACCTTTATCTTTCCCTTTCTATCCTTGCTAGGATTCATTCTTACACTTTAATTGTTCATAACAATGCTTCAATTTTCCAATAACTTCCTCAAGTGACCGAGGCTCATCATAATCAATTCTAACTCTAAATGCTAATGGAAATCCACTAAAAACCCTCTAAACTTTAGTCTCTTCATTCTTAAGATATGGTAAATACCTCAATAGCTCTAGGAACTTAGTCATATACTCTTCATCTATCATCCATCCCATCTTAAGATCATAGATTTCCTTGACTTTGTTGTCGTAGTACCTTTCTGAAAAATACTTCTTCTTGAAAAGTCTCTTGAATTCATGTCAACTCAACTCCTCTGTCCTAATGTCTCGGATCTTTTTTACATCCTCCCACCACATATATGCTTTCCCATTCAGGCTGAATATAGCTACACTGGCCTTCATATTATCTGTGTAATTATTCAACTCAAAGAATTTCTTCATCCCAAATAACCAAGCCTCTACATCTTCTGAATTCTTCAAATAACCATCGAAGGTAGGTGGCTTAGATTTCTTAAACTCATCCAGAAAGTATCCCCTATGACTCCTCCTATAAGGGTGATAATGACGACGATCATAGCTCCTATCAAAACCAGAACTAGAATAGTACGTGTGTCCATCACCTCTCTTATCCAGAGTATCCAAGAACCTACCACCTCTGATCGTGTCATCCCTATCCGACTTGTGACCACCATGAGATCTAATTCCATATGCCCGATTAGTTTTTTCCTCCTGCCCATGGTTGATCCGAAGTAGTCCTTGTCGCTGCAATAATGACAAAATTTGAAGGATTATTGGATTAACATATGTGTGTTTCTCTCGTGCTTGCATGATTCTGTCATTGTATGCTTTGCAACTTCTTATCTCTACCTTCAAGCTTCTCAATGTGTCTGATAAATTAGAAGAGTGCCCAACACCACACTGCTTAACTGATACATAAGGAGAATATCGAGAACTGTAGCCTACCATCTTTCTATTCATCTTGATCTCTTCCTGTAAGGCATAATATGTCAACTAAACCAAATCATAAACAAAACAACGTACATTAGTATAATTCAAGGAGGATATCTCATCTGCAAGACCAACCAGATTAGCACAATACATATATAAACATAATCATAACAATATGTAATCGTCATTTCTAACTATAGTCCAGTCATCAATGCATGACCATAGCAACCCCACATCATGACCTCGGGCATGAAAACTACAACCATATCAATGTATGCTTAACAACATGTAACCATTGTCATGCATCAATAATGTTTAACTAACATACACTCATGCCAACACATTCGACAACAACACCATCAACTTTCACATGGCGAAAATGTTGAGAAATTAGGGCTTTTATTAAAATTTGTCTTTCATGATAATTACTTGTGATTTCGTTATTCTTCTTTCACTTAGATCTTATTACGTTCTTCATCAAGTCAATTATAAAATGCACAAGAGACACAAATATTTAGGCTAGCAAGCCAGGGCCAAAACCTCTCCCTCTTGGAGAGGAAAACCCAAAAGTAATTCTTCTTATATATGTTCAATTGACGAGTACCATAACCATGAAATAGACCCTTGACACTAGTATGCCTCCAAGACCCTTGTCACTGCTCTTCTCGGCTCCTTATGATGACCTTCCTTTTTCGCACTAAACTTCACCAGCCCTAGGGAAGCTCGATTCCCAACCTTCTATTACTTCTTCCTTTATCTAGCCTCAGTCACCTAGACACTTCTCCTCAGCCTACCTTTCTTCGTCCTTAATGCCCAAGACAAAAATCTCCTTTTCTGTAATAACTCTTCTCTTTGTTGTATATACATCCTTGATTCCTTTCCAAATAGGATGAACCAAGACCGAGGTTGTACAAAATATCCTATGCATTGATAACATCCTCCCTACGCACTGTATATTAGACCTTTTCCTTCACTTTAGAAGCCCTTAATGATATAGAAGGTATCCTCAATTCATACGCTAGCATTGCCTCTCCTCTAAATTCATAACAAACTCCTTTACACACTTCAGGTCAGACTTATGTCATAGACTTCGACTAAAACATAGAAACCTTATTCTTCTTTGCACTACCTCTTATCTTCCCTAGAATATCTCCTCTCTTATGCACCAATATGCAGACCTTATCCTCCTCGCTATCCTTTCATAGATGCCATCCAAAATACTACAAATCTGAATTGTTCTTCTTATCTAAAATCTCAGAGACATATGAACCATTCTATATATATTTTATGTGAATTCCACATGGGTATTTTGCCACTGAGAATGAGCCGACATGACCTATGAATAGTTGTGTCTTCACTTTGAGCCGACTTGAGTTTGTGAATTCTTTTGCTTTGAGGTCGACTTCAAGGAGATATTGACAAGGTCTTGGAGCATACAATTAAATCAATAATTTGTCCTTTACACAAGTGTAACATGACTTCATACACATGACTCTTAATTATATTTATGACAAGATGAAAAACCCCTAAATACATCAAGAAGAAGTCCTTGACCTGTAATAAAAATTCCTTGCTCATGAAAGCCAAAAGGAAAGCATTACAAAATACATTTTATTATCTTTGTCTTATTCATTACATAAATTCATAATTACAAGTCAATATGAAGACCGAACATACTTACACTTTCCAACACTCCCTCTTAACTAGGGAGGTATTCATAATGGTACATGGTCACTCTCAATCTGAAGAATCTCATAAGAAGAATCAGATTAGTAATCCCATCTGTATAGCATGATATCAACCAACATTGTCATAGTGCAAGGATTTGACTAATAGCACCTCTCTCCATGAGATCTTTGAGCTTTAATGTTGGAAATACCAATGATGAATAGACACCTACAACAATGTCTCTCTTGGATCATATCCCACCCGGGTTCACTAAGAATATGTCCAGGACTATTCTTATCTTGGATTCCTAGTCCTCAAATAATATATATCCTTCCATGACTACTCTTATCTTGGATTCCCTAACACATCCTCAAGAGTATTGGATGCTAAAGGATTACCCAATCCTCCATTTTTCCTTCCCAGTTGAATACCATAATGACGTGTTTATCTCTCCCTCTCAACTAGGGAGGAGATGGTGAGATTCAACAAGATGATGGAGCTTAGTGAAAATCAGTCGCCTTCACTAAGTGGGCCCACAAGCTATTTTTAGGTGCAAGTCTATTTTTAGACTATGTCTATTTTTAGACATGGCGATCATATTTCAGAAGTTGCGAGATGTTATTTGTGGATGGTTGTTCAGGTTGGAAAAATATATGAAATTATATTTTTAGAATATTGGGCGAAGTCTATTTATAGATCGTCGATCTAAAAATAGATGCATGTCGGTTATTATTAGCTCTTAATAATAATCCGATAATAAACAACAACTTATTCTCTTGGAGCACTTTATTTCAGTATACAGATTTGGAAAATCAGTGGGTTGAAGGAATTACGCAATTCCTAGGGTTGACTGGTGGTTCATGCATGCAAGACTCAGTTAGAACTGAAGTGGCAAAGTCATGACAGAGTTGGAAGAGTAGTTCATGGAGTTGTTATTCAGTTTTACTCAGTTGAGTTAGTTGTATCTAGTCTAACTGAATGATACATTAGTGAGAGTGGAGTGAATTAATTAGTTAATTAATTCACAAATAATAACTCATTAATCAACTGAACAAATAAAATAGTTAACTACAGTGCATGTCAGTTCCAGTGGAGACCCAATGAAGAGGTAGGTGAAAGGGTGAGATGGACTATCTGTTGTGACTATAGTGATGCATTGATTGCATCACACACACATTGGAGTTGCCAATGAGGATTTCGCAGTCAAGGCAAGGGTAATTCGAATTCATTCTGAGCTATTCTTCAACAGGGATTGCGTAGTGGAGGTAGACTATCAGGTGGCAAGAAATCAGTGCATGGATTTGGAGATTTCTTCATGTTAGTGTGTGACAATTGTATTGTACTGAGAGCTTGATGTACTAAGCTTTGTATGAGATTATTACATGATCTCCATGATACATAATATATGATAGTTGGGGTTTTTAGCTTCAAGATTTCTCTTTAAACAACTGTGTTATGTGCGATTGTTTTTATTGCTTCATGTGTTTGCAATTGAGTTTATAATTTCCGCAAAATATTAACAGTGGAAGGATTCTATATTTAGCAAGAAGATAAATATTGTTAGATCAAGAGAATCTGGATATATAATGCAGATGTTATATAATTTCTACTTGGTATCATAGCAGTGTTAATTCTTGAAGTTTTCAATTGTGAAGAATTGTTGAGTTTGTGCTGGTGGAAAATTCGAATTCGCTGCAGAAAATTCTTGGTGCGACAGTTGAGTATACATTGAAATGTATTTCAATGGGTTGCGATTGGAGTATGCCCTTGATGGAAGCTCGAATAACATAGCCTAGAAGGACAGGATGGAGGCGGTGTTGGAAGATAATGGACTGAAGGAGTTCATCGATAGCGATGTTCCTAAGTCGAATTCTAGTGATGTTGCAGGACTTGACACATGGAAAAAGAAGGTAGAAAAGACAAGAAGAATTATGTTGGAAGGTGTGAAGGACCATATTGTGTCCAGCCTTCACGGGAAAGACACTCCATTTTCAATGTGGAAGGCTTTGACAGATTTGTTCCAAAACAGAAGCGACCAAAGGAAGTTGGCATTGAAAGATAAGCTCAGAAAAATAAAAATGGAGAAGGGCAACAATATTCCAAAATATCTCACTAAGTTTGTCCACTGTAAGGATGAACTGGGAAGTGTGGGGATTACTTTTTACGATGAATACTTGGTGAGCTTGGCTCTTCTTGGGCTTCCAAAGAGTTGGCATAGCTACAAAGACTTTGTCAATGGACGGGAGAAAATTCCGGGATGGGAGCGACTTTGGTCGGATCTTGTGCAGGAGGAGATAAGGCGAAGTACCAGGGATGGTTCTTCATCAAAGAATGAAGATGAATAAAATTGCGCTTTGGCTGCCAAATCAAGGAAAGGGAAGGGGAAGAAATTCCCTTCAAAATCCGAGGCTAAAGGCAATAAGCAGGATTTGTCCAAAGTGAAGTGTTTTCACTATCACGAATATGGGCATTTCGCCACTAACTGCCCATAGAAGAAGAAGAACAAGAAGGTTGCTGGAGCTGTAGTGGGTGAGGCCTTAGCCTCGCAATTTGAACTTAATTTCTCTTTGATCGCATGCTTGGTTTCAAGCGCAATGGGATCGGTGTGGTATCTTGATAGTGGTGCGTCTTTCCATATGACAGGAGACAAGGAGTTGTTTAGTGATCTGGAGGAGAAGGACCTCCAAATTCATATAGAGATGGGCGACGATGGTCGATACAGTGCGACCGACATTGGGACCATTACCTTTGAGAGGGATTTAGGTAATACATTTATGTTGAAATATGTTATGCATGTTCCAGGTCTGAAGAAGAACTTGGTCTCGGTCGCAATGTTGGAAGACAAAGGTTATGTCGTTGTTTTCAGTGACAGAAAATCCTTCCTTTGACATAAAAAAACGGGTCAAACCAAGAAGATATGGATTCGAGTTAAGAATATCTACAAGCTGGAGGTAGATGGCCACGTTGCAATGATGGGCAAAGTAGAAGAAGAGGTGAACCGAGATGAGGGCGAATTATGGCACAGGAGATTGGGCCATCTTCACCATGGCGCTTTGAATATTTTGCAGCATATTTCTACTGGAATTCCCAAGGGTACTCTTGCACAGTCAGATCAGTGCAAGGGGTGTACTATGGGCAAGTTTGTGAAGACCACCTTTCATGAGAAGGAGAACCATGCTTCGGTGATCCTGGAGAGAATTCACACAAACGTGTGTGGACCTTTCTCGGTTGCTTCAACAACAAAACACAGGTATTATGTTATTTTTTTTTATGACTATTCTCATATATTCAGGATCTTCTTCATGCATAAGAGAGCGAAACATTCCCAAATTTCTATGAGTTTAAATCATTGGTGGAGAAGGAGTCGGCGAAGCAAGTGAAGGCTCTACGGAGCGATAATGGTGGTGAATATATCTCGAGCGAATTTAAAGACTTTTGTAGCAAAGAAGGAATTCGAAGAGAACTCATAGCGCCTCATAACCCACAACAGAATGGGGTCGCAGAGAGGAAGAACAGAGCAATCGTGGGTGCTGCACGAGCAATGTTGCATGACCAGGGCCTACCGATGCACTTGTGGGCGGAAGCATGCAACATTTCAGTTTATGTGCAAAATCGTTGTCCTCGTAGAGTACTTGGCATGAGTACACCTGAAGAAGCTTTTACTAGTAAGAAGCCTAATATTTCTCATTTGAATATTTTTGGCTCATCTATTTACATTCTTGTGACAAAGGACGCCAAGAAGAAGCTGAAGCCGACTACAGAACTTGGGATATTTGTGGGGTACACAGAAACACCCCATAATTATCGTGTGTATTTTTCGAACAGTCGAATGACTATGGTGCGACGGGATATAAAATTCAATGAGGTGAAAGCCATGAAGTTGTCGCTTGAGAGGGAGCTACACTTGCATGCAGAGGAGGAACTTCTTGTTCCCAAAGATGAGACTCTAGATGTGGATCAGCCACAAGAGGAGATTCATGGAGTGGAGGAGTCCACTCATGCATAACCAAACATCAGACAAGGCAGAAAGCGTACCACAGAAGCTGAGAGACTGAAGCTTGATGCTGCACAGAATGTAGGAGTCCCTACATCACAGCGCAGACAGAGACAGTCACCTGACCGATTTACTGGATACATGGCTCTTATGAGAAAGTGTATCGTGAAAAAGCCATCTTCTTTCGAAGAAGCAGTGCAGGAGCCCACATGGGTAGATTCCATGGTGGAGAAGTATGACTCCATTGTCAGAAACAGTGCTTGGGATATTGTTCCAAGGCCTGTGGGTAAATCAGTTGTAGGATCAAGATGGATCTACAAGGTAAAGCAAGATGCTGATGGGAGCATCAAGAAGTATAAGGCAATATTTGTTGCACGAGGCTTCTCAGAGATCGAGGGGATTGACTATGAAGAAACCTTTGCACCTGTCGCACGGTATTTTCCATACGGACCATCCTTTCTCTCTCAGTGCATATGGGTTGGCACATTCATCAGATGGATGTGAAGACTGCATTCCTTAATGGGATCATTGAGGAAGAAGTGTACATTGAGCATCCTGAAGGATTTGAGATCTTCAGCAACGATTCGCATGTGTGCAGACTCAAAAGAGCGATGTATGGGCTGAAGCAAGCACCTCGTGCTTGGTACACATGGATTGACAGCTATTTCACCGGACTTGGCTTCACCAAGAGTGAGGCGAATTCAAACTTGTATCAAATTTTGGTGGAAGGTAAGCTTTTAATCATTGTTCTTTATGTTGATGATTTAATACTAACGGGTGATGAGGAGTTGATACAATCATGCAAGGAAGATCTTGCAAAGGAGTTCGAGATGAAGGATTTGGGCCTCCTTCATTATTTCCTTGGATTGGAATTATGGCAGCAGGAAGGTGAACTATTTGTATCTCAAGGCAAGTATGCCCAAGAGATACTGGAGAAGTTTGACATGCAAGGCTGCAAGCCTATCGACACTCCTCTTCCAGGAAATTGGAGGAAAGAGGATGCTACATCGGCAGAGGTAGTGGATGCCACTGTTTATCGACAGTTGGTGGGTTCGCTCATGTATTTAGTCAATACAAGACCGGATATATGCTATGCGGTGAACCAGCTTTCACAAACGATGGTTAAGCCTACCAAGCTCTTTTGGAAGGCAGGCAAGCATATCCTGAGGTATCTCAGGGGCACATCTGAGTATGGCTTATGGTACAGACAGACGGATGAGGTCAAGTTGTCCTCATAGAGTACTTGGCATGAGTACACCTGAAGAAGCTTTTACTAGTAAGAAGCCTAATATTTCTCATTTGAATATTTTGGCTCATTTATTTACATTCATGTGACAAAGGATGCCAGGAAGAATTTGGAGCCGACTGCAGAAGTTGGCATATTTGTGGGGTACACAGAAACACCCCATAATTATCGTGTGTGTTTTCCGAACAGTCGAATGACTGTGGTGCGACGGGATATAAAATTCAATGAGGTGAAAGCCATGAAGTTATCGCTTGAGAGGGAGCTACACTTGCATGCAAAAGAGGAACTTCTTGTTCCCAAATATGAGCCTTTAGATGTGGATCAGCCACAAGAGGAGATTCATGGAGTGGAGGAGTCCACTCATGCAGAACCAAACATCAGACAAGGAAGAAAGTGTACCATAGAAGCTAAGAAACTAAAGCTTGATGCGACACAGAATGTAGGAGTCCCTACATCACAACGCAGACAGAGACAGTCACCTGACTGATTTACTGGATACATGGCTCTTATGAGCAAGTGTATTGTGAAAAATCCATCTTCTTTCAAAGAAGCAGTGTAGGAGCCCACATGGGTAGATTCCATGGTGGAGTATGACTCCATTATCAGAAACAGTGCTTGGGAGATTGTTCCAAGGCCGGTGGGTAAATCAGTTGTAGGATCAAGATGGATCTACAAGGTAAAGCAAGCTGCTGATGGGAGCGTCGAGAAGTATAAGGCAAGATTTGTTGTCTGAGGCTTCTCAGAGATCGAGGGGATTGACTATGAAGAAACCTTTGCACCTATCACACGGTATTCTTCCATACGGACCATCCTTGCTCTCTCAGTGCATATGGGTTGGCACATTCATCAGATGGATGTGAAGACTGCGTTCCTTAATAGGATCATTGAGGAAGAAGTGTACATTGTGAATCCTGAAGGATTTGAGATCTTCAGCAGCGAGTCACATGTGTGCAAACTCAAAAGAGCGATGTATGGGCTGAAGCAAGCACCTCGTGCTTGGTACACACGGATCGTTAGCTATTTCATTGGACTTGGCTTCACCGAGAGTGAGGCGGATGCAAACCTGTATCAAATTGTGGTGGAGGGTAAGCTTTTAATCATTGTTATTTATGTTGATGATTTAATACTAACGAGTGATGAGGATTTGATACAATCATGCAAGGTAGATCTTGCAAAGGAGTTCGAGATGAAGGATTTGGGCCTCCTTCATTATTTCCTTGGATTGGAAATATGGCAGCGGGAAGGTGAACTATTTGTGTCTCAAGGAAAGTATGCCTAGGAGATACTGGAGAAGTTTGACATGCAAGGCTGCAAGCCTATCGACACTCCTCTTCCAGGAAAATGGAGGCAAGAGGATGCTACATTGGCAGAGGTAGTGGATGCCACTGTTTATCGACAGTTGGTGGTTTCACTCATGTATTTAGTCATTACAAGACCGGACATATGCTATGCGGTGAATCAGCTTTCAAAAGCGATGGTTAAGCCTACCAAGCTCTTTTGGAAGGCAGGCAAGCATGTTCTGAGGTATCTTAGGGGCACATCTGAGTATGGATTATGGTACAGACAGACGGATGAGGTGAAGTTGTCCTCATAGAGTACTTGGCATGAGTACACCTGAAGAAGCTTTTACTAGTAAGAAGCCTAATATTTCTCATTTGAAGATTTTTGGCTCATCTACTTACATTCATGTGACAAAGGACGCCAGGAAGAAGCTGGAGCCGACTGCAGAAGTTGGCATATTTGTGGGGTACACATAAACACCCCATAATTATCATGTGTATTTTTCGAACATTCGAATGACTGTGGTGCGACGGGATATAAAATTCAATGAGGTGAAAGCCATGAAGTTGTCGCTTGAGAGGGAGCTACACTTGCATGCATAGGAGGAACTTCTTGTTCCAAAATATGAGCCTTTAGATGTGGATCAGCCACAAGAGAAGATTCATGTAGTGGAGGAGTCCACTCATGCAGAACCAAACATTAGACAAGGCAGAAATCGTACCATAGAAGCTGAGAGACTGAAGCTTGGTGTTGCACAGAATGTAGGAGTCCCTACATCACAGCGCAGATAGAGAGAGTCACCTGACCGATTTACTAGATATATGGCTCTTATGAGCAAGTGTATCGTGAAAAATCCATCTTCTTTCGAAGAAGCAGTGTAGGAGCCCACATGGGTAGATTCCATGGTGGAGGAGTATGACTCCATTGTCAGAAACAATGCTTGGGAGATTGTTCCAAGGCCGGTGGGTAAATCAGTTGTAGGATAAAGATGGATCTACAAGGTAAAGCAAGTTTCTGATGGGAGCATCGAGAAGTATAAGGCAAGATTTTTTGCCCAAGGCTTCTCAGAGATCGAGGGGATTGACTATGAAGAAACCTTTGCACCTGTCGCACGGTATTCTTCCATACGAACCATCCTTTCTCTCTCAGCGCATATGGGTTGGCACATTCATCATATGGATGTGAATATTGCGTTCCTTAATGGTATCATTGAGGAAGAACTGTAAATTGAGCATCCTAAAGGATTTGAGATCTTCAGCAGCGAGTCGCATGTGTGCAGACTCAAAAGAGCGATGTATGGGCTGAAGCAAGCACCTCGTGCTTGGTACACACAGATCGACAGCTATTTCACTAGACTTGGCTTCACCAAGATTGAGGCAGATGAAAACCTGTATCAAATAGTGGTGGAGGGTAAGCTTTTAATCATTGTTCTTTATGTTGATGATTTAATACTAACGAGTGATGAGGAGTTTATACAATCATGCAAGGCAGATATTGCAAAGGAGTTCGAGATGAAGGATTTGAGCCTCCTTCATTATTTCCTTGGATTGGAAATATGGCAGCGGGAAGGTGAATTGTTTGTGTCTCAAGGAGGGTATGCCCAGGAGATATTGAAAAAGTTTGACATGCAAGGCTACAAGCCTATCGACACTCCTCTTCCAGGAAATTGGAGGAAAGAGGATGCTACATCGACAAAGGTAGTGGATGTCACTATTTATCGACAGTTGGTGGGTTCGCTCATGTATTTAGTCAATACAAGACCATACATATGCTATGCGGTGAACCAAATTTCACAAGCGATGGTTAAGCCTACCAAGCTCTTTTGGAAGGCAGGTAAGCATGTCCTGAGGTATCTTAGGGGCACATCTGAGTATGGCTTATGGTACAGATAGACGGGTGAGGTGAAGTTGCATGGCTTCACGGATGCAGATTGGGTAGGCAGCCCAACGGACAGAAAGAGCACATCAGGAGGGGTTTTCAATGTCGGATCTACAACAGTTTCTTGGTACAGTAGGAAACAAAGATCCATGGCACTCAGTTCAGTGGAAGTAGAATACATGGCAGCAAGTCAAGTTGCATGTGAGGCTATCTGGATGAGGAAGATCCTGGTCGGTTTGTTCGGTTCACATTTAGATCCTACAGTGATAAATTGTGATAATCAGAGTTGCATTAAACTATTGATTAATCATATGTTTCATGATAGATCTAAACATATTGATATTCAGTATCATCATATCAGAGATTGTGTGTAGTGGAAGATCATGTTGCTTCAGTACATTCCTACGGAAGATCAGGATGCAGATATTCTGACGAAGGCGCTCACCAGGAGAAAATTTGAATACCATAGAGGCAAGATCAGGGTGAAGGATAATCCCTATGTTGTTGAGAGGGAGTGTTGAGATTCAACAAGATGATGGAGCTTAATGAAAATCAGTCGCCTTCACTAAGTGGGCCCGTAGGCTATTTTTAGGTTCAAGTTTATTTTAAGACATGGTGATCGTATTTCAGAAGTCGCGGGATGCTATTTGTGGATGGTTGGTCAAGTTGGAAAAATAGATGAAATTCTATTTTTAGAATATTGGGAAAAGTCTATTTATAGATCATCGATCTTAACATAGATGCATGTCGGTTATTATTAGCTCTTAATAATAATCTGACAATAAACAACAACTTATTCTCTTGGAGCACTTTATTTCGGTATACAGATTTGGAAAATCAGTGGACTTAAGGAATTACGCAATTCCTATGGTTGAATGGTGGTTCATGCATGGAGGACTAAGTTAGAACTGAAGTGGCAAAGTTATGACAGAGTTGGAAGAGTAGTTCATGGAGTTGTTATTTAGTTTAACTCAGTTATTGGAGTTAAACTCAGTTGAGCTAGTTGTATCTAGTCTAACTGAATGATACACTATTGAGAGTGGAGTGAATTAATTAGTTAATTAATTCACAAATAATAACTCATTAATAAACTAAAAAAATACAGCAGTTAACTACAGTGCATGTCAGTTCCAGTGGAGACCCAGTGGAGAGGTAGGTGAAAGGGTGAGATGGACTATCTGTTGTGACTATAGTGATGCATTGATTGCATTACACACACATTGGAGTTGCCAATGAGGATTGCGTAGTCAAGGCAAGGGTAATTCGAATTCATTCTGAACTATTCTTCAGCAGGGATTGCGTAGTGGAGGTAGGCTATCAGGTGGCAAGAAATCAATGCTTGGATTTGCAGATTTCTTCATGTTAGTGTGTGACGATTGTATTGTACTGAGAGCTTGATGTAATAAGCTTTGTATGAGATTGTTACATGATCTCCATGATACATAATATATGATAGTTGGGGTTTTTAGCCTCAGGATTTCCTGTTAAACAACTGTGTTATGTGCGATTGTTTTTATTTCTTCATGTGTTTGCAATTGAGTTTATAATTTCCGCAAAAGATTAACAGTGGAAGGATTCTGTATTTAGCAAGAATATAAATATTGTTAGATCAGGAGAATCTGGATATATAATGCATATGTTATATAATTTCTACAAGAGACATTCCACAAATGGAATGTACTCATTCCTATACAAGGAATGTACCTAAGCTCCCTCTCAGCTTAGAAATTACCAAGTTTATTCCAAGTAAGAAACTTATTACTAGGCTCCCTCTTAATCAGGGACTTGCGACAACAATGATGAAAACACCTAGCTGCTCATGAAGAACTCCTTTATTTGATGTCATGAATTTATTAATTGTTGAAGAGTCTTCATATTCATGATCTCTTCATAGGGCACATATCATCAATCACTTTCATCCAAGATTCATGCCTTCTATAAGAAATTTATCCATTAATATTATCATCTGGTCTAGCTTCATGCCATGTTACTTTCCATCGCACCATAGTTCTCCCAATGATATTTCATCCTTCCATATGGTTATCAACTTGTGGAAGACATATGCTCCCCTTTGGCATCCGTGCTTAAGCTCATCATATATTATTTAATTATAAATATGAACTTTTAAATCAAAATTTACCTTAGTGATAATATTTCACCATGACATCTTCTTGTAGCCATTGACATCCTTCCTTTACAAATTGACACACCTACTAAAGATATGTATTTTCAAGGATCTCCATATTTTCTAGACTTCTATCTGAGTCTACATATCCTTCCAGGATATTTTCTAGTCAAGTCTTCTTAGCTTCCTTGGATGTTTACTGCTTTTATCATGGTTGCACTTCTCATGATCTTCTTCATTTCTTTCTCCACACAACTTTATTTCATTCCCAGGAGCTTCCAATGTGAAGTTCCTTGATTTTGTAAAGCCACCTCATATTCCATAAGAATACATATTATGTATATTTCATCTGGTGTGGATCATGCCTTATGGAAACTTGTGCATCAGAGGAAATTCTATTTTCCCTTGATCATACTTCTAAATATAGAAGTATACTACCTGCAACCATATGACAGGACTTCATAGAATCCAGTGTAAGCATAAATATACATGTACCTCACCCTTTTTCTTTTGAGTCATCCTGCGGAAATTTTCCTTAGAATGAAAAGTTTCATTCTCTTGACTTGCTTCATAAATATGTCATCATATCCTAATCCCATAATTCTGCAAGTTAGAATTCTCGATGAAACCTTTTGCTTTCTTTTTAACTAGTGAATCCAAAGAGGATTCCATTAGAAATTTTCAACCCCTGTTTCCATATGATTATTGAATGATGAACCTTGATTTAGATGACTAACTTCTATAAATATTATTTTCAGTGAGGTTCCTAGGAGACACTTATCTCATAGTATAGTTTTCACATAAATGTGTTATAGACATCCTCCTATGACGAGTGATCCTCCTTCAGTGCTTCCATCGGGATGCGAATTATAAATAGATGCATCTATATAATATAAAATGCTTCCTAACATGCTATTTACGGCCGACAAATACCTCTTAAAGAGGAAGATGATCTTAATCATAACAGAGATCTTTCACTTCTTCTTTCTTAGCTTTCTCTGAATTTGGTTCTTCTATTTATCCGACAACATTGGCTTCTTCCTTATTCCTCTTTTTCTTATTAGAGTTGGGACAATCCTTTTTATAGTGCACAAGTTCATTACATCCATAACATCATATCTTATCCATGTTTCTTAAATTCTTTTGAGGAAAAAACTTACCAAATCTTCCCTTTCTTCTTGACATGGCAGCATATGCTCGATTATCTTCCTTTGATCCTATATAAAATTTAGTTTTTAACCTATTCTCTTCTATCTTGCATATAGACCATAAATCATGGAATGGTGTTGCTTATTTCTTCCCATCATTTCTTAAAGTGAAGTTTCCCCATCCCTCCGGTAGAGAATTCAGCACCATTGTAGTCATCACTCTATCAGACATTACTTCTCCCAATTCCGAGAATATCTCCACCAATTTGTCATATATTTCTTTTGAAGATTCTATTTTTGATACATAGGGGATCAGAGAGTCCTATATGGATTCTATAAGAATCCTCTCGGCTCTTATGTCTCCCTTCATGTATTTGGCATGTGCTTGAGTATCTTCTTTTGAAGGTTTAATTCCTAACCCATTGATATATTCCATGACTTCATTCTCAATAAGATTTAGATATATCCTTTTATTCCATGCAAGAAAGTTTGAAACCCCAACCAATTTGTTGCTTTATTTGAAAGAAGACATTTTTACATATTCAGATGAATTCATAAATATACTTACTTGAATATATTCTTTATTCCTCCACTTATTCCTTGTTGATGATGTAGATAATAGTAGAATCTCCCTCTTAGATAAATTTCTTCTAGAGTGGTGTAAATTATTAGATCACCTTGGATCCTTAATGATGATGATGATGATGATGATGATCAAGGATGGCTTTATGATGACTTCAGCAAACAGATGATTTGATGATGTCTCCAATAATGTTGACTTAGCTTCAATCATAATATAGTTTTCGATTCCTTGAAGATAAATATCACCTCCTTGATCGTGCATTTCCTCTTGAAAGGATCCTAGTGTATAAGTCCTTTGAGTAAGGTCTTTGATCTTCTTGGGATGGCTTGAAGATTTTCCTAACTTCCTGCAACTTTTCTCCTTCTTGAATGAATGAAGATCTTCTTAGATATGGAGAGAAAGTAGATCTTTATTTCAACCTTGATGACTTCTTGAAAACTTATCCTTGATATCTTCTTGAAAATTGATCCTTGATGTCTTATTTGAAGCTTGAACATTGTGTCTTCTTGCTAAAATGCCCTTTCTTGTCTTCAACACCTTAGCTTTGAAACCATGTTGATAAATTACGACTTTTATTAAAATTTCTCTTTCATGATTATTACTTGTGATTTTGTTATTCTTATTTCACTTAAATCTAATTACGTTCTTTATCAAGTCAATTATCAAATGCACAAGAGACACAAATATTTAGGCTAGCAAGCCAGGGCTAAAACATCTCCGTCTTAGAGATGAAAACCCAAAAGTAATTATTCTTATAGATGTTCAATTAATGAATACCATAACCATGATACAGACCCTTGATACTAGTATGCCTCCAAGACCCTTGTCACTGTTCCTTTCGGCTCCTTTTGATGACCTTCCTTTTCTACACTGAACTGAACCAACCCTACGGAAGCTTGGTCCCTAGCCTTATATTCTTTCTTCCTTGATCTAGCCTTGGTCACCTAGAAACTTCTTTTCATCCTACCTTTCTTTGTCCTTTATGTCGAAGATAGAAATATCCTTTTTTGCAGAAGCTCTCCTCTTAGTTGTATATATATCCTTGGTTCCTTTCCAAATAGGATGACCCAAGACCGAGGTTGTATAACCTCTCCTACACACCAATAGCATCCTCCTCATGCACTGTATAGTATACTTTTTACTTCATTGTAGAAGCCCTTGATGGAATAGGAGATATCCGAAATTCAGAGGCTAGCATTGCCTCTCCTCTGAATTGATAATAGTATCATTTACACAGTGCAGTTCAGACTTATATTCTAGACTTATACTCAAAAATTGAGCACTTATTCTCCATTTTACTACCTCTTCTCTTTACTGGAATATCCCCTCTCTTATGTACCAATATGTAGACTTTATCTTCCTCGTTGTCCTTTCATAGATGCCATCCGAAATACTACAAATGCGAATTATTCTTCTTATTTGAAATCTCAAAGATATCTAAACCATTCTACCTATATGTTATGTGAAGTCCACATGGGTATATATAGTGGTTTTCCACTGAGAATGATCCGACATGACCTATGAATAATTGTGTCTTCACGTTGAGCCAACTAAAGTTTGTGCATTATTTTGATTTGAGGCCAAATTCAAGGAGCTAATGACAAGGTCTTGGAGCATAAGATTACATCAATAATTTTTCCTTTACACAAGTGTAACATGACTTCATAAACATGACTCTTAATTATATTTATGACAAGATGAAAAACCCCTAAATACATCAAGAATAAGTCTTTTACCTATAATAAAAACTCCTTGCTCATGAAACCCATGAGGAAAGCATTACAAAATACATTTTATTATCTTTGTCTTCTTCATTACATAAACTCATAATTACAAGTCATTATGAAGGCCGAACCTAGTTACACTTTTCAACGGACACAACTGCGACCATAACCAACGCCATGCATATGCAACAAGCACATAGACCAAAAGTATAAGAAACACATATGCAACCGACCTGAATGCATGACCAACACACCACCCATCCAGTCCAAGGGGTGAACCATGCTTTGATACCACTCTGTAACACCCTCCTCCCACATTTACCCAAGTTAACTGGTCCGTTAGGGTAAACATGTGACGATATGATACTATGATATCATTCAACTTCCCATGTACAGTTAAGGAAGTAGAACCAACACAGCACAACCAATATGACCTTCTACACTTGCTACATAACCCTCAAGAGCCATCCAACCCTTCCAGGTGATCAACCCCTTAGACAACCTACCATTTACAACATTAAAGCCTTATTCGCTCCCATGTCATGGGCATGCATGCGACTGGAACCCTTCAGTCACTCCCATAACAAGGGCATGACTACGACTGGGGACTTTTGTAGGTAGTTTTATGCTAGTGACCTCAAATTATGAGCCACTTTTCCAGGGCTAGGACTGAGGCCACTGCCCATAACTCCATGAAACTTCTAGAAATGAAAAGTAACATAGAAACAATAATAGAAACGCAGATACTTGAACAAATACTTGACTGGACCCCTACAATCCATGAAAGGCATTTCATCAAACATGTCACAAATATGCATTCTACAGGTCATAATAATAGATCTAAGCATAGGGGTCTCATACTTCTTTTATAATCACTAAGAAGCATTAATGCCTTATCACATTATCTGCATTATCATCTATTAGGTTATATATTAATTATTCATTCATTTATAAATCAAAACATGATGAGAGCCATAAATTTTCACTGTCATAAAACAATCTCATAACCATCATATAAGCAATAGAAATAATAAGGATAGAACAACCATAAATGCCACATATGAACCAATACATTTTCACATAAAAGACCAAGGGAAGGGAACCTTATTAATGAATGCAAAAACCAACGAGGTTTGGGACTTCCATGTTCCACCCGACCATATATTGGATGAACCAAATCTCTCTTCAACTAATCACCCCCGTGTCATATCCCACGCATGAATGTGAGACTCGAAACAAAAATTAACCAAGGATTCCTGAGTTTAAAACACCTCACCCTCATCACTAGAACCAAGCTTTACCGCAATCCTCACAGGATCACTAAGCCATAAACAAGCATGGATGCCACCGTATCTCTCCACCTAAACTGTGAGGAATTTGTTGTTTCAACCTCTCGGCTTTACCATGTATCCCGCCATTACCGGTCAAGAGATTCCTAGGCCTACGAGGTCTCTACCCTCTGGTCTTTACCGTGTATCCCATATCGGGATTACTAGGCTTTGTGAATAATCATGAGACCACCCCACTCAACTTCGATTCCATTCGAAAATCCAACTCAACCAAATAGAAGAGAAACCACCACACCATGGCTATCTGGAAACGACAAGGAAAGGTTGAAGAACATTGTCTCACCTCGAAAAACCCATTTCAATGACAACAATAGAACCAAGAACACACATGCATAACCATGCATGCCAAAACTAGCAAGGAAATCATACACCAAATTCATACCTGCAATTATTCCCACTGTAGTTGCGTGAACTTTCTCTTAATTGCTTGATATTTGCTTTGTTGTTTGCCTTATTTTCCTTTCTTGATCCAATTTTGATGTGCTCCAAGTAAACTCTAAGTGTCCAAGAAAATGAGAGAGAGAGAGTATAAAGAGAGAGCTCCAAAACTGAACGGACAAAAGGTTACGCCGACAAATGGTACCAATTTATCCTCAAAAGACTTTTTATTAATGTGGCCTCTATTTTCTTAATTTTTCCATTATTTTTCTTCATTCTCCTCCTCAAATGCGACATGTGACATTTCACCTTCCTTTTCTCCTAATTTCCATTATTTTCATAAATAAAATGCCAATTAATGCCACTTTTCCTTTACAAAGCCTTTGTCATTGCCTTTGTCAATTTCCCTTAGCCATAATAAACCAAATGAACACCCACACTAGGAATTTTTTCCCAACATTTAGCTTGGAATACGTATCCCATAGTCATGGTTATTATTTTGTGTTTATTAACTTTTATTACATGGAATTTTCACCAAGGATGTTACAGTTAAGACCATGTCAACATGGTTTTCCAAGATTTATTATAAATTAGTATGTCATCAAAAAATACTAACACAAATTTTCTAAGGAACGGTTTGAAAGTACAATTCATCAAACTTTGGAATGTTGAACGTGCATTAGTAAATCAAAATGGCATAACCAAAAACTAATTGTGATCTTTGTGTGTTCAAAAGGTTATTTTGGGAATGTCCTCTTGCCTCATTCTAATTTTATGATATCCTAAACAAATATCCAACTTAGTAAAGAAAACTGCTCCATGTAATTCATCTAATAATTCATCAATGGCAAGAATTTATCTTTGATTGTCATTTTGTTGAGTTATCTGTGATTTGGACACATACACTTTTAAAGCAAACTAAGAGAAAACTTGTATGTCATGTCAATTGTCCAATTTTTAAATATGATTATGTAATTTTTATCTAAGGTACCTAAATATGTCCTCTCATATCCCTAAAAATTCCACATTCTAAAACTTTGTTGGAATAAAGATACAACAAAACTTTCAAGGTCACTCATTTGAAACGAATTTTAGGACAATTCACAAAGCCTAACTTCCACTCAGTATATATCCAAACTTGTAGTGAACCAAAATTTAAAAATTTTACGAGACATGTCTGAAAATCTCTCCTAAGTGTCTTCAAATTTTCAAAGTTTGAATTGTCACAAAAAATATTTTCGCGAAAATTATAAGGTCAATCAATTAAAATCAATTTTGAGACTATTTAGAAACACTAACTTCCATACGGTGTATATACAAAAGTATAGTAAACCATAATCTATAATTTTGATCAATATAATTTGAGATATTTCCTCTATTCTTTAAAACTTTCATATTTTTATGCCTCACAAAAAAAAACAATGTTATAGTGAAAATTCCATAAAGACTCATTTGAAATAGTAAAACCCTGGGTTAGTATGCTTTGATACCAAATGTTATTAACCATGCACCGTAAAATGATAAGAACCCTAATAACTATACTCCACTCAAAGGGGGAGGCCTCCTTTTACAATAAATATAATGTATAAGACGGATGAGATCATCTTAGCCCTAGATCTCTTTGGTGTGTGTGTGTGGGTGGGCGTGAACACACACACACACACGAGACAAAGGGTACAATTATAATGAAAGGGTGCAAGTAAAGGTTCTAAATCAAATAATAATATAATAATATAAGTGTAACAAATCAATATCAAGGGCTTAATAAAAGGTTTTAGGGTTAACATGGGGGACTAACAAGAGGTTTACATTCCCTTCACTATGGGTTAGAGGTCATCAAGCATCAACAATATTTCATTTATGACAACATTTCTATCCAATATTACCTATCTTAATAGAAATTTTGGGTGCCCATAAATTTCAAAGGTGTGCATATATTGGTTGAGCCTCCCTTTGATGCGACCAACCTCTAGAACGCATTGAACAATTTCATAGGAAATTTCAATGTCCGAGAGACATCCTCGCTTTCCTACTAACTCCCCCCCCCCCCCTCTGTCTCCTCCTACACTAGAATAGGTGTGTTATCTTAATATTATTTTCTGAGAATTTTTCCCTTTTATTAGTGTGTGAGATTTCAATTTTCCTAAAGTATGTAACGCTTGTGTAAGCCTTGGCATAGTGACGCAGGGAATTAGAATTTTACCATTTTGCTGAGCAGAGACTAGACAATTAAACAAAGGGAGAAATGTTAGAGGATTAAATGAAAATCAAGTTGTAGGGAGAATATCTTTGGGGTTGGTTTATTTTTCAAGGAGGAGCTCAAGGTAAGAGGGGTTTCCCATGAGAGGAAGAGGATAGAGATCAACATAAATGAGGAAGACATGTCACCGCTAATGAAGAGGGGCAATCCAAGGTGGAGGGGCAACATTTATCTAGAAGAATCATACAAAAAGCAAAGAATAGTATTATAAATCATGGATCCACTACATAGTGCTAAAGAGACATTAGTGAAAGGACCAAACACCCAGGTTTATCGCCAATCTCCCAAACCTTATGTAAGTTGGAGCTCACAACCTTGAAAAGTTGTAACTACATGTTTTGTTGATCCTTGTACTCTGAATTAACATCCATAATGAGCATGAGCCCTCTAGTACATGAGTGTGAATCTTGCCCACGCTTAATGTGCACAATCAACATAAAAAATAACCCATGCATCCATTCCATCTCTCATGACTTCAAAACTCTATCTCTATCCATTACAATTGACATGATACATCACTTCCAAATCATTAACACCCACTTGCCAACATGATTTCTAAGTTGGATTGAATTATGTGTCGTTGTTAATGCGAATGCAGGTAAGGCCAAAAAAATCATTAAGGCCATGGGGACATTTCACCATGTCTGGCCTTGATTTATTCTTGGTGGGAGACGACCATGTGTCGCCCCACTCGACACCTCCCAAACACTCAATCCGAGGAAGCAAGATCTCACTAAGCCAAATCCAATAGTTTTTTTTTTTAGACTTGACTAGGGAATGGATTCGTATTGATAATGTCCCTATATTACACTATTTAAGCAACTTTAATTAGTTAGGAGGTGTTAGAGTCAGCCTTTGCAGCTTTCCTTCAGTGATCAAACATGCTCTTACAAAGTGATTTTAAGGTGTCAAGGTCAAATTTTGTCATTTCAATCAGTCTTCAAGCAAAATTTGGTCACTAGGCATTAGGTCTAAGGTTTGCTTTCATTCCTTCCAAAGCGGTCCAAATGTCGGTCCATGTCACCATTCAGCTGAGTGTACCATCATTCAGAGGGTTTTCATCATCATGTCAAGTTCCATTGGGTCATTTTACAGCTTGTTCATGCTTCGGTTGTGCCTAGGTAAGGTCCATTTCCCTCTCCCAGGGTTTTGGAGGTAATTTTTCTTGGATGGTCAAATCATCGAAAAAACTTGTATCCTGATGCTCACACACCTTCCCCTATCCTTAATTTACCTCATTAAACACTTCCCATCACTGAGATCCCCCAAATTCCTCATTTTTCCACAAACCCTAGTTTCTTGCCACAACTTGGCAATTTTATAGGCTAGGCCTGTGTTTTGCCCTTTTGGACCCCTTCCCCTCACTCAATCTCTGAGATTCCACTTTCCCCTGCTTCCTAACATCTCTCCCTACTTCCCAAAATTTCCCCAAGAATTTAGAAGCCCCTTATCCCCTTCATTTCGCTTCATTTCGACAAAATCCCTTGTTTCACACGTCGGGATAAGTTTCACTCAAATGATGTTTCAGAGAAATAAAAGATGCATTTTGGAAAAATGAGAGAGGTTTTTGTCCACAACATTCCAAGGAAGAAAAATCTCCCTCACTTTTTACACAGGTATCATGGTTTTAGAGCAATGTCAAAAATACCGTTGCCTCAGGAGAATTGAATGCACCTCTGAAGTGACCTTGGGAAAATAATGATTTCTCCTATCATGGTTGGCCAAATGACTTGCTTGATGAGTCAAATGATAACTAGACAGAAATACCTTTCCAATGAGCTATCATGATCTCAATTTGGAGTTGAGGAAGACCTTCAAAAGTTGACTGCAACAGCGCTCTGCCTTGAGGCAGCCTCATTCTGCTCATTTTGACTAGTGTTGGGAGATTTTATTTTTGACAGGGTAAATGAAATTCAAATTGCATAATTCCACTTTTTTTGGAAAGAAGACTCCAAGATCTTTCCAACGAGCTATCCTGTAGCTAATTTGGTTAGGGAAGGCCTCCAAAATCTTCTGCCAAAATGCACTATGTAGCTACTCATAGAAAAGTGCCTTTACCCACACAAGAGCGCGCTACCCATTGGGCACCTACGGTAATGTAAAATTGCATGGGCGCTACCCATAGAGCACGTTCAGCACCCATTGAAGCGGCATACCTGAACATGACACCAATTTCATTTTATGATTAAGTCAAATTCTCTCACAGCATACAGCAGTTTTATCATTGCCAGTAGGTGTTCAATGTAGTTGAAGGTCATTGATGTAGAGAAGAAAGTGGTCATGCTTGGAGAAAGTTTTGTCATTTTGAAATTTTTTGGTCCTAAAACAGAGTTTTCAGTTCTATGGGTAGCGCGCCGCGCGCTACCCATACGATTGGGACACTTTCTGAAGGAAATATTTGCTTTTTTGGATTTTTCATGGTAAGTTATGTATGCTCAAGCAGGGCTGAAGCATTTCATCAGGTTCTGGATGGTCAAAAGGCTCAAAAACACCATGAAAACCACCTTGCTGCAACTTTTTGCACCAGCAGGAAGTACTTCTGGGAGAATGAAGTTTTGGAGGGGCAAATGAGCTCCAAATTGGGAAATTCCACTTGGGTTGGATAGCCAACATCTAGGGCTTTCCAACGATCTATCATGAGCTCAATTTTGATGTCGGGAAGTACTTCAAAATCAGGTTGAAAGGCGCGCTACCCATACAAATCAGGGGCGCTACCCATAGAGATTTTTGGTCAAATTTTCAACTTCCAGCTCAGAATTTCGGCCAGTTTGGCCCAGTTTTGCTTGTGGATGAAATTTTTGGGTTTTCATGATGTAAATTTATGGTTGGCATGTAACTTTGGCTTATTTTTACCTATTCTAGAAGATTCACTCTCAAAAAAGTGAAAATCATGTAAATGAATCAATTTCCACTCTTTTAGAGGCAAGTTGTTAGCTGCCTAGATTTTAGCTCCTTGATTAGAATTTGTTGGAACTGCTCCTAGAAGGAGGATTTCGACCCCTAGAGGTGTGGGAAGGGGTTAGGATGCTCTATATGATGTAATTTCTCAATCATTTTCAGAGGTTGGATAGGTTGGACTCTTGGGAAACTTTGGCACCATTGTACATATTTTTCATATTTTGGCTAAGGAAAGATCAGAGGTTTTGCAGCACTTGTTGGGATCCTTGTGGTGTTTTTCTCTTGATGGTGTTTTCTTTCTGTTTACTGTAAGTTCTTCATGTTTAATGTATGCCATTCCTTTCATATGCTTCTGAAACTAAATTGAATGAGTAGATGAGGTTGAATCCATTGTTTACCGTGCTCTGCCTTTGAATTCATTTAGTTCTATATGTTTTCTACTGTTTGAAGAGGATCCAAGTTCTTCTCTGCCCTCTTCAGCTCCTCGTCGGTCTGATCCGTCCATATATCCAATTAAAAGCATCGAGACAGTCACCTACCTCGCCCCAACTCGAAATCTGCAAAGGTCTGACCTTATCCCCGGACCCAAAATTTGTTTTCCCATTTTTCCAGCGAAAACCCAAAAAATCAAAATCAAACATACCTATCTCTTTACTAGCCTAAAATCAGTTCCCATTATAAGTCATCTCGCACCCTATTGTTCATTTTATCGAGATTGACGGAGAGAGCCCTCTCCTGTCCTCGTAGGGCTAGCTACGAGGCTGAGCGTGGTTTGATGTGGCCCTGAGTTTTACCTCATTTCAGCCTGAGGTAGATTTGAGCGCTAACATAGTGGCGACCATACTGGGGGAGAACTGGTTTGCTTGTTGATGTCATTTGTTTCATGAGCTATAGACGGAGCCTGAAGTCACGCCAGGTAGCCTTCGAACTGCACATTTCTCTGCGAGTGCATAGTAGATAAACGCTGCTTCAGTCCATCTCCGATCTAGCTTGTGAATATGACACTCGACTTGTAGATTGTCTTGCCCCAGTACGTGTATCAGGATCAGATCTGATGGTTGATGGTGGACAACGATCAGACATAAGAAGGCTGAAATCATTCACCTGGTGACTCCTGTAGAGACTCCACTGGAGAACTGACTCTTTCTCTGCGAAAATGAAAGGATCTTACACAAAGTTCGGATATCTAAAGTGGAATGGTATTCAGGATCTAGTTTGCTTTCTTGTAAATTACTTCTTCGCTGGTCTTGAAGCTGTCTTGAAAGTTTTTCAGAGTTTGTTGTATGAGAAAGGTGATCAAAATCTTCACTTGACCTATTCAAAAAGTGTGAGTACTGAGTTTCCTTTTGATCCTGGTCTCCTTGCTTTTCCCACATCTTATGATGACTCTCTTCAGAGTGATGAGCCAACTGATCCCGCAGCTCTTGTACATACTCCTACACCTTGTAAAATTCAAGATCGGTACAAACCTCTTGTTTTACCTTCTGTTCTTCATGCTTTCCCTAAAAATTATGACCTGTATCTACCAAGATTTGACGGTGAATGTAACAATGTCAACGCTGAGCAACATGTGCAGAATGTTGAGACCTTCCTAGACCTTTTTGAAGTTGATGATGAAGATGTCAGTATTAGGCTTTTTGCTCTTTCTTTGCAAGGTCAAGTGAAGAGTTGGTTTAAATCCCTGCCTGATGCGAGCATCTCAGATTTCCAGCAGTTCGTCACAATTTTCCTTGACAGGTGGATGATCGGACATAACTTTTTGTTGATTATAGAAGAGTATAATCAGCTAAAAAGGCTGCCAGGGGAGACAGTACAACAATTTTCTGCCAGATTTAACCAAGTTTATTATTCAATGCCAGTTGATATAAGACCTTCTCCTAGATCTGCTCTCTTGCACTACCCGGGTGCCTTTGATCCGGAAATGGAGTTTCAGCTGAGAGAAAAGAATATTGCAACACTTCACGAGATGCAGAACAAGGCAGTGAATGTAGAGGCTCATTTGCTGATCTTGAGGGCAAGGTTGAAGGAATAAGAAAAGAAGAATGTTTCAGAGCAGCTGACACTTTCAGAGGAAAAGCTTGATCTTTTCGTAAACGCAGTAGAAGAGATGGTGCGGAAAATGACTGCAAAAAATGAAAATGACATTCAAGAAAAAGCGGCTGACCCAAAACATTTTGTTTCTGATCTCAGTTGTCATAGTGATTGTTTTATAGATCATTGTGAAGAAGAGAGAGCTGTTGATATGATGTGTATGCTTGATGATGTGTTGTATACTGATGATTTGCCTCAGTTTGATCAGTATGATGATGATTATGTTCTCCAAACAGAAGCTAATCTTGCAGACAAATCAGTAGCTAGTTTGTACGAGGAGGAAGTTCACTTTCAGCAGCTTGAGTACAGTGATCAACCGATGCATATCAGCTATGACAATGATGAGGAAAGTGCAGCAAATTTTGAAGTAAGTGAAGGATCTTTGCCTTTTTGTTTTGATTCGTTTCAGTTCATCAGAGATAACTACCATGCAATCAGAAATCAACTGCCAACAAGCCTTGATCTGGACCATCTTGAGCGCAATGAAAACCTTTTTCAAGACTTCTCATATTCAGATTTTCAGCCCTCCAAAGCCATTGATTTTCAAGTTGCAGATGAGGACATGGAAGCTGGTACATGTGATCAAATGATACAAGGTGACTCCGTACCATTCTGTTTTGAATCATTTCAGTTTTTGAGAGATAAATTGCATAGTAAATCTTCAGATGAGCAGCTTGTAGCATCAGATTTGCAGCCATCCAATGCAATTGAAGGTCAGATTACAGATGAAGTTGTGGAAGATGAAATACATGATTTGATGATGCAGGAAAATTCTATACCCTTTTGTTTCGAAGCATTTCAGTTTATAAGGCAGAATCTTCGTAATATATCTCAAGAAAAAGAGGAACAACCAGTAGGATGTCATACAGTTTCAAGGGATACAGTGCAGCAGTCTTCTCAAGTTTTTGATGATCCTATTGCTCGTGTGTTGGATGATGTTTGCTGTAAAAGTTTTCCTTCATTAGCTAACCATGTGCCGGAAAAGAATGTTGATGATAATATTATTCAAAGGTCATCTTCATTCTCTTGTTTAACAGATTGTTCATTGCAAAGTCCATGTCAAGATTTGCGGTCATATGAAGATATTGATGAAGGAGACTTTTGTTCTGTTTGGAATCAGCAACAAAGTTTGGTTATTCATGAATTTCAGGATCCTTTTGACAGCTTGCTGCAATCACCAAAGAAAAGCACCGCAGATGTGAGGAAAAGTTTAAGATCAAGGTATGGAGATTATCTGAATCAGAGCAGTGATGTGTTAATGGAAATCAGTAGCTATGTGTATGAAGATCCTTTTGCAGTATTCTTGAAGTCCTCTAGTCAATTCATGCTTTGCAAGTTTATCAGCAGTCAGCTTGAGTTCAAATTTCCATGGGAGTTGCCTCTCGATTCTTTCCTTTTCCTGTGCATCAGTAAGAATGTGAGAAGAAATCAAACAGCAGCCACAATGCTTACATGGTTGCATTGGCTGTTCCATTACACTTGATCGGGTGGTGTAAAGCACAATTAGAGTAGGTTGTATTGAATAAGCTCTACTTTGAGCATATTTCCAGTTTTTCGGTTGTGTTTAAGTATCGAGTTAGTTTTTAGTTGAATGAGATTCAATTTGTGTCGTCAAGTCATCAGTTTTCAGTCATGCATTTCAGTTTGAGTTTTTGATTCCATTGCCCAATGGATAAGGCACTGTCTGCTCTCCCAAAGCTCTGTAGTTCTTGGCACCTCCAAGGAGCTACCATCCCCATTGGAGCCAATGTTAGAGTCAGCCTTTGCAGCTTTCCTTCAGTGATCAAACATGCTCTTACAAAGTGATTTTAAGGTGTCAAGGTCAAATTTTGTCATTTCAATCAGTCTTCAAGCAAAATTTGGTCACTAGGCATTAGGTCTAAGGTTTGCTTTCATTCCTTCCAAAGCGGTCCAAATGTCGGTCCATGTCACCATTCAGCTGAGTGTCCCATCATTCAGAGGGTTTTCATCATCATGTCAAGTTCCATTGGGTCATTTTACAACTTGTTCATGCTTTGGTTGTGCCTAGGTAAGGTCCATTTCCCTCTCCTAGGGTTTTGGAGGTAATTTTTCTTGGATGGTCAAATCATCGAAAAAACTTGTATCCTGATGCTCACACACCTTCCCCTATCCTTAATTTACCTCATTAAACACTTCCCATCACTGAGATCCCCCAAATTCCTCATTTTTCCACAAACCCTAGTTTCTTGCCACAACTTGGCAATTTTCTAGGCTAGGCTTGTGTTTTGCCCTTTTGGACCCCTTCCCCTCACTCAATCTCTGAGATTCCACTTTCCCCTACTTCCTAACATCTCTCCCTACTTCTCAAAATTTCCCCAAGAATTTAGAAGCCCCTTATCCCCTTCATTTCGCTTCATTTCGACAAAATCCCTTGTTTCACACATCGGGATAAGTTTCACTCAAAAGATGTTTCAGAGAAATAAAAGATGAATTTTGGAAAACTGAGAGAGGTTTTTGTCCAAAACATGCCAAAGAAGAAAAACCTCCCTCACTTTTTACACAGGTATCATGGTTTTAGAGCAATGTCAAAAATACCGTTGCCTCAGGAGAATTGAATGCACCTCTGAAGTGACCTTGGGAAAATAATGATTTCTCCTATCATGGTTGGCCAAATGACTTGCTTGATGAGTCAAATGATAACTAGACAGAAATACCTTTCCAATGAGCTATCATGATCTCAATTTGGAGTTGAGGAAGACCTTCAAAAGTTGACTGCAACAGCGCTCTGCCTTGAGGCAGCCTCATTCTGTTCATTTTGACCAGTCTTGGGAGATTTGATTTTTGACAGGGTAAATGAAATCCAAATTGAAAACTTCTACTTGGGTTGGAAAGTAGACTCCAAGATCTTTCCAACGAGCTATCACACGCCTAATTTGGACACCGGGAAGGCCTCCAAAATCTTCCTGCAAAATGCACTATGTAGCTACTCATAGAAAAGTGCGCGCTACCCACACAAGAGCGCGCTACCCATTGGGCACCTACAGCCAATGTAAAATTGCATGGGCGCTACCCATAGAGCTGCGCACTACCCATTGGGCAGGGGCGCTACCCACAGAGCAACAGCACCCAGAATTTCATTTTTGCGCCCAGATTCGATCCAAATTCTTTCCTACGGCATACAAACAGGTTTTTATCATTGCCTAATGGATGTTTAATGTAGTTGAAAGGTCATTGATGTAGAAGAAAGTGGTCATGCTTGGAGAAAGTTTTTTCATTTTGAAATTTTTGGTCATAAAACAGATTTTTCAGTTCTATGGGTAGCGCGCCGCGCGCTACCCATACGATGGGGACACTTTCTGAAGAAAAAAAATTTACATTTTTGGATTTTTCATGGTAAGTTATGCATGCTCAGGCAGGGTCGAAGCATTTCATCAGATTCTGGACAGTCAAAAGGTTCAAAAACATCATGAAAACCACCTTGCTGCCACTTTTTGCACCAGCAGGAAGTACTTCTGGGAGAATGAAGTTTTGGAGGGTCAAATGAGCTCCAAATTGGGAAATTCCACTTGGGTTGGATATCCAACATCCAGGGCTTTCCAACGAGCTATCATGAGCTCAATTTGGATGTCAGGAAGTACTTCAAAATCAGGTTGAAAGGCGCGCTACCCATACAAATCAGGGGCGCTACCCATAGAGATTTTTGGTCAAATTTTCAACTTCCAGCTCAGAATTTCGGCCAGTTTGGCCCAGTTTTGCTTGTGGATGAAATTTTTGGGTTTTCATGATGTAAATTGATGGTTGGCATGTAACTTTGGCTTATTTTTACCTATTCTAGAAGATTCACTCTCAAAAAAGTGAAAATCATGTAAATGAATCAGTTTCCACTCTTTTAGAGGTAAGTTGTTAGCTTCCTAGATTCTAGTTCCTTGATTAGAATTTGGTTGAAAATGATCCCTGAAGATGGAATTCGACCCCTAGAGGTGAGGGAAGAGGTTATGAGGCCTATATGATGTAATTTCTCTATCCTTTTCAGAGGTTGGATAGGTTGGACTCTTGGGAAACTTTTGGCACCATTGTACATATTTTTCATATTTTGGCTAAGGAAAGATCAGAGGTTTTGCGGCACTTGTTGGGATCCTTGTGGTGTTTTGCTCTTGATGGTGTTTTCTTTCTGTTTACTGTAAGTTCTTCATGTTTAATGTATGTCAATCCTTTCATATGCTTCTGAAACTAAATTGAATGAGTAGATGAGGTTGAATCCATTGTTTACCGTGCTCTGCCTTTGAATTCATTTAGTTCTATATGTTTTCTACTGTTTGAAGAGGATCCAAGTTCTTCTCTGCCCTCTTCAGCTCCTCGTCGGTCTGATCCGTCCGTATATCCAATTAAAAGCATCAAGACAGTCACCTACCTCGCCCCAACTCGAAATCTGCAAAGGTCTGACCTTATCCCCGGACCCAAAATTTGTTTTCCCATTTTTCCAGCGAAAACCCAAAAAAATCAAAATCAAACATACCTATCTCTTTACTAGCCTAAAATCAGTTCCCATTGTAAGTCATCTCGCACCCTATTGTTCATTTTATCGAGATTGACGGAGAGAGCCCTCTCCTGTCCTCGTAGGGCTAGCTACGAGGCTGAGCGTGGTTTGATGTGGCCTTGAGTTTTACCTCATTTCAGCCTGAGGTAGATTTGAGCGCTAACAGGAGGTTTGCTATTTTTTTCCTTTTTCTCCTTACATGCATGGTTAGTATCATTGGTATGAGAGGAATAAGATTGTGAACCTTCTCGAGACTATGTTTTAATCTCTAACTCTTAATGATGCTAGTACTTTTGAATCCATAGATTATTTTTGTGACCATATTAATAGTTATTTAGAAGTCTCCTTCTATTGCAATTTTTTGATAGTTCTAATCTTGAGCAAGACTCAAGCCAATTTCTAGGACGATTGATTATGCTCCATTATTAGTGGAAATGCGCATTGATCTATAATGTTAAAATATAATTTGTCTTGTGTGATCCCACAATACACCTTTATATTCGATGGTCCCTAATTTTCCTTTTGAAGCACTGCCAAAATTCACCTTAATGAAAGATGGGGGTGGTGGTTGCCAGTGGTGAGATGTAGTGGGAGTTGGAGTGGCATAAGAATTTTGAGGGATGTTAAAATCTTTGAATAATTGTTTTCGTCAATTCCCTTAGCTTTCCAATCAATTTCCTCCCAGCGTTGATTGAATATTATCTACCTTATATTAGCTAATTTCAAACTCCATATGAGATCTTAAGTTGTTGAACTAGAGTGGAAGATGCATTTGTTGTGTTTTTTCCATATACCCCATAAAAGAAATCTTAGTATGAGTGTCCATATTTTGTTGATAATGGGGTTTTAAAAATCCTTTTCTCACCAATGGTATATGGTTAAGGAGATACTTGCATGATCTTAATCTATAGGATGCATAGTTTTTTCTAATGTTTCCCAAAGGGAATTAGCAAAGAGACATTTTTTGAATAGATGTTCGCTAGTTTCCACCCTTGATTTGAAAATATAGAAATATGAAGGCCCACTAAAGCCTCTTTTGATTAATGTGTCCCAGGTTAAATTTTTCCTATGGATTAGAGGCCATAAAATTTTCATCCATATTCTTTTCTAGATGCTTTCCTTAGTATTCTCTTAAGTGTATGCTTCCATATGATATTATTCCTTAATGGAGATGTTAAATGAGTTATGGCCCTATCAGTTGAGTTATGGCCCTATGTTAGTTTGGCCTCGTCCTGAGAGATATGTATCACCCTATATTGGAGGTTATGTCAAAATGGGTGCCATTTATCACCCTCAGGTTAGGGGTCGCAATTATCCTTGTCTAGCCATTGTCTCCATTGGAGATGTGGCCAGTAATCTATCCAATAGCCCAACATGTTGATCTTGTTGTTGGCATTCATGTGTTATTTGAACCAATGCAAGTCTTGTTGGTCTAAGAGTCTTGTTAGTTGTTTATAAGAGTCCTCCCATAAATATGTTGTGTTGCCATTACAGACTGCCCAAAAATAGTGTTGTTGAACCAATTTTTTCCTTTTATTAGCTAACTTCCAAATGGAGGATCACAGTTAGGTGAAATGTGATCTTATCAAGAGACGAAGAGGCCTGTTGTTATCATATTTACAATTCCAATTTGTTTCCATAGTGAGGTTTCTCCTTAAACCTAGTTCCACAATATTTTGGCTCCTAGTACTATGCTCAAGGTATTGGGGTCCTATAGGCATAATCCCTAATGGGTTTGGAAGACACAGCTTGTTCCAAGCTACTAGTGCCCACTTTCCCCCCCTCTTCATTCCTCTCCATAAGAAAGATATTTGGTTACTCCTTATGGCATATAATATTGAGATCATTGCCATTAGAATGAACAATAGATAAAAGGGAAAAGCTTGCATAACTAGTTTCAATCAAACCAATTCACTAGCAAGATTAAGTGAGAAGAAAGTCTAGCTAGCCAATTTTTTGTCCATTTATTTGTCAATTCTTCGCATAATTTACTTTAGAGAGAATTATATGCTAAATTTGTGTTGAGATATTTTGCAAGAAGCTTACTTCTTTGATATTCCAAAATCCTTGCTATATATGTTTGGAGTGGTGGTGGGGTATTAAAGAAGTATGTTTGCATTTCTTCCTTATTTATTTATATTCCTGAAGTTTTTAATAAATAATCCACAACTTTGCACATGGCTCTGGTCTCCTTAGCTGTGGGGGTCCCCATACACATCGTATCATCTACAATTTGCTAGTGCAAAGTAGGCGGGCCCTAACCATATAGCCTCATTCCTTTAATATTGATTTATGATATAATTGTTTTGATGGCCCTTCTAATACTTCTACTGCTAATATGAATATAAAGAACAAGAGGGGATTCCCTTGTTTTATGCCTCGATAGGGTCAAAATGTTTTCGAAGGTGACCCACTTATAAGAATAGAGAAGAAGAATAAGTATAAATTTGCTTGAATCCATTGGATCCATTAATTTGCAAAGCTAAAGGATGAAGTATTTCAAACAAATAAGACCAATTTAATCTATCAAAAGCCTTTAAAATGTCATTTTGATGAGCAGAATTTGGTTTTTGGTGCATTTTAGAGACTTGATTACTTTATGTGCCACGATTATTTCATCCAAAATTTGTTGGCCTTCAACACAACCCATTTTATCTTATGAAATAAGGGGTGGAAGGATTGGATTTAGCTTGTTAGAAATAATTTTAGAGGTGACCTTTTATGCTACTTTGCATAAAAATATAGGTTGAAAACCACTAGGATCGTCAACTTTTTCTTTTTTAGGAACTAGAGTGAAAAAGGTGGCAATAAGCATCGAAACAACAAAGAGTGATGAGCACGATTCTTCCACAACATTCCATAGATCATTCCCAATTACAGGCCAATAAACTTGATATAAATTGAAATTGAAACCATTTGGTCCTAGGGCTTTGTTTTTGGGCATATATTTTACTGCAACTTCAACCTCCTTGTGGGAAATGCTTCTTAGTAATGCTTTGTTTTGTTCTTGCGTGACTATTTTTGGAATATGTCTAGTGGTAATTGTTATTTTCTTTGGTTTTTTTGGTTGGGGATTTGATAGAAAATCTTGATAATAGTGAACCAACTCCTCTTCCATTTCATGGTGGTCTTGTACTTTGCGTCTTGAATAATTCTTGAGCTAGACAATTCTATTGTTGTGCCTTCTTTAGATCATAGATTTATGGAAGAAATAGATGTTTTTCCCCCTTTCGTTGAGCCAACAAACTCTTGGTTTTTGCTTCCATAGTAGTTTCTCCTACTTTTTTATATCTTCAATTTTTCGTGATTAGGTTTTCCTCTTCTTGAATTCTGATCTACCAAATAAAATTTCAATTTGTTGAAGGGTCTTCATTTTTTCCTCCAATTATTTTTTTGCATGGAAGATGTCACCAAAATCACCTCGATTCCATATCTTTAATTGATGTTAAACATGCTTTAATTTTTGTTGGTGTTAGTAAAAAGCAAATCCCTCTAACTTAATTTTTTTGCCCAACTATTCTTGCATATTTTCCATGAATGTAGGGTGGGAGATCCAAAATTTTTCGAACTTGAAGGGTTTTTTTTATGGGTTGGAATTGAGTACTAGTTCCAAGCTAAGTGACCAATGGTCTAATCCCATGTAGGGTAGAATTCCTTCCTCCATGAATAAAATTATTCACCTTTAATGATTCCAAGTTTGTGAATTTGTTCATGTGGGATGCAATTTTTTGAATCCCTCTTATTCGGTTATTAACAAAGTTACCAACCAAACAAGAAATATTACCTCAAAACGAGAACTCTAGCCAAAAAACACTAAAAAAACATGAAAAAATAGGTTGAAAATGAAAAGTGTTGATTCTGGAATAACCCCTTTTTTTCAAGGTAAATTTTCAACATTTTTTTAAAATGGTAGTAAAAATCAATTTTTTTGTGCAAAAGACACCGTCAAAACAAAAAGTGTTCATGCTCGAATAACGTCTTTTTTTTTCCGTAAATTTACAACATTTTTTAAAAATGACAGTAAAAACCAATTTTTTTTGTGCAAAAGACACCCTTTTTTTTGTGCAAAAGACACCCTAAAAATGAAAAGTGACGATGTTGGAATAACGTATTTTTTTTATAGATTTTCAACATTTTTTAATAATGATGTTAAAGATAAAATATTATGATTCTGAAAAAACTTTAAAGTTCCAATGATTTTCAAGCATGACATTAAAGATAAAATATCACATCTTTGAAAAGCCTTAAAATTCCAACGATTTTTAGGCATGACATTAAATATAAAATATCACGTCTTTGAAAAACCTTAAAATTCCAGCAATTTTGAGCCATGGTGCTAAAGAAAAAATAATTATAATTGTTTTCAACAATAACAATAAAATTAAAGTAGCATGACTTAGAAAAACATTAAAATCTTGAAAATTTTCAACCATGGAATTAAAACTAAAGATTATGACTAAAAGAAAACAAGTTTTCAAAATATTTCAAGCATGACATTACGGAAAAAAATTATGACTAATTTTTTTTTTTAAATGAACACCTCAATGAAGGAGTTATTATACCAAGAGTAATTTATTTTTTAAATGTTCAATGTATAACAATTTTAAAACCTTAGCCTAAGACAACTTGTTACATTGCAACAAAAATTTAAAAATTAACCATCAAATTGACAAATAGTGTATGTGAACTTAAATATCAACCATGAAATTGACACATTGTAATGAAAAATTCAAGACCAACAATGAAATTGACACATTGTGGGGGCAGACTTGATTCATTATAATGAAAATTTTATAATCAACTATCAAATTGCACATAATGGGATTGGGTTGCTAGTCGAGCATCGACATGGACACTGTAATATATATATATATATATATATATATATATATATATATATATATATATATATATATATATATATATATATATATATATATATATATATATGAAAAAATACAAAAGAAAACAAAAATTCAAACATTAAAAATTCCAAAAAAAAACAAAAAAAAAACATGGCAAAAAAAATCAAATATAAAAAATATATAAAAAGACAAAAAACATAAAAATGTAAAAAAAACAAAATTAACTTGTAAAAATGAAAAAAATAAAATTATATGTGTGTGTGTGTGTGTGTGTGTGTGTGTTATGAAACCAGCTCCAAAAATAGAAGAAAAGAGAGATCAACGCCTTAGAAATAAGCCACTTCGAGGGGCAACCTCCTTTACAATACATAAATGAACAATTCTGGGATGATACAAATGAAAAAACCTCCTTTTTATATATAGGAGTCCATGGGGTCACCATATAATCCTAGACGACCTAACAATAATAATGTAAGGGCACAATAATAACAATATGGGGGTTACATAAGTTACTTTGAAGCGCGCTCTGGAGATCCCTGCTGATACAGACTGTGACTAGCTGCGTTCGTTCTAGGGCTCGCGCCCATGGAGGTGCAGGGCACTCCCCATGTGCCTCCCCCTCCTCCACCGCCCTTGACTGCTGAGGCCTTCAATCGCCTTTTAGCAGGACTTCCCAAGAAGAAACACTCAGAAGCTGCGAAGTTTGTCAAGAAATTGGACGATATACCAGAGATCTCCCTGCCTGCAGAAACCCCGATTCAGGTTGCCTTATCTCTGGCAGAACGAGCTCTCATAAGCCAGTTCACCGGACTATGGCCATCACCCAAAACTACTGAGAGCTGGGTAAACAGAAACTGGGCGTCGTTGATCAAAGAAAGTGTTACTTCTTATTTTTTGGGGAGAGGATTCTTTCTCTTCGAGTTCTCTTCAAAGGATGACAAAGATCTGATATTCCAAAATGGCCCCTACTTCATGGGCCCTTAGGGTTTATATCTAAATAAGTGGACTCCGGATTTTGATCCTGTAGTGGATGTGCCCAAAGCAGTCCCGATGTGGGTTAGACTCCCAAATCTCCCAGTTCACTGCTGGAATTGGGACTCTTTGATGCATATTGGAAATGCCCTTGGGAAGTTCATTGATCGAGAAAACAACAAGGACCAATATGACTGCGCCGGGATCTGCATGGAAGTAGATCTAGAAGTAGGGCTGCCAGAGGCCATCAAAATCAATGTCGGAAACTGGTCGCATGTGCAGAAACTGGACTACGAACAGCTGCCCTTCAAATGCCGAAAATGCCATGTCTATGGCCACTTCGCCAAAGGCTATCCGTCCAACATTGAGGCAGAGCATGGGAAGGAGGACGGTTGGAATCAAGTCAAGCGCCCCAAAACTTCTCACAGGAAGACGGGAGGCCCTAATGGCAAAGGTCCTCATTAGGCCTCTACTCAACAGATCCTGCCCAAGGCCGCCTCAGAAAACAAGTTTGAACTTCTCAGCTCGCAACAAGAGGACACCCAGGAGGTCGAGGCCCAAAAGGTAGTGACTCCGAACAAAGGTAATCCTTCTGCCTCTTCCAAGGATGCAATTGTTGCAGAAAGCTCAAAATAAACCCCTATTGAAGCCAAGGAAGAGGAGCATGAAACGGAAGACTCGGAGGAGGAAGGAGAAATAGGTGACTCCCAAGCCTCTGTTAGGAGATCCACAAGAGGCCGCAAAATAGATCGGGAGAAAAGAGAGCAGGAAACATTCAAGGATAAGTTACAGGGCAGCCAACCAACTCTGGAAAAGCTGTTAGAAAAAAAGCCAAAGATGGCGAGAAACTAGCCTCAAGGCTCCAAGGGAGCCCAGCAAAACAAAGGTAAATAATGAAAATAGTCTCCTGGAATTGTAGGGGTATGGGGAGCAAAGTCAAGGAAGAGGCCATAAGAAACCTAATAAGAATAGAAGCCCCAGACATACTCCTTATCCAGGAGACCAAGTTGGAGGACTCAATCTTCCTCCAGACAAGTAAAAAAATTTGGAGTAAAAGTAGAGCCAAAGCTGTCTCAGCCCGAGGTGCATCTGGAGGGTTGGGCACCCTTTGGAATGATAGTAAGTTTTCATTAGTCTCTGAAACTTCTAACACTCACTGGCTGCTCCTAAAAATGCAGCATTTAGTCACCAAAGAATTATTTTGTCTCTTCAATGTCTATGTGCCGGTCAATGCTGCAGAAAAGAAGGCCTGTTGGGACTCTATAAGAAGCCAAGCAGATCTTGGGAACCTAGACAATATCATCATTGCAGGGGACCTCAATCTCACTCTTCACTCTTCAAAAAAGCGAGGAGGTTGCATTGTGCAAGATCCGGCGAGGGAATGGGCAGAGGATCTTATCCATGATTGGGACTTAATGGACTTCAAGCCCTCTTCTGGTAAGTTTACTTGGTCGAACAAAAGAGTTGGCCCTGGTCATATTGCAGCTAGACTGGATAGATTTTTAGTCCAAAGTTCCTTTCTTCTGCTCAGATTAGATTCCAGTATGAAAATTTCCTTGTAGCATATCTGATCACAATCCTATCAAGCTTGATCTCCGGGCTCTCCCCGATCTTGGACCCATCCCCTTTAGATTTAGCCCCCTTTGGGTTAAGGAACCCAAATTTTTGCAGATTGTCAAGGATAGTTGGTCTCAACCAGTCAATGGATCTCCTTTCTATGTGTGGGAGGAAAAGCTCAGAAGAACGAAAGCTGTCCTAAAGAGCTGGGCCAAAACTCTTCCTAATCCAGCAGCTGAAAGGAAAAAGCTTCAAAACCAACTTGAAGCCCACCATCTTTTCTCAGAAGAGGCATACGTAACCAGATAAATTCTAGATAAGGAGGTTCAGCTCCAACAGAGCTTCCATAAAGCCTGCCTGGCTGAAGAAGAATTTTGGAGGATTAAATCTCACTGCCTTTGGCTTAAAGCGGGAGACAGAAATTCCTCTTTCTTTCACAAGCAATCTCAAGCCAAAAAATGCTTCAATTCCATCACTGAGGTCGAGGAAGATAACTCCATACATAAGGACTTTGCAAGTATCAAAAGAGCAGCTTTCCTGCATTTTCAGAATTTGTACAGTGAGGATGTGAATCAGGTTCATAACAATGATCTTTTGGACGGGGTCCCCCCTTCAATCATTGTTGAGATGAACATCCTGCTAGAAGCTAAAGTCACAAAGGCTGAGGTCAAGAATGCTCTCTTTTCCATGGACCCAGACAAAGCCCCTACTCCTGATGGGTTCTCCGCCAGATTTTTCCAATCCTGCTGGCACATTGTGGAAAACGACCTATATAAAATGGCTCAAATATCCTAGGACAGTGAGAAAATTGGAGGTAGTACAAACTCTACGTTCCTTGCACTCATCCCCAAGGAGAAAGGCGCCAGATCCTTCAACAGATTTCGTCCCATCTCTCTTTGCAACACTGGTTATAAGTTAATCACCAAAGTTATAGCTAACAGGTTGAAATACCTTCTCCCCACAATAATCCTAGAAAATCAAGGGGGCTTTATTCATGGCAGACAACTTGTGGACAATTTCACTTTAGTTCAAGAGGAAATTCTCTCAAGCCAGCAGCGCAAGGAAAAAGGTATGGTTATCAAACTAGACTTAGCTAATGCCTTTGACCATGTTAGGCATAGTTTTCTCTTGAATTTTTTGAAAAAAATTTGGATTTGGTGAGAAATTTATAAACTGGATTCAGGCCTGCATTTCGGAGCCATGGATTGCTCCCCTTGTAAATGGCAGAGCTGCTGGTTTTTTCAAAGCCTCAAGAGGACTAATGCAGGGTTGTCCTCTTTCTCCTCTATTGTTTGTCCTCCAAGCCTCTGTTTTAAGTTTTCATCTAAACAAAAAAATGCAAGAGCAAGAGATCTCAGGTCTTTGTATCGCAAGAGGAGTCAATAGTATCAATCATGCCATATTTGCAGATGATACTTTGCTTCTGGGGGCTGCTTCGATTCATTCGGCCAACAGATTCAAAGAAGTTATAGACGAGTATTGCTTAGCATCGAGAAGCAGTCTCAACAAGGGGAAATGTCATATTTATAGTTGGAATACTTCGCCCAACTTGCTCAGTTCCATTGCAAGATGTTTTGGCTTTGCAGCCTCTTCATCTTGGACTTCTTTCAAATACCTTGGGCTCCCTATCTTCCTCAAGCGAGACTTCAGTAGGGATTGGCTCCCCCAAGTGGAAAAATTCAAAATCAAGCTTCAGGCTTGGGGTTTCAACTGGCTTAATATTGCGGGCAAATCAGTTCTCATCAAATATGTCCCATGCAGTCTTCCCCTTTTTCAGTTTTCTGTTCTTCTGGCTCCTGTTGGCATTATTAAGAGAATGGATCAGCACATTCAGCACTTTTTTTGGAAGGGGGGCAAAAACAACGAGAAAAAATTCCCTCTGGTTAGTTGAGAGATTGCCTCCAAACCTCTGCGGGAGGGGGGTTTAAATTTCAAGGACCTTTCCCTTCAGAATACTGCCATGGGAGCCAAACTTCTCTAGAAAATCATCGCGCCCAAGCCTGGCTGGGCCCAATTAGCACTTTGGAAGAAATATCTCAAAGGTATGAGACTCAGATGCTTGGATGGTCCTCTCCCACAAGGCGTCTCCCCCTTTGCCAGGGTCTGCGCCAAAGCTGCTCCACTTATCATCTCCAACGCTTACTGGATTCCTAGAAATGGCAAGAAAATCAATATCTGGACAGGTCGTATTATGAATCGTGACCCGATTTGTGACTACCCCTCCCTGAACGCGCTAAGATGCTGGTTGACCGATGTTGGGAAATCTACTTTGTGGGACATCTCCACTTGGGCTGGAATGCGTTGGACAGGTTGGGATTTTTTGGATGTGCCCCAAGAGCTTCTCCAGGACTGTAACATTCTCCGCTCCAAGTTGAATGGAATAGCTCCCACACATATGCGCAAAAGAGACTCGCATGGCTGGGGTACGTTGGCTGTAGGCTACACTGTAGCGCAAGGCTACGCCATGCTCACTCTGAGGCCGCATGTCCCTCCGGACCCTACTCCCTGGGCAGCGATCTGGCGTATTCATTCTCTACCTAAAATTGACATGTTTTGTTGGATCTTGTGCCACAAAAAAATCCTTACTGATGATAAATTGCAGAAACATGGATTTTATGGCCCGTCCAGGTGCTCCTTGTGCAGAGAGAGTGTGGAATGTGCCACGCACCTAATGTTAAATTGTAAATTCACTGAGCAGGTTTGGAAAGAGCTAATGGATGATTGGAACCCCAGTTTTGTTCTCCCCACTTCTATTACTGACCTCTTTGCAAATTGGCAGAGCAATTATCCCGGCCCACCTCCCAAAAACAAAGTGATCAAAATCGCTTGGTCTACTCTCCCTAAAATCTGCTGCTGGCAGATCTGGCTAGAGCGAAATAGCATAATCTTCAGAGATACTTAGCACGATGTCAAGGTAGTCACGGCCAAGATCAAATTCCAGCTAATAGAGAGTTTGGGAGATCAAAAAGATGCTTCAAATCTAAACCAGATTGATTCTGTTTGGGGTGCCTCTCTAAATCTGCAATTTCATCAAGCCATCATCAATATTTCCCCCTCTGAAGACTGGAAAATAAGGGGGAAAAACAATGATGATTTTCAAGACTGGATCTCCACTCAAAAGGTGCACTCTCTCTTCTTCGATGGGGCATCAAAGGGAAATCCCGAAAGCGCTGGGGCAGGAGGAATTGTTAAAAATGCTGAAGGTTTATTGATCCATCGCTTTACATGGGGTCTGGGGATCAACTCCAGCATCCAAGTTGAGGCTTTGGCCCTCTTTCAAGGACATAAGTTACTCCTGAACTTAGGGATCAAGGAGGCTAATATTTTTGGGGATTCCCAAGTGGTTATAAAAACCATGGTGTCAAATTCTTCCCCTCTGGATCTAAGATTGGCAAGATTGATATCTACAATCAGAAGCTTGGGGAAATCGTTTCAAAACCTGAATTTCTTCCATGTGTTGAGAGACAACAACAAAGACGCATATATTGAAGCTAATAAAGCTGCCCTTCTCTCTATTGGGGTAATGACAAGAGACGGGGACGAAACTTGGGATCCAATTCCATAATCTGTCAGCTGAAATGTTTTACTGCTTGCTTTTGAATCAGTTTGTTTGTACTTTCAAGCTTGGGGAAATCATAGAAATCGATTACATAGCTGTAGACAAAAAAAGTTGGATGTTGTCCATAAACGCCATTGCAATTCTGGCTATTGATACCTTTTGGGCACTGCCCCTTCTCAATGTAATCTGAAATCTGGCAATTAGGCCAAACAGTAATATAATCCATAACCGTTTCTGTGAAAAAAAAAACAATATGGGGGTTACATGGGTACAAGAATAACCACAAGGGGGCTACACTACTAATATAGGGACCTAACATGCCCCTCTCCTTCAAAAAAGTGTTGTCCTCAACGCTTGAGTAGATCTGGATGCGTCTGTATAAAATTCTCATCCTCCCATGTAGAATCTTCAGTGGGTAAATTCTTCCACTTGATGAGATACTCTAAAATTGATCAATTCCGTAGCTGTCGAGTTCTTGTTTCCATGACTGCTTCAAGTTCCAATATGATTTTTCCTTCCTCATCATGTTCTGGAAATATTGTTTGAACTAGAAGTTTGTTACCTATAACCTTCTTTAATCACGAAACATGGAAAATTGGATGCACTCAAGAAGAAGCAGGAAGCTCCAATTTGTATGCCATAATACCAATATTTTGCAACACCTTATAAGGACCATAATACGTTGGCAATAATTTATTATCCTTCTTAGCTTGCTTGAGGGACATTTGTTTGTATGGTTGTAGCCGTAAAAATACCCAGTCTCCTACATCAAAACTTCTCTCGTTGCGATGTTGATCTACCTGTTGTTTCATTCAGTTTTGTGCCAAGTTTAGGTTATCCTTTAAGATTCAAATAACTTGTTGTTGATGCTTGATGTGATCTTCCACTACTTGAACCTTAGAATTTTCTCTTAAAGATGATGTGATGGACGGTGGATGATATCCATAAAGTGCCATAAATGGGGTCATTTTTGCTGCAGTATGGAAGGAAGTGTTATACCACCATTCAGCCATAGGTAACCATTTGACCCATTCTATTTGTTTATCAGATACAAAAGAACAAAGATATCATTCCAAACATTTGCTCACTATCTCAGTTTTCCCATCGGATTGAGGATGATAAGATGAGCTATGAGCTAGTTGAGTACCTAAAAAAAAAAAAAAAAAATTGTCCAAGAATTTCGAGTACAAATGGGATCTCTGTCGCTTACAATAATCTTTGGGTTTCCATGTAGATTTTGAATTGTTTCCATAAATGCAGTATCAACTGTACTTACTTTAAATGGATGAGATAATGCACAAAAGTGTGCATACTTGGTAAGTCTATCAACTACCACCATGATGACACTCTTTCCTTCGGAATTAGGTAAACCTGTGATAAAATCCATTGAAATCTCCTCCCAACGTTGACTTGGAATGGATAAAGGTGTTAGAATACCTGAGGTCTTAATTGTCTCCGCTTTATTTTGCTGGCAAACCAAACATTCTGCTGCAAACTTTTGAATATCAGATTTAAGGCCATCCCAAAAAAAATATTTCTTTGCCCTATGGTAAGTTTTTAAAATTCCTGAGTGTCCTCCTAAGGGAGAAGTGTGCAATTCCAAAAGGATCTTTTGTTTTAGTTGGGAATTCTTACAAATATAGAAGCGATATTTTTACCACAAGCAATCATTTTTCCAGCTAAATGTATCAGATGTATTAGGATCTTGCTGCAACTTTTGAATGAGTGTCCACACTTCTTCGTCCTTTTTTAATTCATCCCTTGCTTCGGTTATCCAATCTGGTTGGATAATAGAAATGGCACAAAGCAATGCTTCCACCTCTTCATCCTTTCTTGAGAGTGCATCTGCAACAACATTTAGCTTCCCTTTTTTGTAGATGATTTCAAATTCATAACCCAACATCTTTGTGACGCATTTTTTATGCTCTTCTAAAGATAGTCTTTGTTCCAAAAAGCATTTAAGACTATCATGATTAGTTTTTACCTTGAAGTGTCTTCCCATTAGGTAAGGTCGCCATTTCTTTAGTGCATGTAGTCTTGCCAACATTTCCTTCTCATAAATAGCTTTTTGTAAATACTTTCCTTTGATTGCACGACTTTCAAAAGCAATGGGTCCTCCTTATTGCATTAAAACAACACCAATTCCATTTCTTGAGGCATCACATTCCACAATAAAGGTTTTTGTGAAGTCTGGCATCGCTAAGACCAGTGTTAGGCACATTGCCTCTTTAAAATGTTCAAAGGCCTTAGTTGCTTCAGGAGTCCATGAAAATGCATCTTTATTCAATAATGTTGTTAGAGGTGTTGTTATTCTCCCATAATTCTTAACAAACTTGCGATATTACCCTGTTAACCCGAGAAATCCTCACAACTCCTTTATGGTTGTGGGGACTTTCCATTCCTTAATGGCTGTAATTTTGTTAGGGTCTACCTTAGCACCCTCGTAAGATACAATATGACCCAGATATTCCACCTCTTGTACTCCAAAGAAACATTTGGAGGTTTTTGCATATAATTGTTTCTCTGCCAGTAGTTTGAGCACCTCATGGTCAACATGTTGAACATGATCCTTCCAAGACCTGTTGTAGATTAGTATATCATCAAAAAATACTAACACAATTTTTCTAAGGAAGGGTTTGAAAATGGAATTCATCAACCCTTGAAATGTAGAAGATGCATTGGTAAGGCCCAAAGGCATGACCAAAAATTCATAATGACCCTTATGAGTTCGAAATGTTGTTTTCAAAATATCTTCAGTCTTCATTCTAATTTGATGATATCCTGAACAAAGATCCAACTTGGTAAAATAAACTGCTCCATGTAATTCAATTAATAATTCATCAATCATAGGAATGGGAAATTTATATTTAATAGTGATCTTATTGAGCTCCCTATAATCCGAATACATACGCCATGATCCATCCTTCTTGCACACCAATACTACTGGAGCAGAGAAAGAACTTTGACTAGGTTGAATTATACCAGCCTCTAACATTTCTGCAATCATATGTTCAATTTCGCTCTTTTGGACATAAGGATATGTGTAAGGCCTGATGTTTGGAGGAAAACTTCAAGGAATCAAATGAATAGTATGATCATGATCACGAATAGGTGGGATTCCTTTGGGAGTTTCAAATAGCTTGGAATGATTGTACAAGACTTTTTGGAGATCTGGAGAAATAGATGATTTTGCTGTTGGAACTTCTAGTGAGCATAATTGTGCAATTACGGCTTGTTGTTCTTTCTTCGGGAGCTTTTTCATGACATTAGAGCTTATTATCTTTCCTGGCTTCCCTCCCATAACCAGTAATTCAACTTCCTTTCCTTCCGAAGAAAAAGAAAAAAAAAGTTTGAAAATTAAAAGCTACTGTCCCCAAAAATTGCAGCCATTGTACTCTTAGTACAACATCATCACCTCCCATTAGAATGGAAAGCATTGGACTATTCAATGCATATTCCCCCATGGTTAGCTTGATATTATGGCATTTTCCAGAGCAATTTATAGTTCTTCCATTTGAAACCATCACTTGACACTCTGGTGCTGGGTATAGAAAGCAATTCAATTCCTTGGCTACCTTACAATGAATAAAATTATGGGTACTACCCGAATCAATCAATATTATTACCTTTTTCTTATTGATATGTTCTTCTATCTTGAGATTTTGAAGAGTGGTAATTCATGCCAATGCATTACATGATATGGTCGGACTCATTTCTTCTTTCTCTAGGGTTTGTTCTTGGTGTATATCCTATTCTTTTGAATTTTCTTGTTCATTTTCTTCCTCCTCTTCACAATCTATGTAAAATAATTTCTTATCAGCACACTTATGACCTTTAGTGTATTTTTTATCACAACTGTAGCAAAGCACCTTTGCTCTTTTTTCTTCCAATTTTTGTGGTGCCAACTATTGAGATTCTACAAGATGATGAGCCTAGTGAAAATTAAACACCTTCACTAGGTGGGGCCCGCAGGCTATTTTTAGGTGTATGTATATTTTTAGAATGGTGAGCATATTCTAAAATTAGCAGGATACTGATTCTAGATGGTTGAGAAAATTCTATCTTTGGATGAATTTCTATTTTTAGAATATGGGCGAAGTCTATTTATAGATCGCTAATCTAAAAATAGAATGCATGTCGATTATTATTAGCCCTAATAATAATCAGACAATAAATAGTAACTTATTCTCTTGGAGCATTTGATTTCAGTAAACAGATGTGGCACATCAGTGGGCTGAAGGAATTACACAATTCCTAGGGTGGTTGGTGACTCATGCATGGAGGACTTGGTTATAACTGATTGTGGCAAGTTATAACATAGTTGTAAGAGTAGTTATGGGAGTTGTTATTTAGTTTAACTCAGTTAAGTAAGTTAAATTCAGTTGTGCTAGTTGTAACTAAAGATACACTAGTGAAAGATGAGTGAATTAATTATTTAATTAATTCACAAGTAGTATCTTACTTGCAACTGAAGAAATACATCACTTAACTACTTGCATATCAGATCCAGTGGAGACCCAGTGGAGAGATAGGTGAAAGGGTGTGTTTGACTATAATGATGCATTCAATGCATCTACACAGAAATTGGAGATGCCAATGAGGATTGCTTAGTCAAAGCAAGGCAAGATCGAATTCATTCAAGGATCTTCTTCAACAGGGATTGCGCAGTGGAGGCAAGTTGTCGGGAGGCAAGAAATTGGTGCATAGATATGCAAATTTTTGCATGACAGTGTGTGACGATTGTATATTTTACTGAGAGCTCTATGAGCTAATATTTGTATGATATTGTTACATATTCCATTGATATACATAATATATGATAGTTGGGGTTTTTAGCTTTACGTTTTCTCGGTAAAACATCTTGTTATGTGCGATTGATTTTTCTTCATACATTTGCAATTAGAAATTTAATTTCCGCAAAGAATTAAGTGGAGAGATTTTGTATTTAACATAAGGTTAAATTGATAGATCAGGAGAATCTGGAAATACATTATTGTGTTTATAAATTTCTACATGGTATTGGAGCAGCGTTAATCACTGAAGATTGCAATATTGAAGCGGTGTTGAGTTTTGTATTGGTGGGACAATTCGAATTTGCTGCAAGAATTTCTTAATGCGACAGTTGAGTAAACATTGAAATGGCTTTAAATGGGTTGTGGTTGGAGTATGCACTCGAGCGCAGCTCGAACTACATAGCCTGGAAGGATAGGATGGAGGCGGTGCTTGAAGATAATGGTCTGAAGGACTTCATCACTAGCGATGTTTTTAAGCCCACTTCGATGGATGCTGCATTACTTGACGCCTAGAAAAATAAAGTAGTGAAGACAAGAAGAATTATGTTGGAAGGTGTGAAAGACCATATTGTGTCAAGCCTTCATGGGAAAGCCACTCCATTTGCAATGTGGAAGGCTTTGACAGATCTTTTCCAAAGCAGCAGCGACCATAGGAAGTTGGCGCTAAAAGATAAACTCATAAAAATCAAAATGGAGAAGGGCGACAGTATTCCAAAGTATCTCACAAAGTTTTTCCAATGTAGGGATGAGCTGGGGAGTGTGGGAATTACAGTTGCTGATGATGACAGGGTGAGCTTGGCTCTCCTTGGACTTCTGAATAGTTTTCACAGTTATCAAGAATCTGTCAATGGGTGGGAGAAACTTCCGGATTGGGAGAGACTTTGGTCGGATCTAGTGCAGGAGGAGATAAGGCAGAGTGCCAGGGATGGCTCTTCATCAAAAAATGATGATGAAGAGGGTTGTGCTTTGGCTACCAAAGCGACGAAAGGGAAGGGGAATAAATCCCATCCAAAATTTGAGGCTAAAGGCAAGAAACTGGATTTGTCCAAGGTGAAGTGTTTTCACTGTCATGAACATGGGCATCTCGCCATTAACTGCCCACAGAAAAAAAGAAAAAGAAGGTTGTTGGAGCTGCAGCTGGTGAGGCCCTTGCCTCACAATTTGAACTTGATTTCTCTTTGATCACATGCTTGGTTTCAAGTGCAATGGGATCGGTGTGGTATCTTGATAGTGGTGCTTCCTTCCACATGATGAGAGATAAGGATTTGTTCAGTGACTTGGAGGAGAAAGATCTCCAAATGCATATAGATATGGGTGACGATGGGCGATATAGTGCAACCGGAATTGGAACCATCACCTTTGAGAGGGAGTCAGGTAACCCATTTCTGTTGAAAGAGGTTATGCATGTTCCAGGTCTGAAGAAGAAATTGGTCTTAGTCGCGATGTTAGAGGCTAGAGGTTATGACGTTGTTTTCAGCGAGGGAAAATCTTTCCTACGACACAAAACAACGGGTCAAACCAAGAGGATAGGGATTCAAGTCAAGAATATCTACAAGCTGGAGGTATATGGTTGCGCTGCAATGGTGGGCAAAGAAGAAGAAGTGGTGAGCTGGGATGAGGGCGAATTATGGCACAAGAGATTGGGCCATCTTCACCATGGTGCCCTGAAGTTTTTGCAACAGATTTCTGCTGGACTTCCCATGGGTACACTTGCGCAGATAGATCAGTGCAAGGGATGTACTATGGGTAAGTTTGTGAGGACCACCTTTCGTGAAAAGGATAACTGTGCTTCAGGGATCCTGGAGAGAATTCACACAGACATGTGTGGACCATTCTCAGTTGCTTCAACCGCAAAACACAGGTATTATGTTATTTTTGTTGATGACTATTCTCGTAGATGTTGGATCTTCTTCATGCAGAAGAAGGATCAAACATTCTCAAAGTTCTATGATTTTAAAGCATTGGTGGAGAAGGATTCGGGGAATCAAGTGAAGGCTCTGCGGAGCGATAATGGTGGTGAATATATCTCGAACGAATTCAAAGACTTTTGTAGAAAAGAAGGAATTCGAAGAGAACTCATAGCACCACCATAACGTACAACAGAATGGGGTCACAGAGAGGAAGAACAGAACGATCGTGGGTGTCGCACGAGCTATGCTACATGATCAGGGCCTACCAATGCACTTGTGGGCAGAAGCATGCAACACTGCAGTTTATGTGAAAAACCATTGTCCTCATTTTGTACTTGGCATGAGTACACCGGAAGAAGCTTTTACTAGTAAGAAGTCAAATGTTTCTCATTTAAATATTTTTGGCTCATTTGTTTATGTTCATGTGACCAGGAATGTCAGGAAGAAGCTGGATCCGACTACAGAAGTTGGGATATTTGTGGGGTACACAGAAACACCCCATAATTATCGTGTGTATATTCCAAACAGTCGGATGACTGTGGTGCGACGGGATATAAAATTAAATGAGGAGAAAGCCATGAAGTTGTCTCTTGAGAGGGAGCTACACTTGCATGCAGAGGAGGAACTTATGGTTCCCAAAGATGACCCTCTAGATGTGGATCAGCCACAGGAGGAGATTCATGGAGTGGAGGAGTCCACTCATGCAGAACCAAACATCAGAACAGACAGAAAGCATACCACAAAAGCTGAGAGGCTGAAGCTTGATGTGGCAGAGAATGTAGGAGTCCCTACTTCATAGCGCAGACAGAGACAATCACCTAACCAATTCACTGGATACATGGCTCTCATGAGCAAGTGTATCATGACAGAGCCATCTTCCTTTGAGGAAGCAGCGCGGGAGCCCACATGGGTAGATGCCATGGTGGAGGAGTATGACTCCATTGTCAGAAACAATGCTTGGGAGATTGTTCCAAGGTCGGTTGGTAAATCAGTGGTGTTTTCAAGATGGATCTACAAGGTAAAGCAAGTTGCTGATGAGAGCGTCAAGAAGTATAAGGCAAGATTTGTTTCCCGGGTTTTATCACAGATCGAGGGGATTGATTATGAAGAAACCTTTTCACCTGTCGCACAGTATTCTTCCATAAGGACCATTCTTGCTCTCTCAGCGTAGATGGGTTGGCACATTCATCAGATGGATGTGAAGATTGTGTTCCTTAATGGGATCATTGAGGAAGGAGTGTACATTGGGCAGCCTGAAGGATTTGAGATCTTCAGCAGAAATTCGCATGTGTACAGACTCAAAAGAGCGTTGTATGGGCTAAAGCAAGTACCCCGTGCTTGGTACACTTGGATTGATAGCTATTTCATTGGACTTGGCTTCACCAAGAGTGAGGCAGAAGAAAACCTATACTAGATTGTGGTGGAAGGTAAGATTTTAATCATTGTTCTTTATGTTGATGATTTAGTACTGACTGGTGATGAGCAGTTGATACACTCATGCAAGGAGGACCTTACAAAGGAGTTCGAGATGAAGGATATGGGTCTCCTTCATTGTTTCCTTGGATTGGAAATATGGCAGCGAAAAGTTGAATTGTTTGTGTCTCAAGGCAAGTATGCACGGGAGATACTTGATAAGTTTCACATGGAGGACTGCAAACCCATGGATACTCCTCTTCCAGGAAATTGGAGGAAAGAGGATGCTACATCGACAGAGGTAGTGGATGCTATTGTCTATCGACAGTTGGTGGGTTCGCTCATGTATTTAGTTAATACAAGACCGAACATATGCTATGTGATGAACCAACTTTGTCAAGCGATGGTTAAGCCTACCAAGATTTTTTGGAAGGCAAGAAAGCATGTCCTGAGATATCTCAAGGGCACATCTGAGTATGGCTTATGGTACATACAGATGGATGAGGTGAAGTTGCATGGCTTCACGGATGCAGATTGGGCAAGCAGCACAACGGATAGAAAGAGCACATTAGGAGGGGTTTCAGTATTGGATCTACATCTATTTCTTGGTACAGCAGGAAACAAAGATCTATGGCACTCAGTTCAGCGGAAGCGGAATACATGGCACCAAGTCAAGCTGCATGTGAGGCTATCTGGATGAGGAAGATCCTGGTCAGTTTGTTCAGTTCTCATTTAGATCCTACAGTGATTCATTGTGACAATCATAGTTCCATTAAACTCTTGATTAATCCCGTGTTTCATGATAGATCTAAGCATATATATATCTGGTATCATCGTATCAGATATTGTGTGCAGCGGAAGATCATGTTGCTTCAGTACATTCTTATGGAAGATCAAGATGCAAATATTCTGACGAAGGCGCTCACTAGGAGAAAATTTGAATACCTTAAAGACAAGATCGGGGTGAAGGATAATCCCTATCTTGTTGAGACGAAGTTTTGAGATTCAACAAGATGATGAGCCTAGTGAAAATTAAGCACCTTCACTGGGTGGGGGCCTGCAGGCTATTTTTAGGTGTATGTCTATTTTTAGAATGGTGAGCATATTCTAAAATTAACAGGATGTTGATTCTATATGGTTGAGAAAATTATATCTTTGGATGAATTTCTATTTTTAGAAGATGGGCGAAGTCTATTTATAGATCGCTAATCTAAAAATAGAATGCATGTCGACTATTATTAGCCCTTAATAATAATCAGACAATAAATAGTAACTTATTCTCTTGGAGCACTTGATTTTAGTGAACATATGTGGCACATCAATGGGCTGAATGAATTATGTAATTCCTAGGGTGGTTGGTGACTCATGCATGGAGGAATTGGTTATAACTGATTGTGGCAAGTTGTAATAGAGTTGTAAGAGTAGTTATGGGAGTCGTTATTTAGTTTAACTCAGTTAAGTGAGTTAAACTCAGTTGTGCTAATTGTAACTAAAGATACACTAGTGAAAGATGAGTAAATTAATTCACAAGTAGTGTATTACTTGCAACTGAAGAAATACATCAATTAACTACTTGCATGTCAGATCCAATGGAGACATAGTGGAGAGATAGGTGAAAGGGTGTGTTTGACTATCAGTTGTGACTATAGTGATGCATTCAATGCATCTACACAAACATTGGAGATGCTAATGAGGATTGCGCAGTCAAGGAAAGACAAGATCGAATTCATTCAAGGATCTTCTTCAACAGGGATTGCGCAGTGGAGGTAGGCTGTCGGGAGGCAAGAAATTGGTGCATAGATATGCAAATTTCTGCATGATAGTGTGTGACGATTGTATATTTTACTGAGAGCTCTATGAGCTGAGATTTGTATGAGATTGTTACATGTTCCATTGATATACATAATATATGATAGTTGGGGTTTTTAGCTTTAAGCTTTCTTGGTAAAACATCTTGTTATGTGCGATTGATTTTTCTTCATATGTTTGCAATTGGCGATTTAATTTCCGCAAAGAATTAAGTGGAAGGATTCTGTATTTAACAAATATTAAATTGTTAGATCATGAGAATCCGGAAACACATTATTGTGTTTATAAATTTCTACATCAACCTTGTAGGTTGTGGAATTCTAGGAGTAGCAACACTTCCATCTTTATAGATGTGAGTGGTAGACTTCCTTGTTGCAATAATTTTACATTCAAATTTTCTTGCCAACCTGAATGCCTTCTACAATGAATAAGGTTCCCAAAGGCGAACCTCATGTTGGATTTTATCCTTTAAAGTCCCTATGAAAACATCAATCATGTGTTCCTCTGGAATATCAGTTACCCTTATATTCAATTTTTGGAAGTCCTCAATGTGCTCCACCACTGAACCCTTTTGTTTAAGATTTTTCAGTTGCCTAAATAAGGTGTTGCTATTTGTATCCTCATAATGTGCTATTATTTCCTCCGTAAAAATTGACCAAGTGACAGTTTTTTTACAAGAACAAAGCCATAGATACCATAAAAATATATTTTGTTCTAAATATAAAGTTGCAAGGCGTACCTTTTGTGTGTTTTTTCACATTATTGAGATCAAAATATTGCTCCATCTATAGTATCCATGTTACGGGATCATTCTCATCAAACTTCCTTATATCGATCTTTGGAATATGGTGGGTCTTCAATCCAACATTAGAGTTCATGAAATCGCGATTAACATTTAGTTTGCTCTCATCATGAGTTTCCTATACTATCTTTTTCGTCATTAGGAATCATGTCTTGTTTCAAATTTTTCAAACCTTCCTTCAAACCTTCCATGTTTTCTTTTAGATTATTCTTCATGTATTCCATGTTGTCTTTTAGATTATTCTTCATGTCTTCCATGTTGTCTTTCATTTTTTCTTCCATGTCTTCCATGACATTCTTGAAATCATCCATCTTAACTTCCATGCCTTTCTTCAAACCCTCCATATTAGCTTCCATGCCTTTATTCAAACCATCCATATTAGCTTCCACGCCCGTCTTCAAACCATTCATCTACGCTTCCACACTTTTCTCCAAAACTTCCATTTCATTTTTTTTTGCTCTTTGCGAGAGCAAAATTTGGTGCACTTGCTCTTGTAATTTTGATATATCATGTTGCACTTCTTCATCTTCATGAGTTATAATAGAGTATTGTGAGGGATTAATGGGTGTTGAATTCTTTTTAGGGGACATTTTAGAACCTAATACTGATATATATGCTTCCATATGCCTTTGGAATCACTTCAATCTGATTTTTCAAACAAGACCTATGCAATGTGAAAAAAATACACACCTTTTTCTTGCTTTTGAGGAGCTCGATATTGAAACTAAATTATCTCTGTGATTTTGGATCTTCATTATCTGAAATTCGGTCATGTAGCAGCTCTCTGAATATTCTTTTGAATTCCATAGGTCTGACCTGATTTGGATGCTTCAAGACAAAGTTATGCCCAATTTCCCACAATGACCCAATTATGGACTAGTTCAGTAGAGCAAACTTGCACGACATATCACATATCACTGTTTCCTCCTTTGGATATGAAATTGATACAAAAGAAACCATAGTCCGTGTAATTTCGACTACTTTTTACAAAATTCCAATCCGATGCTCAGAGAGAGAGTTATGGAAATTTTCCCGAGGTCACCTCTTTTATATGAAATTCGGGAGCCTGCAAAAACTCTAACTTCCATAGATCATATCTCCAAAAATATTGCAAAAACCAAGATCTAAAATTTGTACACGAAGTTCCTTAGGATTTCGACTTCGGCTGGTAGAATTTTTTAGGGTCTGAACCTTTATAGAAAAAAAATTATAGTGAAAATGCTACGATGACCTGTTTGGAGCAGTGAAACCCTAGAGTCCAAAGCTCTGATACCAAATGTTATGAAACCAACTCCAAAAATAGAATAAAAGGGAGATAAATGCCTTATAAATAAGCCACTTCGAGGGGGAAACCTCCTTTACATTACATAAATGAACAATTCTTGGATGATACAAATGACAAAACCTCCTTTCTATATATAGGAGTCCATTCACCATATAATCTTAGCCGACCTAACAATAATAATGTAAGGGCACAATAATAACAATATGAGGGTTATAGGGGTACAACAATAACCATAAGGGGGCTACACTAACAACAATAAGGGACTACACTAGTAATATAGGGACCTAACAATATATATAACAAAATTTTCTAATGCATTTAATGTGGATATTTTTTTAAAAAGTTGGTGATTTTCATGTTGGCAATAAAACATAAAAATTAAAATTAAAAAAAAAAACATGACAAAAAAATAATTATAAAAAATATTCACCATCGATTCATATTTGCTATTATATTTTTCTCGCGTGATATCTTTAGGGTTTGCGGTGCAAAGTATCTAAAAATGTTCATCTTTGCGGTGTGAAGTTGATACGAATTCTAACAATAAATTCACCATCGATTCATCTCTCCCATTATATTTTTCTCACGTGATATCTTTCGGGCTTGCGATGCGACGTATGTAAAAACCCTTATCTCTGCGGTGCGAAGTTGATACAAAATCTAACTATAAATTCACCATCGATTCATCTCTGCCATTATATTTCTCTCGCGTGATATCTTTCAGGAATTCTCTCTGTGGTGCGAAGGATCAATTCATCTCTATGGTGTGAAGTTGATACGAAAAAAATATAATTTGATATATCAAATACGATACTCCGTTATATTTTTCTCTCTGCGCTATGAAGGGTTTCTAATGGTTGGCAACTTGAAGGATCGGTTCAACTCTGCGGAATTTTCTCTGCGGTGCGAAGTTAATACAAAAAATATATAATTTGATATATAAAATATGATACTCCATTATATTTTTCTCTCTATAGTGCGAAGGGTTTATGATGGTTGGAAACTTGAAGGATCGATTCATCTCTGTGGTGCGAAGTGGATACAAAAAATATAATTTGATATATCAAATACGATACTCCATTATATTTTTCTCACAATTCCTCAAATTTCAGGGTGTTGGATCCTGAAGAATCTCTTAAATAAAAATATTAATCACTGTTTGCGTATCAAACCTGCATCAATTTTGTGAGGGTTTCTGGAACGGGAAGGGAATCAAAGAGAGCAGCGGATTTTCGGAAGTACTCTCAAAAGGGTGACGAGATTATTATCTCGGATTTTGACTCCTACGATGCAGCCTCTTTTGTGACACACAATACAACTCTGAAAGGTGCATACGTTCCCACTTACCTTCCTCTTGTTAAGTTTTTCTTATTAACGCTATGAGTACTTCCCCTCATATTTCTAAGCCCTCCTCCAGCAAAGGGAGACCAAGTAAAATTACCCTAGAGAGTCTTTATGCATACATCGAATCTTTAGAGAGACGAAGAGAAGAAAGAGAAAACCATTTTAAACTAGAATTAACCATAGTGCTTGAAAACAACCACAAATCGTTAGAAAATAAAATAATCACAATAAAGACTGAGCTCCAAGGAATGAATGGTAGAATTCAAGAAATATAACATAGTAAATAAACAATGGTTAAAGAAAATGACACCTTGAAAAGCGACATTACAACTCTAAATAACATCTACATAATAACTCAACCCTAAATAACACAGAGAATAAATTAGATATTAAACCCATAAAAGAAAATTAATAAACTAATTGTACTCGACCATGAGCCTTGCACCTTATTACTGTTGGTATATAAGAACAAAACAATGAAGACACATTAGAAATAGTTAAAGAACAATTAAAAACAAAATCTCAAATTCAAACAACTTATCTCACAGAAGTTATAAGGGTAGGAAAGATACTAGAGCATAAACACAGACTAATCCGTGTCAAGGTCAGTTGTAATGACCATAAAGTGGATATACTAAGGAAATCCCCAAGCCTAAAAGGAACATGAGTCTTTATAAATGAAGATCTCATTCTATAAAATCAATTTGAGCTTAGGAAAGAAATCCAAAAGGTCAAGGAAGCAAGAAAATAAGGGAGATGGGAAATCATTATGAATAGGAAAATTATTATTAGAGATAGAGCCCCAAACACAAGTGATAAATAGGGACTTGCGTCACTCTGGATCCTCTTCTGGAATTGTTGTGATTTTCCATGGTGTAAAGGTCATATGTTAAGTTGGATCCCGAGTGATATTGATCTTATTCTTTTAGTTGAAACTTGGGAACATGGCGAATCTAGGGCCCCTCAACTTGATAGATTCACTCTTTGGTTAGCTTGGAATAAGAAATCCTCCCGGAGAGGTTTTGGTGGTATAACATGTTATATAAGGAACATTGTTTCCTCTCGCAGCCAACTTTATAAAATCGACCCCTATAATCAGTACATTTGGATCAAGATCTTTGATTCTACCACAAATAGGATCTTTCTTGTAATTTGTTATTTCACTCCTATCAATTCTACATCCTATAAGAAAAACAACTCGAACAAGAATTGTCCTTTCAATACCCTTGAAAAAGACATCTACAACCTAATGAATGAAGGTAATATCTTTTTTCTTGGGGATTTTAATGTTAGAACTGCTACTAACCAAGTTATTACATTAAGTAACAACTCTAACCCCGACCCCTTGTGGCTTGATGAATATAGTAACTTAGCTAATAGATTCAAGAGAAACTTTGAAGACATAATCGAGAACATATTTGGCGTCGACCTCCTCAAACTTTGTAGTTCACATGACTTAATAATTTGTAATGGTATTAACAACTGGCCTCTCTCTGGTTAGATGACTTGTTTCCATGGGTTGGGTAGCAATGTCATGGATTATGTGATTTCTAACACGCACGTCCTCAACCGTATTACAAACTTACTCTAGCCACAAACCTCTGTCTTTATCCCTCAATCTTTTTATGCACACCACCCGCATGCAGGAGACCAATGAAAGCAAAACACACATTTGATTCGATAAAAGTAAGGTCGACCATTTATTAAGGGATTTAGATAGGGATTTAGGCTCCCTGACTTATAATAACAACATTGATCAAATTTATTACCATTTTACTACTACCCTTTCCACTACCATTAATAATTTATCTAATGAGACTTCGTATAAGCATAAAAATAGAACTTCCAATCCTTGGTATGATAAAGACTATAAAATTGCGATGAAATCAATCAAAGACGCTCCTAATGAAATCATCAAGCTTCGAAATATAAGTATATACAAATCTCTCATCAAGAGGAAGAAGAGGTCATATATTAATAAGAGACAAGAGCATATTCTTCACCTTTCTCATGTTGCACCCAATTTTTTTTGGCGTAATGTGCTTGTTCGTAAAACTAAAGACAATCATTTTATCACCCTAGAAAATTGGGACAACTATCTTAAGAATTTGTATGACTCTCCGGACACCATCTTGAACACTCATATTAAGGATGATATATTTTCCCTGAAAGACGTCTAGTTTGGGATTAACAAGCTCGCTAATGGGAAAGTTAAATATATTGAATGATACCAAGTTGAGATCTTTAAAATGGGGAGATATATCCTCATTTCTCATCTTCACAAGCTTCTCAATTTAGTTGCACAACATGGCTCCCCTAATCTTTGGACACAAAGCCTTATTGTGCCTATCTTTAAAAATGGGGACAAAAGCGTTCCATCTAACTACAAGACCATTATGATTAGCCACATCATGGCCAAGCTATATGGGCTCATTTTGGAAAAGAAGCTTAGCCTTTGGTTTGAAAACCATGGTAAAAGAGCTAAAGGGCAAGCTGGTTTTAGGAGACAACACTCAACTATCGACCATCTTGTCACTCTTAGGATCATTACAGAGGAATGTCGCAATAGTAAAGTTGATCTCTTTTGTTGTTTTGTGGGCTTTAGAGAATATTTCGACATTGTTCCTCAAGATAAGCTCTGGGAGATACTTGAAGAGGTCATGGTTCCTCCCGAACTGAGGATTTTTGTGATCCGCCTCTACGAGACTGTCATTTCCAAGCTTAAGACCAATGAAGGGTGGTCTAAAGATATTAAATTCAATGTCGGGGTTAAGCAAGGGTGTCCTTTATCCCCTACCCTTTTTGGCATTTGCATCGATAAGCTTGAGGAGTGTATGGAAATTGCTGGTTGCAAGGGCACCGAGCCTGGTGGTATAATCATTACTCTTCTCCCTTATGCCGATGAAATTGTTCTTCTTATAAAAATCCATGATGACCTAGACAAGCAGCTCAAGACTCTTCATGTCTATTGCTCCAAGATGGGTATGACAGTTAATACCAACAAGACTAAAGTCATGATCATTAAATCAAAGAAGACCACCCACTATAGTTTCGTTTGTGATAACTGTTGTTTAGAGCAAGTTTCTTCTTACAAATATTTGGGTATTGACTTTCCTCATCATCTCAACCGGAATTTTAGCATCGAGAAAATGATTATTGGAGGTTGGAAATCTTATTATGAGCTTGAAAACAATTGTAAGTCACTTAATCTTTTCATTTGGAGTAAAAAAAGGTTCCCCTTTGGGACTCTCATAACCCCTGTTGTCTTATACGGATGTAAAGTTTGGAGTTGCAGTATATCCATAGAGTCATGGAGAAAGATTGAGATGATTCAAAAGAAATTCATCACCTACAACCTAAAGATCAAGGGAAATACTCCCTATCCTATCCTCTTGATCGAAGTCGGTCTGTCCCCATTGAAAGTACAATTATTTTAATATATCTGATGTATAAGAAGAAGCTTTACAACATGGAATCCAAGAGGCTCCCAAAAATTGCTTCTAACTTTATTCAAAACCCCCACCTTCGCCTCAAGCGCGGGTGGCATAAGGATGCCCAATCTTGGCTCAACCATTGGGGGATTAAGGAGGAGATCATCATGGGAAGCAAAGATAGTGCAAAAGATATTATTACCTCCAATTTCAAGGACAAGTTGTGGGATGATAAGGAGTTGGAGGGTAAAAGGAAGCTAAGATACTATAAGGAGGTAATCAACCCCACCCTTGATAACTATAATTATATCTCTGTGTTGACCAACACTAAGAAAAAAACGAACATTGCTAAAATACGAACTAATTATCATGAGCTTTGAAGTGAAACTAGGCTTTGGTCTACTCCCAAGGCTCCCTTGGATGATAGAATCTGTTAGATTTGTGATACTAAGAAGGTGGAAGGTGAACGACACTTCCTTTTAGACTGCCCAACTATAGTGATCTTGGAACACTTCCTTCTCTTCTTTTCTATCACAAAAACAAAATTTTGGAGAACCATAATTAGATTATTTTCTTTTCTTGACGTCTAATAGATCACATTGGTCTTGGTGGACATTAATCATCATCATAAAAAAGAAAGAAAAAAATTAACTTGTAAAAAAAAATATTAAACAAAAAAAAGGGGAAAGAATTTAAAAAAACACATAATTTAATGAAAAAAATTTAAAAATTAACCAAAAAAAATCATAAGAAACACACACACACACACACACATATATATATATATATATATATAAAGTTAAAAATTTTAAAATAAAGAAATCACATAATTTTTAAAAAAATAACAAAATTTAAGACATCAAAATAAAAAAACAAACATTAAAAAACTTATAATAATTATAATTAAAAAATCAAAATAAAAAATAAAACGAAATAAATAAAAAATAAATAAAAATAAATAAATCAATTTTTTTTTTGCGGGCAACATAATTGACCCCCCACGCCCAAGGGCGGCCGGGCCTAGGGCTAAGTGGAACCAAAAATGTTAATTTTAATATATATATATATATATATATATATATATATATATATATATATATATATATATATATATATATATATATATATATATATATATATATATTTAATTTATTTATTTAAAATTTTTTTTTCACAATGGAAAAAAAATCTTTATTTTTAAGTATAAAAATAATAGATCTACCTCTTAACGAGGTTATACATAGCTCCTTGAGTTGATGGTAATTCTATCATGAGGAGTCTGAGCGTCTTTCATGGATCAATAATAATTAATACTCTAAATCCCTGATTCCTGTTTTTTGTTAACTCCGATCTCGTGCTGGTAAGGCAGAGGTTGCTGGTTTGAACGGTGAGGAAGGGAAATTAGCAAGTTCTTCACGATCGTATAGTTGATATCCTCCAGATGTTACCGAATGATTTATGGGTAGTTAAGAAAGAAAGGCAATTGGTTTATTCTCTTTGGCAAGCACGTTATAATGAGCCTTTCGCTCTTCGGGCGACAAGTCTGCTTCTTCTCCTAGGAGAGGATGAGCTACCTCCATACATTGCAAGTAAGCACATTGAGCCCCCACTTAGAGCATGGGCAGGACCTCAATCTGGCACGACAATTTCCAATACAACTGATAAGAAAGTGAGTCCAGTTTTTCTGCTTGGTGCAGGTCCAGTCACCCCTAGTGAAAATGCTGGAGATAGTAGTAATGAAGACTTAGCAGGTAACTTCAAGTGGGGGTCAGGGAGGGAATATCTCCTAATTGTGAAAAATCTGTACCTAGCTAGTGTGTTTTTAAAATTGATGTCAACTTATTTCCTTCACACTGCAGGACTGTTATGTGTTCCTGCTAAGCATTACTGATGATCGTGAAGTTTGATTAAAATGCACAACCACTAGTCACAAGAATATTTAAGAAATCAGAGCATATGGATTTCTTCCATCATGGAATAGGTATCCATCACTTTCAGGGAACCGGGGCGGAGGGTAAGAGCATATTTGGACAGGCCGTCTGCTTCCATATTTAACTCTCGATACACATGTGTAAAGGACAAAGTATGAAAACCCTGTGATAATGAACGGATGCTACGAAGAAGAGCTTGAAGATGAGGAGAGCGGATTTGTGATCTTTCAAGTGCCCAGTCTATAACCATTTTTGAATCACCGAGGCATTGCATAGATGAGATTTTTTTAGATCTAGCCACATGAAGAGCCGCCCAAAGCGCTGCAAGTTCCACCTTGTTGTTTGAATCGGGACCAGAGCCGAACTGAATGTAGAATTTGGAGCCAGACGGAGTATGGAGAACAGCCCCAGATCTTGTTAAATAAGGGGAACCTTGAGCTGCACCATCGAAAAATTCCCAGGTCTCATTTTGATCAATCATCGGAGAAGAAATGGATAGAGGAATGTGAGGGTTTGGTTTGACTTTATGTTCCGAAGCCCACTGCACAATGATGGTTGTTGTTAGCTCTTCAGGGACAAATTTCTCACTGAAGGTAGCCAGATTGCGAGCCCACCATATTCCATAAGAAAATAAGGAAGGGAAAGCGGAAAAGGATCTTGCCCTTGGATCCTTCCACCAAAGCTTGAGCCTGGCTTCAAAGGAATCAGTGGTGGATTGATGGAGTGGGTTGAGGGATGTGGAAGAGCGGTTCCATACCATCTTTGCATATGTGCACAAGAAAAGGATGTGAAGAACAGATTCAACTTCATTCCTACAGAGGGAGCAGCAACCAGGGCCTATCCAACCACGCTTTTGAAGATTATCCCAGGCCAGCAAACGATTTTGAAGGGAGAACCATAATACTAACTTGTCTTTCTTTGGCTTGGGAAACTTCCATAGGGATTTGGTCCAAAACTGTGGTTCAAAGGGGTGCATCTCTTCCATCATGGCTTTGTACCCAAGCTTAGCTGTGTAAATGCCATTTTTGACATTCTTTGACCAAACTAGTTTATCTTCGATATCCATATTCAGGTGGATAAAGTTTGATACGAGGAGGGAGATGAAATAATTCCATTCAACTACAATAGGCTGCGGCATCTCCAAAAGATTAGCGCTCCTCCATCCAATTGAACCCAGTGTTTGAGGCATCGCAATAGTTGCGTCAGCTATGGTGTAGATGCATTTTTCAGCAAGGAAATAGCGAATATTCTCCGAGAGCTTGTAATTTTCTCCAGCACCATCCCAAGGGTCTAAACCAATATGCATTGACTTCCCATTCCCAATTATCCATGCAAGCCACGGGCCAATGAAGGGAAAGGCTGAAACCATAGCCTTCCAACCAATGGAAGCGTTTTTGTGTGCCTTATTCAGATTCCTGAACCATTGTATAATAGATTGGCCTGAATAGTATTTAGCACACATGATTATGTTCCATAACACTGAAGGGTTCTCCGACAATCTCCATAAGGATCGAGCGGCGAGGGAAAGATAGAAAGATGGAAGGTTCTTGATTCCCTATCCCCTTAAATCTTTAGGTCTAGCTAAGTATGTCCATTTTACCAATAGAATTCCATCAGCTTTTTTGCTAGTTGTCCAGAGGAAGGCGAAGCATTTCTTTCTGATTTTGTGAAGAATCACTTTTGGTATAGCAGCAATGGTGGCCCAATACACCGGGATGCTTTGAAGCATTGACTTGAGCAGGACCAATCGACCTCCATGAGACAAAAAGCGATTAGTCCAGTCAGAGATCCGATTTTCAATTTTTTGATATAGCCATAACCAATCCTTGTAACAATAGGAATTTGGTTTTAGGAAGAAACCCAAATACTTTAGCCCGGAATCCCAATCATATATAGGAAACGGGAGAGCACGCTGTATCTGTAAGAGGTGAGAGTCCGGGATGTTGTTGTGAATCAGAACAAATTTGTTAAAATTTATCATCATCCTAGTTGCCATTTGAAAGAGGTCAAGGATTCTCCTTAAGGCACAAGAATTTTCAATGGTAGCATAACAGAATAGGAGAAATTCATCCACAAATTGAATGTGGGATAGAGACTCAACACCGACGATATGGATTCCCTTTAACCTACCTGATAAGAGGCCTTGTTTACATAAACGGCTCAATGCTTCAGCGATCAGGAGGAACAAAAAGGGCGATAAGGGGCAGCCTTGCCTAAGTCCCCGCGAGGATATGAAGAATGCCGAAGGAGAACCATTGATCAATACAACAAAGGAATTAGATTGTATGCATCCCATTATCCATTCAACTACTTTAATTTCCATGCCAATGTGGATAAGCAAAAGCATGAGAAAGGTCCAGTTGACTCTGTCATAAGCTTTAGACAGATCCAACTTTAGAGTGAAGGGTGGATTTTTTTTAATGTGAACCGAGTGGAGAGCTTCTTGCACCAATGAGACAACATCATGGATTTGTTTGTTATTAAGGAATCCAAACTGATCTTTTTATAAGATGTTGCTTAGGATAGGTCTGAGTCTCTGAGCAATGAGTTTAGCTATCAACTTGTATATTAAGTTGCAACAGGCAATGGGCCTGAACTCCTCGAAACTCTTTGGAACTGCCTTTCTTGGAATTAAAGAGATGAATGTGGAGTTGATATACCCCAGCACTTTACCGGAACATTGAGATTCTTTAACCACTAGTAGTAAGTCATCCTTTATGAGATCATAGAAACTGAGAAAAAATTCGATTGTGAGGCCATCAGGCCCAGGACTTTTACCTTTCTGAAAGCTTTTTAGAATGTGTTCCATTTTAGCTTCATTCACTTCAGCTATGAGAACAGAGTTCATTTCGTCGTTAATCATTCGGGGGAGGAGTTGTAAAACTTGGAGAATCTCCTGGATTGGACAACCCTTTGGAGCTGTGAAAACATTCTTAAAATGTTGCACACCTGCCTTGGCTTTTTCATCGAATGACCGAACCAAATATCCATTGTCAGATTTTATTTTGTCAATTGTATTCTAATTCCTTCTGTGAGCGGCATAATGATGGAAAAATTTAGTGTTGTTGTCTCCTTCATTTATCCAAATTGCTCTGCTTTCTAAATGCCAAAGCTGTTCTTCTTTATTTAAAAGTTCGTGACGCTTTAGTTCAAGGTTTTATAAAGAGGCGATCTCTGCATCGCTTAAAACACCCGCTGTGTTGTTTTTATAAAGATCGCAGCTTCAGTGGATTTGAGGAGAATTCGTTGTTTGGATTGAAAGGCTCTGGCCCACGTCATGGTTACCTTCTTTATCTTCTAAATGTTATCAACCCACATTTTCATGTATGATCAATTTGGGGATGGAGACATATGGACCCAACAAGAGTTCACTAAAGCTTTATAGTCCTCCACCATCAACCAGGCTGGATTGAAGTTCATAGGGGAAGGGGGCTTGGATTCAGGGGTTTTCAGAGTTAACACAATGGGTCTGTGATCAGACATTCCACCGGACGCCACTGAAAACGTAATCTGGAGCTGTGAGGCAAATAACTCTTTAGAGATCATAAAACGGTCCAAACGCTTGGCTATGGCATCATGGCCTTTTCTATAATTCTACCAAGTAGGCTCAAGTTTTATGGTCTAGACATCCACAATTCCATGTTTTTCACAACACGCATTTAAAAAACTCGAGAGGGGATCGGGACTAGCCTGAGACCCCCATATTTCACTGAATGCGAGGGTAAAATTGAAGTCGACACACAAGATTTTGTTATCTGGGGACACCAAGTATTTATTAAATAAATTCTCCCAAAAGGCGTGTTTGTTGTGGCAGGGCCCGTAAAGGTTGAAGAGGGTCAAAGGCTTACCAGAAAGAGGATCTACAATAGAGGTTTTGATAAAGGATGGGAAACAGTTCGAGGATATGACATTGATGGACGGGGAAATAGCCGTAATTAAACCTCCTGATTGCCCAATGGCATCAGAAGAAAACAGGGACCAGTCGCGAAGCCATTTAGAGAGAAATTCATGAGCACGAGAACCTGCCAATTTGGTCTCTTGAAAGAAAATAATGTCAGGAGAAACAGAGAAGCATAGTCTTTTGAGGGCGAGCTGTGAAGGGGTGCCCCCAAGACCCCTGGTGTTGAATGATAAGATAATCATAGAGTGCCCTTGTTAAGGGTTGTCCTTGCTCTAAGGGCCTGATGGATAGTTTTTTGCTTGCCCGATGAAATATCCAAAGAAGCTTGATTCTAAGCTTTTGATAAAGTAGATTTCCTCCCTAGAATGATTTTGTGGGTCGAATCCAAAGCGAGACCTCCTTTAATGGAGTGATCAAGACTGATTTGGGAAGAAGGGCAAGAGCGAAGCTTAGCCTTGTATGGGCTCGAGGGGGGACGAGAGATTGACGGGATGATTGGGGCCTGGGATGAGGGTAGAGGGGATGGAGGAATCGAAGAGGCCTCGGGCAGAGGATGAAGATCGGAGGAAAGAGATGAAACTATACAGGGAATCGAGCCATCAACATTAGTCATATTCAAATCTGTAGACGGGCAAGGGTTAAGTGGGGAGGAAGAGCCTTCAAGAGCCATACCAATGATAGAAGGGGAGTGTTCCTTATCACCCTCCTTCTACTTTCCCTTGGACTAACCGAGAGATGGAGGGGCAACGTGAAACAAACCATCCCTAGACCTATCATGTGAGGTCGTAGACTGGTCGTAAGCAAGAGGGGAGATCGATCTAATGGAGTCTTTTTTCTTCCATGCTTTTATGTAATGAGGGCGAGAGCGATCGAGATTGTTACAATCCTGTGCTAGGTGCCCAACATGGCGACATAAGAAGCACCTGAAGGGTAGCTTCCAATAATCCAGATTCTGATGCCAAAGGTTATCATTCAATTCCAGAGCTATCTTTCATAAATTCCATCTCGCATGTCGAGTTCTACTTGTATTTTCGCACATCGCCGATCGAATTTAGTGTCCTAGTCCTCTTTGAGTGCAATGAAAGATCCCAGCTTGTTTCCGATTGCTTCGAGGATGTGCTTTTGCCAAAAAAACTAAGGGAGGCTGGGGAGAATGAACCAAACTTCTGGAGATGCTGCGAGGAACGATTTGCATTGAATCTGACGTCTTAGTTTTGAAGAATTAGGCCTGTAGGCCCCCAATGCCAAATACGCTCTGATAGTTTGATTATATCTTCACAAGAGAGGACTTTGAATAATAGCCAGCCCCGCGCCAACAGGTGGAATTTAGGAACATAGCCCAGGACTGGGTACCAATTCTCCATCATCCACGACTGAATGGATTCCTTTTTAGTTGTTCTTCCACAGAATCGTCGTACCAGCGCCTTCTCCAGATATGCAGGGACATCAGAGAATGGGATGTCTATGCCTATCACTAACTTAGTAGAATCAAGCCTTTTGTGAATTCCTCTACGCCTTCGACACTGATGCGACACAGATTTAATCGAGGCATCTACTACTACCTTCATATCGGAGGGGGCAAAAATGGGAGGGGCGTCATCTCCAAGCGGGGCTGGCAAGACAGGCGAGTCCAAGGAAGGGTGATTAACTGATTGAGAGGTTCGACGCATGAATTCAAACTGACTGGGAAAAATCTAACCAAGCTCAGGATTGTAAGAAAAATCAAGTTCATCGTCCGACATGGTGGTGAGAAGAAATGCACAAATAAAACGAACACTGATCAAAGGATTCACCGATGAAGGAGAGGGCGAGATAAGCCTAGTCGAATGATGGATAGGAAAAAAGGGTAACAAATGAAACGAAATAAGAGAGGCGGCCCAGCGTAATTGGGAAAGAAGCCCAGACCTAAGGACGTGATCGCAAAATACCCATCCCCCCGAGGCACCGCAGCAGATTACATTAGAGAGGCCCACAGGGGACCTCCCGCAGAGGAGCGAAGGAACATAAAAGGTGCGCCGATGCGAAGAAAACAGAGCTCTAATATATATATATATATATATATATATATATATATATATATATATATATATATATATATATATATATATATATATATATATATATACATATATAATTCCCCTAACATTGACTACACTTCCAATCTTATCAATCATTAAGCCAACTCACCTATAGCTTCTATCATGGGGCTTATTTCCTTCTCTTTGATCACGTAAACAAGATTTTGAAGAATCAAATTTAGATTCTTTCTCTCTAAGGTCCTGATAGACCACATTGGTCTTAGCTTTTATTTTGTAATCATCATCACTATTATTTTAATTGTAATATATATATATATATATATATATATATATATATATATATATATATATATATATATATATATATATATATATATATATATATATATATATATATATATATATATATATATATATATATTTATTTATTTCTTATTTTTTAAATGATAATGATGATGACGATGATGGTTAACGTCCACTGAGACCAAACTTTGGTCTATCGGACCTAAAGAAACGAATTGTTTAGTTTGTTTTAAAATTGTACTCCTATGCTTAAAGAGTTTGGAGAGAAGCATCCTAAGCTCACTAATTTTGACATGTTAAAAAGGCTAGTGTTGAGATTCAACAAGATGATGAGCTTAGTGAAAATTAAGCACCTTCACTAAGTGGTGCTCGCAAGCTATTTTTTAGGTGTATGTCTATTTTTAGACATGGTGAGAATATTCTATAAGTTGCAGGATGCTATTTGTAGATGGTTGATCAAAGTTGGAAAAATAGATGAAATTCTATTTTTAGAATATTGGACGAAGTATATTTATAGATCGTCAATCTAAAAATAGATGCATGTTGATTATTATTAGCTCTTAATAATAATCCGACGATAAACATCAACTTATTCTCTTGGAGCACTTTATTTCAGTGAACAGATTTGGCAAATCAGTGGGCTGAATGAATTATGCAATTCCTAGGGTTTATGGTAGCTCATGCATGGAGGACTCAGTTAGAACAAAAGTGGCAAAGTTATGACAGAGTTGGAAGGGTAGTTATAGGAGTTGTTATTCAGTTTAACTCAGTTAATGGATTTAAACTCAATTGAGCTAGTTGTATCTAGTCTATCTGAAAGATACACTAGTGAGAGTTAAGTGAATTAATTCACAACTAATAACTCACTAACAACTGAACAAATACAACAGTTAACTATAGTGCATGTCAGTTCCAATGGAGACCCAGTGGAGAGATAGGTGAAAGGGTGAGATGGACTATCCATTGTGACTATAGTGATGCATCCAATGCATCTAACACACATTGGAGTTGCCAATGAGGATTGCACAGTCAAGGCAAGGCCAATTCGAATTCATTCAGGGGTCTTCTTCAGCAGGGATTGCGCAGTGGAGGCAGGTTGTCAGTAGGCAAGAAATTGGTGCATGGAGCTGGAAATTTCTACATGACAGTGTGTAGTGATTCTTGATTGTATTGAGAGCTTGATGTACTAAGCTTTGTATGAGATTATTACATGATTCCATTGATATACATATTATGATAGTTGGGGTTTTTAGCTTTAAGCTTTCTCGTTAAACAACTGTGTTATGTGCGATTGAATTTATTCACATGTGTTTGCAATTGAGTTTTAAATTTCCGCAAGTTTAAAAGTGGAAGGATTATGTATTTTGCAAGAAGATAAATATTGTGAGATTAAGAGAGTCCGGTAATATATCAGTATTAATAAATTTCTACAGCTAGGAAGGTTGGTATTGCAACAGAGATTATGAAACTGAGATCTAATGTGGGTGCACGCAGGGCACTCTAAGAGGAAGTGATTTTCATCCTCAATGTTCTTATTCTCACAGAGATGGCGGATCCTTTCCACCCATGGTGTTTTAGGAACTGCCCAACGACATGTTTCACTATATATATTTAAATTAATTAATTTTTTTTTTAAATAATTTTTTTAATTATGCAGTTTATTTTTTATTTTTTAACTTAAAAAAAATTGTTTTTGATATTTGTTTTTTCCCTTAAATTATATGTTTTTTTTTAATAAATTCTTTCCACATATATATATATATATATTACAAAGTAAATTTGTTTTTTTTTTCACATTTTTATGGGTTTTTAAAAAAAATGTTTTATTACCAACATGAAAATCACCAACATTAAAAAAAAATTATCCACAATTAATACATTGGAAAATCTAAAGTGTAAATATAAGAGCTCTAAACAAAAAGGGTTGATGTTGCATAATCACTTTTCAAAATCATTATGAAATTACTAACATTTTAAAACACATGTCCATACTTGATACATAAAAGAATTTAAAGTGTAAAAAATAAACCCTCTAAAAAGGGGGCTGATGGTGCATCAACACTTTTCAAAATCAACATGAAAATCACTCACATCTAAAAAAAAAATGTTCATAAAAAAATTTAAAGTGCCAAAAATATGCTAAAAAAATAAGGTTATTTTAAATAACCACTTTTCAAAATCAGATGTTTTTTTTACTACCTCAAAAAAACGGGTAATCTGTAATTTTCTCGTTTTATCGGTAACTATGTTTATTCTAGGTATGCATTCCATTAGTTGTATCCAAATCCATAAGTTTTGCGTTGTCTAGGATTTCCTCAAAAAGGAATAACACATTCTCCAATATACATATGTTGCCCTTCTTTTCTGTTAGTGAACAAATTAGGTTAAATTCTCCTCCCATAATCCAAGGTTTTTCTCCAATAACGGGGGAAAGGTTGCCTAGAGAGTGGAGGAATCTCACCTTGTCTCTTTGCATGGATGGTCCATAAATATTTGATAGGTAGCGGATCTCTATCGACCCTGTGAGCCAAAATTTAATAGTTAATATTATGAAAGTGGCAAACATATTGATTATGAATACCTCTTTTGGGTTCCAAAAAGTTGCTAATCCTCGTGCTAACCCCCAAGCATCTATGACTACAAATTGAAAATTCCTCCACTTACTTATCATCATTTTTTCTATGTACTCACTAGAACACTTAGTTTCCTATATCATCCTAAAAGCAAGGGAATCCCCTCTCCACCAGTCCCTGAGAAGCATGTGCTTACCTTTGCAGTTCAAGCCTCTTATATTCCACGTTATCACTTTCATTGGGAATTAGGTTGAGTGGAGGTATATGCATCTGATATCATCTCGATTCTTGCTAAATTGACGAACATTTCTTGTAATTCTTCTAGTATTTGGTCGCTGGATTTTCTATCTTTTTCCTTTTCTTCTTTGTGTAATTTAAGAGGGTCTTTGAAGGGTTGAGAATGCACCCCAAGTTGGGATCTAGATGAGGACATACTGGGTGTGATTTTTTGTGCTTGTAGTTGCACCTTTGATAGGCTTTGTTGAGGATTCACACAAGATGCTTTAGATGGTGCTCTGATATTTACCTTTGTGTGCTTTAGCCATGCCTTTGAGGTCTAAACTATCTAGATCCATTTATTCCATGGTGTTTGAATTATATTCATTTTCTTGTTCTTTCATGCTAATCTCTTAGAGTATTGGTTGCAAAATCAATTTTTAATTTCCTACTGACTTGCCTTCAGTTTGGGGGATATCATCCACATGTTATGAAATCTTGCATGAGCTGATTTGTGTCCGTGGTGAGCTTGGGATTGACTGTATCTTAGAAATTAGTAGAATCCATATTGGCCAAGGGCTCAAAGTTGTTGTTAGGTTGAGGTTTTTTCTAGAGGGGGGTGGAAGAGGGGATTTTTGGTTTCTCCTTCTCATATAGGGCTTAGTAAAACCTTCACTGTCTTGGGAAACATGCATATCTAGGGTGTCAATGAGGGTACAAAGTAGACAATCATGGAAGAGATGGCCATATTTGTGGCAATGCTTGTAGTGGAAGGGAATATGTTCATACTCAAGGGTTTATTTCCGAAGTTCAACTTGGTAATAAATATCCATGTATTTCGATAATTGTTATGCAATCCATGTAAACACATATTCAAGCATAAGAGATGTACCTTGATTGTCTAGTTGCTTTGGAGATTTTGGAAAATATCCAATGGCATTACCTATCCTAGCCAAAATATCCTCTTCCCACAATCTCTTGGTAGGGAGTACAATAGTATCCACACTGGTGCTGCTCATAAACCTTCCTTGTGAGGTGTAAACATCTTTGTCCAAACACAAATGTATAGGCTTACCAAATTGAAGAAATAAGGACCTCCTTCAAAGACTTTGGTTATGTCTTCCAAATTGGTGAAGATTATTGTGAAGGATCCCTTTTCTCCCAATTCAATATTTATTTGACCATTTGGTTTCCATTTCCGCGGGATCCACCAAGTAAGGGTTTTTTCATTTGGCCAGATTCCTATAAATTTACCTACTAGGGTGTAATCTTTCATATATTGGATATAATCTCCGATGCGATTGAATTTAACTTCAAATTTAGGGTCCACTGTTGCTTTGGGAAATCAACTTCCTAGAGGGTGTTTCTGCGGTCAGGGGGTCACACCGTTTGTTGCTTCTTTGTGAGGGTTTTTGATTTGACTAGATTTGTCGAGACTCACATTTCCTGTTTCCTTGACCCAATGCCTATGGAGGGCACTGTCACCTAAGATTACATTACTATAGGAGGGAGCAACGCTCCAGAGCTTGCCATGCATATGTGCTTCATAATCCCCCCCACCTTTTTTTTTTCGTTGCAAAAACCTTAGATCTTGATTGTGTTCATTTTCGAGATTCCTCTTCTTTTAGTCTAGATACTATATGTTTATTAATCATATTTAAATATGAAATTCTAAAATATAATGATTACTAATGAATCATTCTTTTAATTTCTATGTTAAAATGGTTCTTAATTTATATCTACTATTTATATTTTATATATATTTTACATTTTTATATAAAAATATTCTTATTTCTAATTTATGTTTATTAATTAAATTTATTAAGTTTTTAATGCACCTAGAGAGGCTCTCCAACTAATATAGAGGAGATGTTGTAAGGTTATATTATGTTATTGTGGTGAGATACACTTGCACAAAATGGAAGAGATGTTGCAAGGTTATTGCGTCTAGAGGTGCTATCAAGCCTAATATGGAAGAAGTATGGAGGAGATGTTGTCTTCTCTTGTTATGTTATGTAAACATTTTGACTTGGTCAAATGACATGCAAATAAAAATAAAAATAAAATATAACAATAAAATTAATAATTATAATTACTAATTACAATATTTTGACTTGGTAAAATTACATAAAAATAAAATTAATGCTATGGATCTGGAAAAAAAACGTCATCACAAAATATAGATTGCAGTAGTCTGAAATCTAAAAATTAAAATAATTAAAATAATAATTAATGATTAAACTAGTCTAGATCCATCAAAAGCATCATCACAAAAATAGATCCCAGAAGTTTGAAATCGAAAAATTAAAATAATTAAAATAATAATTAATGATTAAACTAGTGTAAATCCATCTCAACTCCAATCTACCAAGCCCCAAAGGGATCAAATATGAGGTGCAAACCTATTTTAAAGTAAAAAAAAGAAAAAGAATATGAGGTGCAAACCTATTTTAAAGTAAAAAAGGATTTGATCCCTCTCTACCCTTAACATTTGAGTGCAAACCTATCTTAAAGTAAAAAAAGATTTGATCCCTCTCTACCCTTAACATTTGACTAGATAAGATTACAAAAAATAAAAAATAAAAATAAAAAAGTAAAATAAAATAAACAAATTAATAAAATTTATAATTATAATTATTTTGACTTGGTATAAAAATAAAATAATAAATAAAATTTCAAATTACAATTGTTAATTATTAATAATTAAATCAACCTAGATCTATGTTAACTCCAAATCTATTAAGTGTAGATATGGATCAAATCTTTCAAGGTGCAATCTTTTCCTTAAGTTTTGCACTAAAAAAAGAAGTTTGCACTAGATAGATTTGATTCCTCTTCAACACTTTAAAATAGATCTAGGCTAGTTAATTATATGTTCTCATAATTCATAATTATAAATTTATTATTATTATTATTATGTCTACAGATTTTCCAACCTAGTATAATAGAGATGATTGTAATGTTTAACATTTTGACTTTGTAAAAAAAAAAAGTTAATTATATTTATCAATAAATTTTTTAAACTCCATCAAATTACATAAAAATAAAATAAAAAACTCAAAAGTAATAATTATAATTAGAATTAGTAATTAATTCAACATATATCGTCTTAACTAAAGATTTACCAAATATTGAGATCAAAATTTTTATGTGATATGTATATTATAATTAAAAAAAATAAATTTATTTGTAATTTTATTAAAAAAAATAAAATTACAATATAACAATATGTTTTTTTAATTATGTGGACATTATGTTTTATAATTATTATTTTTTAATATAACAATAACATTACAACATTTTATTCATATTCAATTAATTGATTATTATAAATTATTTATTTTTTTTTAAATTAAAAAAATATAAAAATAATATTTTTAATAAAAATAAAAAATTATAAATTTAAATAATATATTTTTAATAAGGATAAAAAATACAAATTCAAATATTTAGTAAAATGAAAATAAAAATAAAAATTAGAAATTAAAATAAAAATAATAAAAATTCAAGTGATGTAACTTTTTTCTTAGTTACATAATACAACTCCTTATAAACGTACTTCACTTTCAAAAATGTAAACAAAAGTATCATGTTAATTAATGTAGTGATCATAGGAGGTTTTTTTGAAAGTTGGAGTGAAATTCTTTCGTTGGATCATGGCCAATATATCATTGGGATATATCATTTGGGGAATTGATCAAGCGACCTAACAAAACACCCAATATATCATTTGGACAATTGGTGAATATATTTACTCTCACTTTGATTTGGAGTACGTAGAGATATTTTTCCTTATTTGGTCTTGAATCCATATCAAGACTTACGTGTTACTTGATATCTAACCAATTAGATATCATTTCTAGGGGAACAAAAGTGAGAGGCTCACTAACCAGGCCTGTCATGATTGTTTGAATGTCCTGTGTAGCCAAGACGGAGCAAAGAGGCTCAGTGTCACTTTGATTGATTTGGAGTAGATATATTTTCCTTACATATATAAACAAACAGAATAGCGTATTGAGGGAGTTTCGATGCGGATGGTTGTTCGTCGATTGTGTGCTCGTGTTTGAAACAATCCTGACGATTTATATGAAAAGGATCGCCATCATCTGAGTGACGGAGAACTTAAATTGTATAGAAGAAAGGATCAGATCGCAGGAAGATCAGCAGCTACCATGGATTCAAATGCAAAACAGCTGGTAGATTCATTAGCAGACCATCTTGCCCTCTATCACTCAACTTCCAACTCAAAAGCTTCGAAATCCCAGTTTTGGAATAACGCTGTCCAGTGGATGTCCTCCCTCACCGCAGAGCAACGGCAGGCCGCCTTGACAACGGTAGACGAATCGTGGCTCGCCATTGTGCTACAAATGCACCACCGCCTCCAAACGGACGGGCCGGGATTCTTCATCCTGCTTCCAGACGTCCTCGTCTCGCAGAACGACCGTGGCAAGTACAGGCACGGGTTCAAACCCCAGGCTGACGACATTGCGCTTCCCAGCCTTTGCTACAGAAAAGCCAAGGGACTTCTGGCCAGGGTTAACACCGACAACGAGGCAGAGCTAATTCTAATGCAGAGCATCAGGCTTTTCAGCTCCACAGAAGGCGAATTTCCGTCTCCGGAATGTAGCCGGCTCGATTCCCTGACAGTCGCCGAGGATCTGGTGAAAGACGCTGACCGTTTTTTCGCAGTCATGGACGCGATTTCTCACTGTGATTTTCTGAGAAGTGTGAAGCCTCCTCCGTCGGCTTCCAATTGGGAGGAGCTGCCATGGCTGAAGGCCAAGGGTTACTACAGCCTCGCTGCTTTCGTGGCCAACAAGCTGGAGCTCTCGCTGCGGCTCTCGTGGATTCATTCTCACGGCAAGAAACGGAGTTCCAGGATGAATTCTACGGCGAATAGCCATGAAGTGCACAAAAATGGAAGAGATTTGGCAGGGGTTGCTTCGAATGTGTTCTGGAGGAAGAAAGCCTGCGTCGATTGGTGGTCTAAGGTGAACGAGACGACCAGAGCTGAAGCATTTAAGCTTGCCGTTGCAAAGGTCACCAAATTTGAGGTATTTCATTCGAATCTTAGTAAATTTAAGCTTCCTGTCGCAAATGTGGCCAAATTTGAGTTATTTAAGCTGCATGTTGTAATGGTCGTAAATTTGAGGAATATAGTTCCAATTCTTAGTAAATTTAAGGTCGCTGTTGCGAAGGTTGCCAAATTTGAGCTATTAAATTTCAATTCTAGTGAATTTAAGCTGGCTGTCTCAAAGGTTCGCCAAATTTGATGTGTTTTATCACAATTCAGGTTTGTTGATGTTATACTTTCAGAGAAAACTAGAGAAATAAATATAATAAACATACACATAGCAACAAGACATGTACAGCATGATTTAATGCTGCCAAATCGGAGATATTTCAATCGAGTTAATAAATTTATCCTTGCTGTCAATTCGGAGTTATTTCAGTCGAATTCTTAGTAAAGTTAAGCTTGCTGTTGCAATTACCGCCAAATTTAAGGCGTTTCATTCGGATTCTTACTAAGTTTAAGTTTGCTCTTGCAAAGACTGTCAAATTTGATGAAATTTTTCATTCCAATTCTTAGTAAATCTAAGCCTGCTGTTGCAAAGACCGCTAAATTTGGGGCATTCGTTCAGATTATTAGTAACTTTAAGTTTGCTGGTGGAAAGAATGCCGAATCGGGGTATTTCATTCATATTTTTATTAAATTTAAGCTTTGCTGTTGCAAAGGGCTAAGGTTTTTGATTAGAAGGAATAGTGAATATAAACTTCTCGCGGCAAAAGGCACTGAATTTCCCGATTTCATTCAACATTTTTAGTGAATTTTGCAGAATTTAGTGTAAATTGAAGTGCATTGAATCTTTTTTGACTGGTTGTACTTGTAGCTTTGCACTGTAGTTTTTCTGCCCTTCAGTATTTCACCTTACAAAATACTTCAAAACGCTTACCGCTGCTTGGAACAAGCATATATCTGAATTCAATCAAGATAAATTAGCTTTTTACCTAAATTAGCATACACAGAAATTTTGTTTTTATATTTATACCTTAGAAATGACTAAAAGACCATCACATTTGATAAATTTTACCTGAAATTAACCTTAACAAACTAACAAATTGTATGTAAGAATAAATTACAGATTATCTTACTTAAAATGTTAGTGTGAAGGGGACATCAGGGGCTATTTCTGCCACCAGATTAGTTGGTTTAACTTCCAGCAGTTCATTAAATTTAGGTCTGCTTGGTTAATGCTATATAAATGAAATGTACACCAGACATGACAGAAGTTGGAAACCTTTGTGCATTTTATGCTTAAAATAATTTTCAACAGTTGTCCAAGCAAATCTTCAGAGAAATACTACTATATGGATCCAAATTTGTCTATAATCTTAAGCAACTATTGATAATATTAAGCTAGATCTAATGCTGAATAATTGTCAAATATGGGCATCTCCATATATAAATCACAGACAAAGTCACAATAATATAAATCACAGGTTTCCAGACAAACCAGAGAGGGGCACGTGTGCACTCCCATGCTCATAAAACCTAATGACGCAGCCATAGGCCTACTTGGAACATCTACGTTGTTGGAAAATCAGAAAGGCAGAAAGATCTTCTTTATCTTGATAATTACTTGTGATATTCTTATGTTCTTATTACTTTCTTGTATTCTTCTTTTATCTTAGTTCATCAAGCAATTAGCAAAACCATAGCATGAAGATCAAAGACACCAGATGTAGGTGGACAACGAGGGAAAAACCCAGTCAACAACTCTTCCTTCAATAGTTTCATGAGATAATGCAAGACTCTTTGACCTAGACACATACTTCCTCCAATCACCAAGTTAGTCCTTCCCTTCTTCTGCAGATGATAACCCTCTAGCAACAACTTTGACCTTGCAGCAACAGAACTTTGACCTAGTAGTAGCAACATATCTTTGACCTAGAAGCAACAACAAAATATCAATCTTGAAGCAACAACACTTTGACCTAGAAGCAACAGCAAAAATTCGATCTAGCAGCAGCAAAAACTTCGACCTTGATGCAGCAGCAGAATCTCAATCTTGAAGCAACAACACTTCGACTTAGAATCAACAACAAAACTTTGATCTAGCAGCAGCAAAAACTTCGACCTTGATGCAGCAGTAGAGACTTCGACTTTCCAGCAATAGGCCAGTATATTCACACGAGTGAGAGAGAGATGACCCAAAAACTTCGATCTTGTCCTTTTCTGCAATTCTTCTTCTTCTTTGCAATTTACTGCTTTCTCTTCTTGGATATCGATATTGTGTACAGTGTGAATGATATGCTCCCTTAAATGAATCAAACTGCTCTTTATTTATAGCCTCTTCTGGGGTTCAAATTATCATAATGTAGGCCGACTTGATGTGGAGGTGACAAATGACTTATTTGACTCAATAATAATTCTTTTTACATGATTCAAAAGCCCAAGAAGGGTCTCATACAATGGACAATGACTCTAATGACTCTAGATAAAACCTAGAAGTTCTCAATGGGGACTTTGACCTAAAACATGATGACCCAAACATGAAATCCATTCTCTAATAAGTCATACTAATTAAAATTTTCTCTCTCTTTCTTTTGATAAATACATTTCATTATGACTCAAGTACAATTATGAAGACCGAACTTAGTTACATTCTTCAACACTCCCTCTTAATGAGGGAGGTATTCATAATCACATACAAGTACAAGAAGATCTCAAAACACATGAACTACGAATAGTTTTATCACATATAGTTCCACAGACTAGATTCCTAACTAGGGAAATCTATTCGGGTGGAACTAAGATGAACCAAAGCTTTCAGCCACTCTAAGTACCATGAGGCTTACTTGCTAACCATCAACCCAGGGAACTTGGTGCATAATGCAAGGTCAGAGCTCTTTGACCAATGCCACCCTCCCTACTTCGGGAACTAGACATCAACACATAAGCCAACCAAATGTCCTTCCAGGCATTACATAATGCCTCAACACTCCTAATTATTCAAATTGGTAACAAATCTCTCCCAATCAAACAGATCGGTAACATCAAGCATGCAAAACATGCTTCCAAAACTCAGAGAGATTTTACCTGTACAAACACAACCCCAATCAATAACAAACTTTCAAATACACAAAAGTAAACACAAATCTTCGGGTTCTTCAATCATCTTGATGCTGCTTCACAATAGTAGGACTTAGAGGTTTCCCGAATAGATTTGATAGAAGTTACCTCAACCATACAACCTCTTTTCCTACTTCACATGCAACAACATATTTTACAACCGGATCCTGCTTTCCTTCTTTCAGCATCACCTTAATATACTTTCTCCAATTTCTTCTTCAAAGTATCCATCATGACTATGCCCTCCCTCTCAACTTGGGAGATATGCCCTTTCTTTTATCCAGGCTCCTTCTTAACTTAGGGAGATCAACCACTTTCTATAACATCAGAGAATATTTCATGGCTTCAATCCTTCTTATCAGAGTTATCTTGATCATCATCGTTCATATAACTTCCTTCATCATGCTTATTAATCAAATCAACTTTACTAACGAATATCTTCAACATCTTGAAGATTATGTACCTGCACAACTTAGACAACAAGTTTAACCAAATACATATACAGAAGCATGAAGTTAACTATATCAGAGTCATACAATAATGGAAGCATCAGACTGTAGACATCAAATACCTAAACTTAGTTAGGTTCATAATCAACAAGAGACACATACTTCTATAGTTCAACTTCTTTGCTAAATCATATCATTAACTCAATCAAGATATCAGTCTCATTATATCTAGGGCCTCATTATCTCTTTTAGAGATATCGCAGACTCTTCTATGACATATTGCAAACCCTAGATGCAATTCAAACAAGTGCAATGCATCTAACAAATTTAGAATTCATATGATAGACTTCTACTAGGATTTGATGCAAACCGTAGATTCCATCTTTGAAACACTAAGCCTTGGATATCAACAATCAAGACCAATCACAACACAATCTAAGGTTTCAACAATATGACCATCCTTTGTAAGCACTAGACTTTATCATCACATCTGAAACAATAACACCATATCATAGAATATCAAACTTCCACTAGGGCTTAGTTACAAACCCTATAACTATGAACATCAACAATTAGGTTAGCACTTAATAAATATCTAGGATTTCATTATCATGCATAATCATATCATAACAATATTTATCAGACAAACCCAAGACACAAATATTAATACATTAAGTTAGACATATAACAAAATTAATCAGGCTAGGTTTTCGATCAGACGGACGAACACACACCTAGGGTTTCATTCCTAGGAGCTTACTTTAGATATATAAGGGTTTTGCTCATAAAACCTAATTTACCAAAACCTCTAAAGATCTAATACATAGACATTACTATCCAACCCTAAAGGATTATAGTTTCCATAGCAATGCCAAAACTCCAAACATGACTTTACCATTAAAACCCCAAACACCAAAAGAATATTATTTTCTAGATTTCATCAGTAACCCTAAGTAGACTAGGGTTTTCACATTAGCATCGACATACCCTTAGGTTAGGGTTTTATAGAGAACCTTTTAGGGTTCCACAAAATGATGAATGATTTTAATGAGGGTAGATTCAATCTAATGATTAATCACCCAAATAAGAATCTTTATGATTCAAAGGTCTTAGACATAACAATGTTAGTAATGTGAAGCAAATTTATTAAAAGGAATGAATATGCCTTTATCATGAAGAGAACAAAGCCTATGGTCTAAGACATACCTTTGATTTGTTTTCTAGACAAACCTTGTAGGACATCAATTCCAATAGAAATCTAACTTTTAACTTGAAAGCTATTTGCTTGACATGAAGTAGAATGTTGCTTTAGATTTTGCTTGTTAGTTTACTTCTATTGTAGAGGCCCTGAGCATCACTAAAATTTACCTCCTTAAGTTGGTTGAATAGACATTTTTAGGGACCCTCTACTTCTATGGACTCCTCATTGTGAGATCCAAATCTTTGGGCGAGGGTGAGGTCTGAGGATTAAGAGTTCAATTGCAATTTTGCTTTAGAGTTTAATTAATAAAATAAACCAAGAGCATTTTTCATCACATTTACCTACCTTGCAAGTTACAATTTTTTTCTTTCTTGATGGTTTAAAGTCTCACATGCAACGTCATTTCCTATTTTCAAGAAGCATCTCATTTGATGCAGGTATTGCAATCTCCTTTGCAACAAATTAATTTTCTTGTACTTGGAACGTTGTCTACTTTAGCAAGCTCCATTTCATGTTTAATGATCATCATGTTCATGAATGGTTGATGAGTCTCATTTCCTTTTCAAGTACTCTTATTTCACATTGCAAGGCTAATTGCATGTCGATTTAACCCTCAAGTCTTTCTATCATCTTGTTTATATTTAGATCGCTAATTGTGAGTATTTTAGCAAGATATCTTCACATGCTTTGATTCATTGATTTGTTTATTTTAAAGGCATTTGTGTGTTTTGCATTTTGTGCTAACAGTTTCTTGTTTCATTTTTCAGGATTACTTTTGCTTTTCATTTAAGCAAATTTCATTTTAAAGCAATATTTTGAAGGCTTTAGTTGTTTACATGTTTCATGCTTATTTCATATATTGATGGTTATTGCTCACATTCATTTTGCTTATAAATCTCAAGAAGTAATCTAATACACTTTAACAATTCTCATAGAACCTCACATTTTTAACTTAGTTTTCCTTTGGGGACCACCCCCATAGCTAACCTGGGAGATAGCTTAAACGAAGAGAGTTGGGATAAGTGTGGCAATCCCTTCTCTGAGTTCCTTGCCACCAACCACACCTTGTGGGGTTGAAGGCTTTTGTCACTAACTTGTAGGTAGGTGTAGGCGGCAAGGTCAACACTTCTATCATGCTTTGTCCTGTGAGATCTTCTCCATAACCCTTGAGCAATCAACAAGCATTTCCTAAACAAGGAAAATATGAAAAGAAATGTTATTAGCATCTAACACAAACACATCTAGATAAGAGAGGGAAACCAAATATAAAATGATAATACAAGGAGTAAGATACTTATGTTTGGAAAAGTAGTGAAGGCTCCCTCTTAATCCAATCTCAAGGGGTACCTATAACTTTATCAAAACAATTCAAAAATGTTTTTCCAAAGCATGTTAAACCTATAAATACTAGAAATCAAAGCATAAAGGAAAACAATTCAAAACTTAGAGTAGAGGACTTAATAGTGTAAGTCCTTTATTTATCATTCTTTGGTTTTGTTCTTCTTTGGAGATCCTTCATCGACAACATTTGCTTGATCCCTGTTCCTCTTTTTATTCCTAGGATTGTCAGGACAATCATTTCTATAGTGACCCATCTTGTGACAATTGTAGCATTCAATCTTGGATAGGTCTACCTTCTTCCTTGGCCCCTTAGACTTCTTGAAGGTTCCTTTATTCTTGTGATGAGAGGAATAGGCATTTGAAATTTTCTCCTCTTCATTCTCTTTGTTGTTTACTAATGACATTTTGAATTCTTCTTGACTACATGCATTCCATAATTGCTCGAATGTAGGATTTTCCTTCCAACTATTGATCCCTGAAGCAAAGACACTCCAAGATGATGGCAATCCTAGAAGTGCAATGATCATGAGCTCTTTTTCAGGTACTATCTCATCTATTGCTTGGAGATCATCTCTAATTCTAGCTATCCTTACAAAGAAGGAAGCCATAGTGTCATCCTTTGTCATCTTCATGGTTCTTAGTTCATTCTCTTAAGACTCGCAACTTGACCAAGATTCTTGATTGTGAACAATTTGGATAAGGCCTCATACATCTCTTGAGTGGAATCTATGTTGGAAATGTATGGGATGAGGTTGTCCTTTATTCCATCTACCATTAGGCTCATGGCCAATATTTCAGACTCTCTAAAATTTGTTTTTTCAGCATCACTTGATTCATCTGCAGGTTTCTTCACTTTTCCTTTGACTAGATCCAAAACTTTATTCTTTTCGAGGATGAGATCTTTCCTCTTTTTCCATTTCTCATAATTTGAGGCTCCTTCTAATTTGTTTTCTCCCTTTATTGAGTTAAACATGGTTCTTGAAGATAGTAGACTTCTCTCCTTATATGATCCATTTTGATGACTCTTATTCAACCTTTCAATAGATCTTCAGGTTGCCTTTTTCCTTCTTCTTCACCTTAGCTCTAATACGATGTTGGAAAATCATAAAGACAGATTGATTTTCTTTATCTTGATAATTACTTGTGATATTCTTATGTTCTTATTAACTTTCTTGTATTATTCTTTTATCTTAGTTCATCAAGCAATTAGCAAAACCATAGCATGAAGATCAAAGACACCAAATGTAGGTGGACAACCAGGGAAAAACACCTATCTAGGGGAGAACATAGTCAAAACTCTTCCTTCAATAGTTTCACGAGATAATCCAAGACTCTTTGACCTAGACACAAACTTCTTCCAATCACCAAGTCAACCCTTCCCTTTTTCTGTAGATTATAACCCCAACAACAACTTCGACCTTGCAGCAACAAAATTTTGACCTAGTAGCAGCAGCAACAAATCTTCGACTTAGAAGCAACAACAAAATCTCAATCTTGAAGCAATAACACTTCAACCTAGAAGCAATAGTAGAACTTCGATCTAGCAGCAACAAAAACTTTGACCTTCGTGCACCAACAAAATCTCAATCTTGAAGCAACAACACTTCCCTAGAAGCAACAACAGAACTTCGATCTAGCAACAGCATAAACTTCTACCTTGATGCAACAGCAGAAACTTTGATCTTGATGCATCAGTAGAGACTTCGACCTTCCAGTAGTAGCCCAGTAAATTCACACGAGTGAGAGAGAGATGACCCACAAACTTTGATCTTATCCTTTTCTGCAATTCTTCTTCTTCTTCACACTTTACTGCTTTCTCTTCTTGAATATCGAACTTTTGTGTTAGTGATATGCTCCCTCAAATGAATCGAACTGCTCTTTATTTATAGCCTCTTCTGGGGTTTGAATTACCTTAATGTAGGCCGACTTGATCAGGTAAGGGCCGACATGATGTGGAGGTGACAAATGACTTATTTGACTCAATAATAATTCTTTTTACATGATTCAAAAGCATAAGAAGGGTCTCATAAAATGGACAATGAATCTAATGACTCCAGATAAAACCTAGAAGTCCTCAATGGGAACTTTGACCTAAAACATGATGACACAAGCATGAAACCCATGCTTTAATAAGTAATAATAATAATAATAATAATAAAAATTTCTCTCTTTCTTTTGATAAATACATTTCATTATGACTCAAGTACAATTATGAAGACCGAACCTAGCTACATTCTTCAACATATGTTACAAATGCACAATTTCAAAAAGTTGTCATTCGTTTCATTTGGAAAATGTGCATAACAAATCATACAATATCATTACTTGTCTTTTCTACATATCTTCTTTACATATTTTTTGCATTTCTAGATTGAGGGTAAAGGGAAGGGGAGGTTAGTTCCACATTAAGGAGATCAATCATTCTACCAGCAACTACCTTGACTCTGGCTTGGATCCAAGTTGACAAAACTTGTTTTAATAGATGTCTCCTATCTCTTTTCCTTATGAAATTCTAGGCTTAAATTTATTGTATCGAGCATATATATCATAGGGTTTTGTTCTGCTACCCTAGGTTTAGTTTAAACTTCATATTTTAGTGCTTAAGCCAAGTCCTGATAAGATAATTCTTCCCTAAATTCTTGTGGTGTCTCAAGTATCTAAGTTTGAAGCTTATTAGGCAATCCTTTGGTCCACTTGGTGAAATAGCCAGTTGCGGTGAGAATATATTTATGCAAATTTGAAGAATTTGGATTTATCTCACCGTGAGGGTGCTTGTCACTTCAAACACAAAATATACAAGAATAACTTTCCAGAGTGGATCAATTCTCCGCCATAGCCCAAGTGGGTTGGCATTGGTATTCCTTGCATTTTTAGCTACATCATTCAATTTTTTTTCCATTTTATTTTGTGGCATGCAATTTAGGGTTAGATTCAGTTATATTTTCAGATCTAGATTTTTTTTATCAGGTTAATTGGGCTAATAGATTTGGTAACTAACTTGAATATTTGGTCAAATAATTTCTTTGCTTGGTAAGATGTATAATTGATTTGCTAAAATTCCTTTGGATTTTATGATTGATTTGCTAAAATTCCTCTAGGGTTTCAGTGAAGCACATTCGTTAAGGATGATTATGGTTTGATTAAATTTTTAAATTCCATATTATTTAGAGGCTTTAATAGTTGTTTTCTTATTAATTCCATGAGCACCAGGCAAAACTTATATCTAGACTTGTACGTAAATACAATCGATGCTAAAAAATGGTAAATGACTCACATACATACAAGGTTTAACATTTCATGTTTTGTTTTTTGGTAAATGAGGCTAAACTATATAATTTCTAAAATGAAACAATACATATGCTACAGGCTGAGTTGGTAAGCTGTGCTTAACCAATCCCAACCTTTGTTGCCTTTGTAGATGCGCATGTATGGGGCTGTCTCCTTGGAGGAAACCAGCCCAGAAAAAACATTAAACAAAAATTTACAATGTGTGCCGTAGCACCAGTGAAGTAGAGGTACTGTGATAATGACTAGCATAACAAAAAACTAAGAAGAACTGAGCTGTTGCGCAGTCATGGGTCTTCTGCATTTTCCTCGCTGTTTGGATCTTCCTCCACGATGGGACAGGGAAACTCCTGCGCAACGACTTCCTCTTCAGCAGTGGGTTGACGTGAAGGCCTGGAAGCAGGTGCGCAGAGGATGGGAGTAACCGGGTACTCGGCATCCATGACTTGCGTCTAGGTGCCTTCGGAGTCCATTATCCAGACATCTGTGTCATCCCCCTCAGCCTCCTGTGCTGGAAGATGCTCGGTTTTGCGGGGCAAGGGGTGCGCCTGGTGTGCAATGGTGGATTTTCTTGGTCTGCTCCTGCCTCTCTGCATTACATGAGTGGGGACCTCCTCCTCCTGGTCGAACTCGGGGCTCTGGGGGGCCTCTCTAACGTGATTGTCCGAAGAGGAGCCTTCAATGGACTCCAAGCGTTTATCTGTCCCTCGATGATAATGCCCAGGGAGTGCACCTCTCTGGCCTCCTCTGGTTGTTCTTTGGTGCAGCCTAGGAGCCATGGTCAGATGAAGCAGGAGCAGCTCTGAACCAAGACGGGAAGTGCGCGGCGAGGTGTTGTTGGACAGGGAGGTACGCTGGTGGAGGATGTGCAGCAGGGTGAGCAGGCTAAAGGGAGCACCTAGGCTGGAGAAACAAACAGGGCAGATGGAGCTGAGGTGAGGTGCGCATGAAGGGGGGTGCGCAACCCGAGGGATTCTGTGCAACTCAGCACTGGGGGGACGCTGCGCGGCAGACTTGCCACGCAGGAGAGCTGGAACTGAAACAAAAAAACCAGAAGGAGTATACTGTGAGAAGCTTTGTGCTGAAGGTCCTCCCATTTAGTAGGCTTGTGACACATGCAAGGATGCTGAACATTATTATGCCTCGCTCGCAGCTGCATGCTGCAACTAATTTCATGAGTAAGCATGTGCATAGGGTTATGTTCGAACGTCATATCCTTTTAGGAGATCATTCAGAAGATTGTAGTAGAGGGTTACCCCGGAGGGGATTCTCGCGTCCGGGGAAGGTTTAACATTTCATGTTGAGGATGAATATTAATCTTAATTTGGGAATTGTCTTTGCAAATTCACAACTGGAAAAATAAGTTACAATTAGCATATCTCGGATAAAAACATTGATGACATTTGGATAAGTTGAATTTGTTGAACACTAACATTAATTTGCGATTTTGAGGAGACATTGCACATCACACATTTTAAAAAATTGTGTCACTCGAAGTATCTCACTGGTAACTTATAATGATACTTTGCAAGTGAAATTGGAATTATGGAGTTGTTCGTCACGTGGATGAATTTGATGATAAGTTTGTGTGAGGTTACAGTTCTGGTATCCAACACTCTGGCATGATTTTATGATTAAGATATGTCTTATACATCCAACACTTTATCACTGTTGAAAATAAGTGCTCCAACCAACATTTGTCACTACTTATTTCACTATACGTGTGAACTTTGGGCTAAAATATTATGTGGGAATCCACCTTTTTTTTCATCACCGAATAACCATATATGTAATCTTTAAGATTTTATGGTGGAAGTTGCTTAATAAATTTCCATGAGCAAAATTTCACCCTTTTTCCAACATATTATGAAGGAAAATTGATTGTTGGATTTATATAATAAATTAATCTAAGCTAATTTACATTTTCACTTCTATGATGATTGGGTTGATTTATTTTAGGGACATCCCCTAGGCTAGGAATCCCTATTTCTCGGGTCTAAAAAACGGGGTGACACCACCAAAGCGATATTGGGTGGTTTGCCTGATAGTTTTTCTTATGCTATCCCACTAAGTTTAAGACTTTTCCTTCTAGGTTAGAGTTTGAGCAGTAACAAGGCCACTATTACTAGCTCTCTCAAACATTTACTCCTAGAAACAAACTTTCCAGTATTTTTGTTTTTTTCAAAATTCCAATTATACCATTCATTCTTAAACCTAACACCCCTCTCCAAGATAATATTGTATTGTTAGACATCCATGATTGCATATTGCTTGACATGTCCAAATTGAATGTCTAATTGTTGGTCACGACTATGGACCATGCTGTTTTTCCACGATACTGGAATCTAGGTTAAAATCTTACATTCACTAATGCTACCAATTGAAGTATCACAACAAACTACTTCTCACAATGGAACAATATACAATAGTAAATCTACTAGTGCACATATATAGACAACTTTTTACAAATTTACAATAACCCAACCTCGTTATATTAACAAACTGATAATACAACAATCCAGGGCTCCCGTACGAGGGATAGTGGCCCTCATACATCCACTAGTACAAGAATACAAGAACAAGATACTCTGTCAGTCTAGCTTATGTAGTGCACAATCACAACTTCTTTGTTGTACCCTGAACAATCTATTGGTCCTTCTGCTCCCAATCTGTAGCACTGCCTTTATCAATGGTCCTGGTCCTTTAGGTCACTGAACTCGACTCTTCAATTTGCCCTTTAGCTGATCATAAGTCCATCTACAACCAACACATGGGGTCTTCACGTTTTCTAGCTACTCCTTAGTCTTTCAAGGACACAACACTTTGAGACTTTTTGCCCACTATTGCTCCTCAACTACTTAGGCACTTCTTCCCACTATTGTCTTCCTGCCCTGCTCCAATGAAGACAAACATGGGGCAGGTCAGCTGCCACCTATCACTGCTAGAAGTCCTTTTCCAACAATGAACTTGGGCTGATCACAAGGTCCACTTGGCTACCTGCTTTTGTCCTTCAAAGTTTGCAATCCCTGACCTCCAAACGTTCACCCTTCCTCACTGCTGTCAATGTCCTTCTTGGCAAAAAAACTAGGGCTACTTTGAGCACTTACTTGTTCACCTCCAACAACTAGAAGATGTCCAACCACTCTGTCCTTCAGGTCTTTCCATGATTCCTTCTTTCCAACTTTAGAAGTACCCTTACTCCCCACTGACCATGCGTTCTTCTTGGGTTGTGCATTCTCCCTCTGAACCTGCAGACTTTCGTTAAAACTCGGCTCCTTCTGAGCCTCTGGAACCTGGACCTTCTTCTTTGGAACTTGTACCTGCACCTGCTTCTTTGGAACCTGTGCTTGATTTTGCTTCTTCCCATGATCTATAGGCTTGCCCGTTAACCTATATAAACCATAACCTCTAACTCCAATCACAACACTTGCGGAGCTAGAGCCTTTGGGCTTCAGTCTCGCCTTCCCACTCTGGAACAACACCTCAAATCCCTTCTGCTTGATCACTGAGACATACATCACGTTATATCTGAGTTCTAGTACAAACAATACATCCTGAACTCGCATCACCTGACCTGACTCCATCCTGAATGGCACGACACTTGACCCCTTGATCTCTTTCTAACTCTTGTCGCCCAACACCATGTGCAACTTTGAGTCCCACTCAGCTAGAGTCTAGAACACCTCCTGTGACCCTGTCATATGGTTTGATGCTCCACTATCCACATACCATGCAATCTTGTTGATGGTACCTTGTGAGAAATGAGTGATCAAAGTGAAGTCCTCTTTCACCAATCTCCTCGAGAGATCATCTATCTCGGCAGAAGTGGCGACCCCTGCGACCTGCTTCCTGTTCTTCTCATCATCTCCCTCCTTCTTCATCAGACACTTCGTCGAAAAATAACCCATCTCACCACAGTTGAACACTTGATTTTACTCAAGTATTTCTTTTGCTTGTCCTTCATTCTTGCTGCAAGTGCCATGTCATCATCAGAAGCCTTCTTGTTTGGATGAAAATCCTCGTCTCGCAACTCTTCCCTGAATGAAGTCATCCCACAACATGTGCCAGTCTAGTAGCTTGTCCTTGGCAACGATTCCCTTGATGAACGACTTCCACTATGGAGTAAACCCCTTCAACGCAATACATACCATCTCAGAATATGAAACTATCTCATTGATGGCGGCAAGCACATCTCAAACCTAAGACAACCTCGTCAGATACGAAGTCACCCCTTGACCCTGCATCATCTTAGTGGCCTTAAACTTATCTTGTGATACCAATACTTGGTTCTCGTTCTTATTCTGGAACAAATTTTGAAGAGCCTTCCACATGTCATGGGAAGTGTTCTTCCTGGATAGATGAGGTATGAAGGAATCCTTGACACCGTCTAGGATGATCAACTTTGCCTTTGTATTCAACTCTTCATAAACTTCTACCTCCTTAGGGTTAATTGGCTTCTTGATTACTTTCTTGGCCATTAGAACCAACTTGATCCGTTCCTTCCATGGACTATACTTGGACAACCCTTCCAACCTATCCTCATACCGGAGATCAACTTGTAACTTTGACATTATTGCGAGCCCTTCAACAATAATGTGACAGAATCCCTCTTAAGTTGTACTTCGCTGTGCACACTCTGATTTATAATTTATTGGCCCTTCAAAGTAGCTCTGATACCATGTTGTTTTTCCACGATACTAGAATCTAGATTAGAATCTTACAATCATTGACGCTACCAATCCAACTATTAGAACAAACTACTTTGCACAACGGAACAATATACAACAACAAATCTTCTAGTGCACAAATATAGACAACTTTCTTACAATTTTAAAATAACCAAACTTCGTTATATTAACAAGCTGATAATACGACAGTCTAGTGCTTCCGTACCAGGGATAATGGCCCTCATACATCCACTAGTACAAGAATATAAGAAAAAAAAAATTGATGTTCTAGCTGTTGTAGTCTGCACACTAGCTGATCATAAGTCCAGCTACAACCAACACGTAGTGCCTTCACGCTCACTAGCTGCTCCTTCATCCTTCATGGACATAATGCTTTGAGACTTCTTGCCCACTATTGCTCCTCAACTACTTAGGGACTTCTTCCCACTATTGTGTTCCGGCGCTTCTCCAATGAAGACAAACGTAGGGCAGAAGGGCTGCCGCCTATCACTGCTAGAAGTCCTTCTCCAACACTGAACTTGGGTTGATCACAAGGTCCACTTGGCTGCTTGCTTTTGTCCTTCAAAATCTATAATTCCTGATCTCCAAACCTTCACCCTTCCTCACTACTATTAATGTCCTTCTTGGCAACATAACTAAGGGTACTTTGAGCACCTACTTGTTGCCCTCCAACAACCAAAAGATGCCCAACCACTCTATCTTATACTAGGACAACTTATGCTCTAGCAACAAAAACAACTTGAAACACATCACAACAAAGCTTTTCCTTTACTTTTAAGTTTTGGACTGATGTACACATGCTGTAGCTTTGGCTACCTGGTTAGGGTCTGCTAACAGTGCTTGTTTAGCCTCCTCCCAATGCCCAAACAACCTCTTATTAGCTGTGTCTTGCCTCCCTTTAGGTGTTGCTCCTATACAATAGGTTCTGTGCTAATTTCTAGCATGATGTTCATACCAATGTTGTGATAATTACGATTGGGATTAAATCAACGAGGGTCGGAAATCAGAAAAAAATTATAAAAATCGAGAAAAAATTGGCAAATACAAAAAAAATCATTTTTTTAATATTTAAAGCATCCACAACATAAAATAAATGCATTGACACATAAATATGAAAAGAGAACTAAGATATAAGATGTATAATATGTCTAGTGCTACATCACACATAACAGTGAATCATGTCCTGAATACCGAGTCTCGAGTCCCGACTTAGCCTCAAAATATCAACAAAAAAGATACATATCATGAGTCATCATATGATATATAATGAAATGAACCAAGTAACTAGTACTACTGATTTCGTCTGCCCCTCTTGCGAGAAAATATAACTTTCCGTTTAGATGAAGAGGGCCCTGGGGCTGGTAATGGACTCTGTTGTGCTCTAGAAGCTGAAGAACTAGGAGCTATAGGAGGTAGACCACATCCTCTACTGGTTACCATGGTAGGTGGTGTCACCTCCTCCTCCTCCTCCTTTGCAACTGCTACCCTCTCCACTACCTCCTCTTCTAACCAATCAGGGGTTGACTCCATGATAAGCCTCTCGGCCTCAACACTCCATGCAGCAGTGGTGTCAATCCCATTTAATGAGATGGCCTCCACATCAGGTTTCCTCTCAAGTTTCCTCACCCACAATCAGAGATTGTAGTAGACATAGACCATGCCATTAAGGCGCTGAGACTCCAACCTGTATAAGGGTCATAAATTAATAAATTAATAATTATAAAAATTTAAAATAATAAATTATATTATTTATTATTTAATGAATTCAAAAAATTAATTGGAATTATTTAATTATTTAACTTGTTGCGCTTCTTGGTGTGTATTTTTTCAAATACACTCTAGTTGTGCTTGCTTCTGGAGGAGCTGCATGTTTGGTTGAACACTTGAATGGCGAGCCTTTGGAGATTGGGTACTCCGCCACCATAACTTCTCCACCTATCTACAACAAATAAGATAAAGCATAAGAAAAAAAATGAAATTTGAAAGTTGAAGCAAAGTATGAAGAGACAATGAAATTTGAAACAAACTAAAGCTTACCTGGCATTTTAGTCTTCCTATCCACAATAGCCATGTCAAAGCTAAATTTGCCACCTGCCATTTTGTATATCTCCGTTTCTTTGGCTATTTCTACTGGAGATGGCACCATCTTCTGAACACAAGTGAAGAATCCATCCATAAAAGATACCACAGGAGTAAGAAAATGCAGGGTTCAAGTAGATCCCAACAGCATGAATGGGACGATGGAGTGTATTGTTCCATCGCTCATCAATCACTTCCCATATCAGTTGTTGTTTCTCAAACCCCTCAACCCCCTTATCATCATAATAGTTGCGAATGGCTTCTTTGGTCCTATCCATGGCCTCATACAAGTAGCCCATTGTGGGCTTGTCTCCATCAACTAATCGAAGAACCTTTACCGAAGGTTTAGTAATGCTACACACCTTCTACACTCCTGTTTAAAAGCTTTCCTGGCATGAAACTAGGCTGCATATGGCTTATCCCTTTGGTTTGCGGCTATATGACAAAGCATGTCACTCCTCTGAAACAAACATTCTCTTCACATCCCACATAGAATTCAAGAGGGATTGAAGAGTTATGAAGCTAGTGGCAAATCGTTTAATGATAGGGTGCACCAATTCCTTTTTGTTGGTGATTTTTCTCATCAAATAAAGCACAAATGCATACTTATATATAAATTTTGTAATGCTTTTTGATGATTCAACAATCTCATTCACAAAATGAATTTTTCCTATGTCCTCCAACATTAAGTCAATGCAATGTGCAACATAAGATGTCCAAAATAAGTTAGAATGTCTCTCAATAAGCATCCTGCCAGTAACAATATAATTTGCAACATTGTCCATTATGACTTGGACAACATGCTGTGGAGCCACCTCCTAAATGAACTCATCCAACAAATCACATAATAACTGTGGATATTTGATATGTTCAGATGCATCAACAAATTTCATAAACATTATCCCCTTGGGACCATGTTTATAAGGGTTCTACCCTTTTGATTGGTCCAACCATTTGACATCACAGTGCATCCTGTGTGTCCATGAGTCCTTAAATTCCTCTAGTCTCTTAATGTCTTCAACCTTTTCATTCTGAAGAAAACCCCTCCTAAAGTCATCATAGGAAGGGTTTTTGTACCCCTGGACAAAAATAGCAATAACAACAATCGCGGGTTGGAAAAATGGATTGTTTCTAGCAGTGCGGAAAGGAACATCACTCGAAAGAAGACAACTGCCCAACTTCTTGTCAGCTTCTTTCTTCTCCCTTTGGTTCTAGGAACAAAAAATGACGAGGCAGTTGTGGGGTTGACTGCAGATGCTGATGCTGAAGAAGAACTAGTAACACCCTCGTGGTCACCTCCCAATCACAATCCCACCACTCCACCCCCTGCCATTTGACTCTTCAAAGCTGCCTTGGTCACTTTGGTTGTCTCTATTTCTTCCAATGATTTGAGGGCTTTGTGGATGATTTCTGGATTTGTATTTGTGCAAGGCCCTACTTCATGTCCAGAAATTTGTGCAAGATGGAACTTCAATTTGCATACTCCCCTGTCATATGATGCCCACATAACTTGCAACTCAAATTTGATCTGTCAAAACCTCCATCAGGTTCACCAAATTCCCAAAGAGGGTCCAATTTCCTTGACACGTTTGTTGCTTTGTTGAACTCTTGAGCTTTAATGTAAGATTGAAGTTTGAACCTAGGGCACAAGAAGAATTGCAAGTTAAACAAATGAAATTAAAATTTACATATACATTTTGAATTTTTGACCAAAAAAACCCTCAACTCAATGGAACAATAACGGCAAAAAAACACATTCAAACCCAAGCAAAAATAATGGAAAAAAACTAGGACACAAGAATAATTTAAACAAATAAAACTAACAATCAAGATTTTGCATTATTGACAAAAAAACCGTCTCCACTAAATGCAAGAAAAATGACCAGAAAAACACACCCAAATCCAAGCAAAAATCATGGAAAATATATGGGTGACAGAAACCCAAGGAAAAACAAGGAAAAAACAAAAAAATAGGGCCAAATTTGATGCCCATACCTGAAAATGACACCCTATTGAAGAAACTTGGACCAAACTCTCTTTTTTTTTTTTTGCTTGGGATGCTAAATTTCTTCACTTTTCTCCTCTCTTGCCCTTGTAAATGAGTTCTCCTCCTCATTAGCTCTCACATTTCTCCCTTGATTGCAAAATGAGACCAAAAAAAACCTTTTAAAAACTCACTGTTTTCACTATCCATGATTTTTTGGCATCGGAGTGCGATTTTTTCTAAAAGTCTCGATTAAATTGTGATTTTTTCAAGTTGAAAAAATTGCCAATTTAATTAGGCAATTAAATCGGCCTTGCGAAAAAATCACGATTTTTTCAAAAAAATGTGATTTAATCGCGATTTTTGCAACACTGGTTCAAACCTTCGACCCAAGCAGAGATACAAGGCTTGGCCCTCCTCCAAACTCTGGTACAGATTTGCAACCCCTATTTTAAAGGTCCGCCCACACAAAAATTACGCCAAAACAACCCATAACTCCCTCTCCTACTTAACCCTACTTCCAGCTCGACATCCAAAATAGTCTTGAAAATGCACTATAACTCGTCCTCTCCTCCTTCGCTTGAGCTACTCTTGATCTGTGCCAAGTTCAGATATGTTTCCTTATGTTTGGATGCACTTGGATATGCCTAATAGCCTCTACACCTTCTCTTATTTATATGCTTCTCATGTGGTGTCAATGGATTGTCTTTTAGGGCTAAATGAACCCTAGTCTACAGTCTACCTCACTTTTTGTTGCACAAACCCACCAACATACAAATAAAATCATAAATCTCTTTGTAGACCTTCGATCTCGATGATTTTCACGACCCCGAGTTCCATTTAAGGTCCTCTATCATCTCCATAAGTCAAATCAATGATAACTCTCATGGTTTTGCCCCCCCATCTTTGGGTACAAAACCCCAAGCTTGGGTTCTAAGCCCACAAAGCCACTTGTGGTGCTCCTTCCTCCAAAACCCCGAACCCAAGGGCTTGGAGTACCTCTCAAGCTACTAATCTCAAAACTCCTTCTTAGCGAGGGAGGTACTTCCAAGACTAGGAAGTAACTCGTCATCATCACTGCCACTGTTTGCAACACTCGCCCAACCCTTGGCGCCCATAACTGCAACAATCTCAGTAGCATGGAATACGCCTCTCTCGGAAGTGTCACTGTCACCAGAAGCCTCCTGCTTCTTCTTCTTCTCCTAAAATGCTTTAAGGTCTTTCCATGATTCCTTCTTGCCAATTTTAGAAGTACCCTTACTCCCCACCGACCATGCGCTCTTCTTGGGTTGCACATTCTCCCTCTAAACCTGCAAACTCCCTCTAGAAGTCAACTCCTTCTGTGTGAATTTTAGATAACAATGGTATGTTCTATGCTTGCAACAATTACTTCAATGTCCTTTTATTAGCCTAATGTCAATTTCACTTAATTTCCAACAACAATCACATTAATCATTAATCACATTGGCAGTAACTGTGAATAGAACTTAAACAATAAATGCAGAAGACAAGAGAACGTTGATAATTAGCTAATGCCAGGGAAAAGCCCCAAGATGGGGAAACCCCTTGATTAATTCTTCTTACTATAAATATCAAATGTTTAGCAGAGAGAGAGAGAGAGAGAGAGAGAGAGAGAGAGAGCAATAAAGTCAAAATTGACTTGCCAGTAGATGATCAATACCACTGTCCAAACAACATTCAAATTCTGCCCTAACCATAAGGTTAACAACAGTCAAAGTCTGGTCAAATCCTTCCACAACAGCTCGGTCAAAGGAGAGAGAAACTCAGTCTCTCTTTCTTTTCAAAGTTAGCCCAAAACAGTCCTCCAAAGTCTAGTCAAAATCGGTCAAAAGAGAGAATTTCTACGGTCAAAATCTGCAATTTGTCTCTGCGGTCAAGCCAAGTCAAAGTGCTCAGATCACCTCGGTTTTTGTGCCAAATAATACAACCTTCCCAAACAGAAATATGCCCAAAAGATCGAACTGAAATTCAGCCCAAAAAGTCAAAGTCAACGTTGGTCAAAGTTGCAGACAACTTCAGATTTTCAGCCCCCTGAAATTCGTCCTCCTTTCTGCCACACGCATGAAAAGAACAACTGCCCAATGAGGTGTACGAACCAATCAGATGAGGGGAGAGAAGTATGTGTTGTGAGATGATGATGGCAAATGAGGGTGGAGGTCTCTCTTATTTCTATGAATCGATGAGGGTCACACTTGTCTGATGGGCTTCATGAGCCTACATGATGGTGTGCCCGATCTTGACAAATTGCACGTGTGGTCTTCACATAAAAAACATATTTCTCCTTGTCCAAATTTAGTGATCTTTAGGTCGATTTTGGTCCTCTCGAAAAGAGGAATTCAATGCAATAATTATCTCCATCAAATGAGTTGTCCAACGTGGAATTTGGTCCTAGTTGCCAACTTTAACTCTCGCTCTCAGCTACGGAGAATTCCTCTTGCCAATATCTGTCCATCGATCATCATGCCATCCTGTCATCATGTAGCATCTCTGCAACTTGTCTCAACCTTTGCTGAACACCGATATAGATAATAAGAAGAATCGATCGAGAGTGAGTCACAAGACCTTACCACTCTCCATTGACAAACGTCAGTCCACATAACCAGGGGTAGAACCCCTATCTGACTTGATCCTGAGTGATCAAGTTTTTGAACATCATGCATCCTAGATATAGGGAGTACAAAAGTACACGATGTGTTCATCTGTAGTGCTATTGTCCCTATCCTCTTTTCCCAACTCATTGGCCAGACGAGAGGTACTTTGGAACTTCCCAAGAGTCAAAGACTACATGGGTAGGATATACGCGGGGGCATTCGCAGGGGAAGGTGAACCACTCATCCTGGCCATATGCCATAGGAGAAGGTGAACCACTCATCCTATGCATATATCATCAACTATAGGGGAAGGTGAACCACTCACCCAATGCCCTCATATATCATCATGGGGTCTCACAGGGGAAGGTGAACTGCTCGCCCTTTACACAATGTACCTATAGGGGAAGGTGAACCACTCACCTTATGGTTGCACATAGCTCCAAGAAATACCCCAGGCCCCAGGAGTTCCCAGAGCTCAATGTCCATTTCAAGTGGGACCCTCATGGGAGGGTCCTTCTAGGACTCCAAGTCTCTCTCGGAAGGTTAAGAACTTGACCTTCCCCAAGGGCTTCATGAGGATGTCAACAACTTGCTTATCAATCCTGATGTGTTTGAGCCTTATTGCTCCCCGTTGTACCATACCTCGGATAAAGTGGTCCCTAATATCAATATGCTTGGAGCGGCCGTGGAACACGAGATTCTCTAAAAGGCGAATCCCACTCTAGCCATCACAATAGATAACGGTGATGTCCAACATGTTCTCAATTAGCTCACTGAAGAGCTTCCTCAATCAAGCAACTTCACAACAGGCCATACTAGCTGCAATATATTCGACCTCGGTGGTGCTTAAAGCAACCAATTTTTGCTTCTTGCTCATCCAAGAAACTGAAGCAGATCCTAAAGAGAAGCAACATCACGACGTGCTCTTTTTGCCCACCACACTGCCAGCCAAATTGAGGCTCAACCATAAATTGACTCAAAGTATTTACAACGAAGCATATATCTGATCGAGAATTTACCAAGATCATTAGGGCCCCCACAAGTTGTCTATACTCTATATTCATAAGGGTTTGCTAATTCGGGCCTAGCAACACTTCCACATAGCTTCTTGAAGTTGAGTTCCATCGGAGTAGACACAAGCTTGGATTCCACCATCCCACATCTCTCTAGTAGCTTCACAGTTTTTTTTCCTTAAGAAAGGAAAATCTCGCCTTGCTTTTGCCAGACTTTCTGGCTTAGAAAGTAATGCATCAGTCCTAGGTCCTTCATCTTGAATTCGGAAGTCAACTCCCTCTTGCATTTGATAAATGTGATGGTTTGCACCGGTCAGAAAGAGATCATCAACATAAAGGACCAAAATAAGTGGCATGTCCTTTTCAACCTTGAAGTATAGGTTTGGATCAACATAGTTCCTTGTAAATCCCAACTTCATAAGATAACTGTCAATCCTTTCATACCAAGCCCTAGGGGCTTGCTTCAACCCATATAGGGCTTTCTTCAGCCGACAAACATGTGTCCTTTTATCTTGTACTTCAAACCCCTGAGGTTGTTCCAAGTAGACTTCCTCCTTAAGCGAGCCATGCAAAAGCTATCTTGATGTCCATTTGATGTAGTCTCCATCCTTGATTGGCAGTGAGAGCAATAATAGATCAGATAGTGGTATATCGGGAAACTGGTGCACATATTTTGTCATAGTCCAATCCTTCCTTTTGATAGAAGCCATGAGCTACAAACCTGGCCTTTCAACACTTCCATCAACTACATGTTTAATTTTGTAAAGCCATTTTGAAGTGACCACAAACTTGTCCTTAGGTTTAGGCACCACGTTACAGACATCATTCTTCATGATCGATTCATATTCCTCATCCATTGCATCTTTCCATGGTGCTTTACGACTTCTTCGAACATGCATGGTTCAACTTGAACAATCCTCTAGTCCACCAATCCTCTGCAAAACTGTCTAGCCAGACTCCAACACCTCCTAAGGACAACTGTTTGTAAATACTGCCAGTCTACTGGTTGTTTGTCCATTTGTCTGCTTCTCATCAATGGCTGACCCCAAGGGTGACCACTCATCCTCCTCCATCATGAGCTCAATGTGATCCTACGAATGGCCCTTCACAAAAGGATCAACATGCATACTGTGCATATCATCCTCCCCAACTGACTCATGCTCCACTATATGCTGCTCACGCTAAATCATCACGTGTGACTCATCATCTTGAAGGACTCCAATAGGGTCCCCTGACAACTCCCCATACACACCGGAATATAAATTCGGTCTACTGTCAACGACTCCACATGACTGCTCATGCTCCCCAGAGGCATCCTCATCAATTCGGGGTTAGTTACACCCACTGTCATGCCCGCTACCTCTATCAGACAGTCTCCTTGGAGGTGACACCCCAAATCCCCAATGGTTGGCGTCACGCATGACTGCCTGCGGCCAAGCATCCCTCCGCTCCCTTGCATACAAATGTGTATCTTTGTGCCCCTTGGCACACACCTGCACTCAATTTCACCCCTCTGTGCACTGCTAGACACCACCACTAGCTACCACACCATCCTGTATCAGTCGGTACCCCTCCTGTGATGATGTAGTTGTCGCTCCATGCAGAACCTCAAGGTGGTGTGAATCACTCCTACTCCACAGTGCACGTCCACACGACTAAACATTCCACATAGACCTTTGTGCTCCTCTCCAGAACACTGAACTCTGTGCACCACTGGACACCTACGCCATCTGCCGCACCACCCTGCATCATGGGCCATCCCACATGCGTCAATACATCCACGACTCTGCTAGTGAGCCTACCATGATATGGGCTACTACTCCTCATCTGCCCTGGTAGACCTAAGTGGTCTATCTCCTCACATGCTAATGGGAATGACACTGCTGTGCCTAGCCTCCATGGCACCTGTGTCCAATGTTCCCATGAGAGAGCACTATCTAGTATCTCCATACGATGCCACATCCTCTGGCCAACCCCTGCCAGAGTATGCCACTCTCTCTGTGACTCCATGTGCATCCAACATGTCCAAATAATCCATGGGTTCGGATCACGAACCTCCTGACTACTAGTGCTGATTGGAACTCCCCCAAGGAATGAGTGCACTCAATCATTGAGTTCATTATCCCACCGGAGCCATAACCCTCTTGCATCTCTGATATATGATAGGAAGCCCCACTTGGATCCCATTGCCAACCTGGGCCTCTAGCATCTCCAATGTCTGAGAGCTCCTGCTGAGCTTCTCTTCGGACTATGATCATCTCTACAAGGCTAGACCACTCTGCGAGGTACCAACTAAGGATTTCTCGCCATCCAACCTTAGGGGAAGGATCAAATGCACGAACACCTGTACACATAACAAACCCTCCATTCTGCGAATGCTGCAACTTATGCAGCTCATGTCGCCTCGTTTCGCTAGTCTGGTTAACACATATAATCTGACTAGTTAACTCTGCCTCTGTCTCGCCAATGGGCACATATAACCTATTAGTGCTACAAGCCCCATCTATATATGCTCGAAGAAGGATGCTATGATGCTCCAAGGTGTACTCCTCTAGATGTGTTGCTAGGGAATCCAACTGGTTCCCCAACACGAGTTAGTTTGGCCACCGACTTAGTACAAACCAATCTCATGTCTTCTAGCTCTTCATTCTGCTGTAGAATGGTCTCTCAAACTGTCGTGGCCTTAGTTTTCAATGCTAGAAGGTCTGCTTGGAGTTGTCGAAACTGTCGTGGGTGACTATCATCTGTAAACTCAGTTATAACTTTGGATACCTCTGTGTCTCCTGGACCCTCAGCAACCTGCTGTAGGTGGTCATCATCTGGAAACTCTATCACAATTTTGAGTGCCTCATCAACTGGTACATCCTCAACAGATGGCCCTACGAGCGTACGCTCAGTTGTCTCCACCAAGGTGCCAGTCAAAACTATCATGGGGATCTCCAATAAGAGCAACACCTGCATCACACTAGGTATGTCTACCTGCTCCTCGCACTCCTGTGTGCCCTCAACCTCCTGCCCAATCTCCTCCCCAGGCTCTCGACATCTGAGGCCCGGTATCCACCAACAGTAATGCCTCCTAGCTCCATCCTCTAACGATCCTCCTCTATGCTCCTCGAATGAGAAAGCCCTCCTGATCCTAGGGTCCGACGCCTCATACTCATCAATGCTATCCACGAAGGACCTCCTCAAATCTACGAAGGTGTTGTGTTCCCTCCCCTTCTCCGGTTCATCCAGAAAATGAGGCATGGTAAGTTGGTTAGGTTGGCCATGGGTATTGTTCTGCTGGAGCGCGTGCGCATGCACATGGCTTATCTGCTAGGCATGACTTGAACGTCCCCATCATTTGTTGCAATCCTCTCTAGGACCTGTTGGTTTTTTCTCCTCAACTGTTGGTTCTGCCTCATCAACTCCTCCATGATCTTCTGTGTACTCTTTCTTTTTTGTGTCATTGGATTGCCCATAAATTCACCAATCACTATGCATGCGTGGAAAACCTAGGTGAAATGAAGTAGACCCAAGCGTTGAAAATGACTGAAACAGGTAGCATGCACTGCCTAGAAAATACTACAAATGCTGCTGAAGAAGAGCTAGAGTTTCTACCCTCAAAATTGCTCAGAAAATTTAGAAAATTTAATCTAGAGGTCCTCACACCAAACCCATAAAAAGCCAAAAATAGTTTGGCTTAAATCCAAGTCAAGATCAAGCTCACCAAGTGGTGTGAATTACCCAATTCACTGATAAAACACACTGCTGAAAGAATGTTTATTTCCAGCTTGAATATTGCCCAAATTTTTTTGAAATTTTAACCATAGACCCCTCTCACAAACCCAGAAAAACACACAAAATATTGGGCAAATTCTAGCAGATCTAGAAAATCCCCAATTTAGTGTGAGTTTCCTAGTTTGCCCAACTCTGCACATTGCTCCAAATAAGATAAATTCATACCACAATGCTCCAACTCTACAATCCCGCACATTCACTGCACAATCACTGGCTCAAATGAGAGAAATCTCTGGCAACAATTATTTTCCTGCAAAATAGATTGAAAACTTTGATCCACAAAATTGGCTCCCTTATTCTTCAAGAACAATACGAAAAATTTGATTTTAACACACAGTTGGCCAAAATCATGCTCGGATACCACTATAATATTCCAAATGGAAAATTTATAATGATAACAACAACATGCACATATATAAACACAAATTTTCAGAAATTAACACAAGAACCATAAAATATGCACCAACTCCATAAACTGCCCAAAACTTTTATGAATAATGATGGTGAGGTACAAGTAGTTGGAGAAAATGCACCTGGGCTTGCACAAGGCAAGCTACAAGCACCAGGTGACGAGTACAAGCAAAACCATTAACTCCAATAGCAATCTCCTCTAGAAAACTATGTTGTTGTTTCAAGACTTTTTTGCTGCTTGACTTCAGCCTCCGATTTACCCAGTGAAAACTTGCTCAGAAAATTCTAGGAATTTGGGAAGGTGATCCTTGCCCAAAACCCATTAAAACCCAAAAAGGGTTTCCCCTAATTGCAACCTTAAAAAATTGACCCTTCACAACTTAGCCCTCCAATTTTGAATTCTGTCACTCATTGAAGCCCTCCTCCAATTTCAAATTCTGTCACTCATGGATCTACTGCAATGCTGCACGGGCCCTCCACCAAAATTGAACCAAATTGCTACTGCTAAGCTCTCTAGTGAATTTTGGATGAATTCACGAAGGGGAGATGGGTGCTCGCTCAATCTCTCTAAATCACCCGAGGGTTTCTTCCCTGGGGCTACCAATGGAGTAGAGAACTAGGTTCTCAACCTCACATACAAGAAACAATACTAGATCCAAGATGTTCTCTAATGGCCCTTCCTCTTCTTTTATATATCTGATGCACTCCTTTAGAAGCTCCAATTTTATTATTATTTTAATAATTGAGCAAATTTCCCTTAATTAAAATATTCTTTTTAATGTGGGAACATGGTCAATTGGCCACCATGCCTCCTCAGGTCACTGAAAATCACTCCTAGCCATCCCATCCTGTATATCTTCTCGTTCCGGTTCCAACGAGCTATTACACTAAGGTGTTTTGCCAATAATTCCTCCCGAAATGCCACCTTAGGCGTAATTTATTGAGTTAGGCCCATTAATAACTCAATTTTCTGAAAGTTGTCGGAATGCAACATAACAAAAGGCAAACTATGCAGATGGTGGAATATACCAAGCGAATGCCATTAGACTTCATAAGAACTCCTCAAAACCCCTCCAAAAGTCCCCAGGGCCCGCCGATGACGCCAACCTACACCTGTGACCTGTCTGGCCCCAACTCTGAAAGTCCATCTTAACCATGTCACAAGGGATACCAGAAAAAGGAACATTACAATATTGGGTTGGAATATACTTAGCACAAGCGTTAGATGATCCCGTTCTAGCATGGAAACTACGAGGAAACTTAAATAGTAAAGGATTCATTAAGTTAAGGGTGCGAAAGCATCAACAAAAATGGAACAAACTAATATATGAAACATACGCAAGGAAAATTAGATTGCAACAACATTTGTATTATTGTTAAATGATGTGTACATTGCTCTAAAAAACAACATGAAAAGGAAAAGATCCTTATGCTACTATGTGTTACATTCTATACATAAAAATAGACATTAGTTACAGAATGTCCATTGCATTGCCAAAGGTTGTTTGGTTTTGCGATTGTGGGTGGTTTGTCTCCTAGCACACCATGTGTTATCATTGGCATGCAAATGTGATAGTCCTTGTGACAATTGGAATTTCCATTGTTTTTACAAGATGGTTGATGTGCGCATTCACAAGTTGTTGGGGTGGAAACATGCAAGCTTTTGAGTTGGGTGTGCTTATGTAGGGAGGTATGTGTGCATAAGCTGCCGAAGTGCACATAGGCTACTGATATCTATGCATGCAAGACATTGAAGTGGGTGCATGAAGGGTGTTAAAGTGAGTGTATGTAAGCTGTTGAGGTGGGGCACATAGGTCATTGAATGGTGCACTTATATAGGCAACTAAAGTGTGTGTATATAGCTTGAGACTTTGTATTTGTAGTAGGAATCTAGTGCACCAAATGTTGTAGAGGTTTAATGAGTGCGAGGGTGTTGCCTCATTTGACACCCATGGGGTGTTGTCTGTGAACCTACTGGTGAGCGACAACAAGAGGTTGGCAGGTTCATTATGTGCTGCAGTATTGGGGTGGTGCACATAGCTGAGAGGTGGTGAGGTGGTTTAGATGGACAGGGCCAACACAAAGGCTGGATGCTTAGTGCACGTGATATTGTGCGCTTATAACTCATGGTTGTGCTAATGTCTTCTACATAATGAAGTGACCAAAGTAGATAAAGTGACATGTCACAAATAAGGTTAAGGCACGAAGTATTAATTAGGTTATGCCTTAAGTGAATAATAGGTGTTTGTATGGGTCGTTGTCTCTCTTGAGAGATTAGTTTTATGTACCTAATAATTATAGACATCAATGGACATCAATCAAACTCTCTTTTATCCCTTTTGTCCCTTTACAAGATTTTATGCTTGTATGTGTTATGTTTAACAACATTAAGATGATAATAGAGCTAAGGAAGAGAAGTGGCCTTTGGAAGGCATGTTAAGAATAGAAACATAAGGAATCCTTGTGGGTACATAACATTGGGAGGGTGGTTAGGGGTATTGGCACACATTGAGCATGAGTGGTTTGGAATGAGAAGCAAATTATCATGCAAATATTCAAGGACAACAAAGTAGAAAGGCATACAAAAAACGCATAAATTCTACACAAAGGACATAAATAGGATTTTGTTTTTTGTTTGAAACTGTCTTATATCTACAATTGATAAAAGAAAAATGTGGAAGGGTACATACAATGAACTTCATAATCTCTGCCTAATAGCTAATAGAGCATAAATAAAAGTAGAATATTCGTTGTGCTTTAAATATTGGGCATCTTTGATTAGGAAATCTTTCTTATCTGAAAGTTGATGGCATACCTCATCTTTTCATAATGCATTGAAAATAGACAATGAGTTAGCATCCTGATTAAAACATACTTACATTTGATTTTCGACATTGCAATTAACACTAAGATACACTGTTACTGCTTTAATCACACATGAGATTATTGTGGAGAAAATCTGTAACTCCACTTGGTGTGGCCTTGGGGGCAAGTCTCGAGTTGATGCTGTCACTCAATTCTTAACTCCTCCATCTAGGCTAACTCTTAGCGAAGCCAAGGGGGGTGGACCCTATAAAAATACTAAGGCTTAACGAATCTATACAAGATGAGCTAAGTCCTAGGAGTTACAATTTAAGACTAGGATATATTTTCAATATAGATGCAATCAATAGATTTAAAACATAAACTTCTTGAGCATGATAATAGTGACCATCCAAGATATCATTATATATCTTAACAAATAGACTAGTGCAAATATGTATAATACTTGCAAAGCAAAGTAATCCAAGTGAGGTAAAATAGTTTTGAGAGTAAAGCTAGTAAAACTTGGAAAGTAAATCCTGAATGCCCATAATGTTAATGCTTCGAAATAAATTGCATGTACTTAAAATAAATCACAATTTGCTCCAATAGATGCATAGACTTGGCAAAACAAGGAAAGCAAGTGAAATAAAACTTAGGCACTAAGATTGCAAGATATATTTGATGAATGCTCTTGGTTTATTTTAAGTTAGGTTATCTTGGTTAGTTGTAAAATCTAAAACAAGTTTCAAATGAACTTTTCCCTTGACCTTATCCTCGTCGGGGCCTCGATCTCAGAATAAGGAGTCAATAGGGGGAGAAGGATCCCTAAGTTGTGACATCAACCAACCAAAGTTGGAGGCAAGTTAATTATTGTAAAAATTTGAAAACCAACTATTGCCAGATTGCTTTCTAATATAAAGAGAGTTGCTTGCAAATAAATAGTACTTGAAAAGCAAAGCAAAACAACCAAATTAGATATCCAATGAGAAAGGCTAACTAAATTAATGCAATTAAAAAATGAGCAAGTGAGTTGTAAAAAAGAAAGTAGATTACAAGTTCCAACCAAATTGCATGAAAGTGGAAATTAGATAGAAGAAACTTGGATGCAAAGTTGAATTAGGGTTAATTTTAAGGGCTAGATTGTTCTCTGCTGTAGATAATTGCATTTTTAAACTTTTTCAGTATTTTCACATTACATGCGCCCCATAACATCATATCATTATTAGCAACTATTTAGAGAGAACAATATCATAAACAATGCCACGGAATAGTAAAGAACAGTAGAAGAAAAGCATGTACAATAGAGACACTAGGCTTTAGGTTAGAGACTAGGGCAAAACCCCACAGCGGGCAAACCCAATCAAATTATTCTTCTATTAGGTATTCATCAAATGTTCAACTGAGAAACAAAGTCCAAAATCATGAGACTTAAGTTTTTCATATTTAATCACACTAGGCCACCTAGGGCCAATACAACAGCAAACATGAATATTAGAGAGGCAAACTCAGGCCTCCATATCACACTGTCATAAGAGCATAGTATACATCATTATCATTGTTATAGGGTTTTGCCATCCCTGTCATATCATCAAACCGTAGATCAAAGTGTCATTGCCATATACCAAAGATCACTGTTGTGTCAGGGTCATTGCCATACACAAAAGGGTTATTGTCATATCATAAAGGTACTATCATAACTGTCATAGATGCACTGTCACAAGGCACTATTACAACTATCATAGGCTAAGTTACCAGGATTCGGATACGGATACGGATCCGCTAGATTTTTGAAAATCCAGGATCTTGATACGGCAAGGATACGTCAAGTACAAAAAATTAAAAATATAATAATATTTTTAAAATTTTAAAAAACGCTCTAGAGTCAAAAATCAAATACTCCCTGAAACCATCAAACACGTTTAGAACTGAAACCATTAGTTATATTATAAATATGAAGACTGATACACTGAAATGAAGCGTCCTCCCTCATACGAAGTAACAAGAAGGATCATAATATCATAAATGATAAAAGTAAATACATTTACATATCCTCAAATGGATCTACATTATCTTTTGCATATTGCAATTCTACATCATGAATAGATGATGGGGGTCCTGGAATGTTGGAGGTTGCATCAGTAGGCGACACTGGTGGTGGAACAATATTCTCAAGTATGTTGAGGTGAGTTATAACATTCAATGTCAGGTTCAAGTCAGATATCTTAGGCTCCACATCCCACATCCTGCTCTGACCTTTTTTATACTCTGGTTCAACATGTGATAGAAAACAGAGGTTGGAATGAACATACACAAGATACTCAGCCTTTGCTGCTCTCAGCTTGTTTCGCTTCACTGAATAGATGAAGCCATATGTACTTTAATTCCTCTCAGCTGATGAGGAACTAGCAACCTGTGATAACGACCTGGTGGTTAGAATAGAGAGATGAATGCTATCTCCACCATGGAAGCCGCACCAAGTAATAGGATCAAGATGCCCTTGATCATCCATAGCTATTGGATCTGAAAAACTATCAGTGGATTGTACAAATCCTTCAAATTCTTGGGGTACTTCTATTGCAACTCCCATATCTCTATAAATTTTCCTCGAAGCTGTCTTGTATCCTTGTATCACTTCAAAATCTTTGTTTGACGCTGTTTTACCAGGTAAAGACAAAATTTTGGAATGATCATATATAGGGTGCAATGCATAGGCCAAAAGGTGTAATGGCGTGGTCATTTTGTTCCACCTTTCTGTAACTATGTCTTTCACTAAATAATAGAATGTTTCATAAGGGTCATTTTCATTTGCCTTGATAATTTCCCTTATCCTCTTCAACATACTATCAATGCTTTCATAAAATTCCCCCAAACAAGGTGTATCTGTGTCAAATGCCCTGATCAAGGTCAAGATTGGTTCAGTAAACCACAGAAGGTATTGGACCTTGTCCCACCATGCATCATCAAGAATGATGGACTTGATTTTTTTCCCTTTATTATAAGTGGAAGTCCTCCATGATTCCCGAAGAGGGTCAATGACCATTGCCTGTAACGCTTGTCTCACCTCCATAAGCCTCTTTATGACAAGAGTGTGGGAGGCAAAATGGGTTTCAACAACCTACAAGTTTCAAATAATCGAATCTCAAATGAGAAATCATATATAAATTTGTAATTAAAATTAAGAATTTCCAATACAAATAATATTGATTAAAAAAATTAAAAATAATACCTTTAGTAGCTCCAACTTTGCAAAACCTCGATATATGGCCTAGGACATTGAAGGATTGGTTATGAACATTTGGATTTCTTTTGCCGCTACATATATTTCATTAATCCATTCAATTTCACCAATCTTGGCAAACATAAGGTTCAATGAATGTACTGCACATGGAGTCCAAAATATGTGATTAGATCGACCCTCCACAATCAACCCTGCAGCTTTGCAAACCTATGCGTTGTCCGTAATGACTTGAACAACATTATGTGGCCCCACACTTTTTATTGCCTGAATAAGAATTGTGGATATGCAAGATGCATCTTTCTCTATTCCACTACAATCAACAGCCTTAAAAAACAATTGTACTTATTAATTGTGGATATATTATTTTTGTTTAATTTAACTTAATTAATTAAATAATAATTTTAATTAATTAAATTTATTTATTTATTTATTTTTTCTTTATATAATTTGTATTTTAATTTTAATTATATGTTCAACTTACCCGACTCACAGATTCGTGACCCAAATTAAAAAAACACGTCGTTTTTGGCAGACACCCAAGCGATATCTGTAAAATCGAAATGGCATGAAAAAGGAGGTCTCATTTTGGATCTTGAAACTGGCTATGCCCCACCTCCTATTATTTGTTTCTGGAGCGAACTAGTACAAGATATCCTCGGAAACTACAGCCCTTCCAGGATACCGATAGTGCCGTTGCAAATTCTGTGGCACGTGCCCCGCCGTATTCCACAACATCAAACCCGAATCATAAATTTCTATTCTCTGTGGGTCGTCCCTGTACGCGACTATGCCTATCACTTTATAGGTATCCTCCCCTGCCACGATGTTCACGATGTTGATGGCCCTAATGACACCAACCTCAATTCTGTGAGTTGTAATGACGTCCCTCTAACAGGATTGCAGACAATATGCACGGTAGTGTCATGTTCATGTTCACAATGCAAGATGGACACCAAGAAAAAGCCTGCCACCGATCTGCGGACACAAATGGCCTGGACGTCATATGCTTCCCTTAAGAAGGCTCCGATCTCTTTTGAATGTTTCAAGATCTCCTCATATGTCTCCTCTGTAGATATCTCAGTATATATGTAAGCAGGAGTGATCTCGACTCTATTTCTGTCCCTCTCCCACAGTTTAAGCTGCTCCATGACGTTTATAGGTACTTTGGGTTCCTGCTGTGCAATACGAGGGTGTGCATATTGAGAGAGAAATTGAATTATTTGATTCGCTGTAATACCATGGTCGAAGGTTGAAATTTGTCTCCACAATAATAAACCCCTTGACTGGTTTCTGGATCCATGACTCTGAGAACCTTGATGCCAGTATTGACGCCAGCTTTGTTGGAATGTAGTAGTTTTCTTTCTTCTGATATCTATGATGTGAAACCCAATCTCAAGGAGAAATGAAATAGAACCTACAATTCTCCCATCCGTAGCTGTTAAAAAGTATTCTCTAATGATATACCGAAGTTGGGAATTTGTATCCATTAAAAGGAATCGAAAATATTTTGTTGTCAACTTTGGTAACGAATCCTTTGTTAAGAGATCAGCCTGTTTGAAAAATGTAGTCAGAAATGATTCAGAGAGTTTTGAATTACCTGGTTTTGCAAGCAATGATAGCACGGCCTCCCATTGTTTCAGTGCATATTCTTATAGTTCTTCTACACTAGCCAGATTAGATACTGTCGACAGTGATTTCCTAGGAGGTGTACTCCCATTTGCTATTATTCGACGAAGTTGACGTTGAAATCTAGGGTTTAGTTTATAACAATCATTCTTTTTCCTGTCTATCTCTTTAAGAAACACTTGTAGTTGCAACAATTTATCAATCGCAACTTTGTGCTTGGAATCTTCATTTGGAACAACCCATTCTACTATAATTTTAGCTTGAACCATAGTGTCAATATAGAGTAGACGTAAAACATATTGCTTGGACAAAGGAGGCAAGGATCTGAAATTGCTTCACAGGCACACTGATTGCCATAAAACATTTCTTCAGTTAACACATATCCACTTTGATTTTTAGTTTCAGTCATGATGCCCTCAAGAGTTCTTAATTCCTCATCATCAGCGTTTTCTTTGTTTACTTCAACATCTTTCTCATTGTTACAACATTTTTCATTTTTTTGTTTCTCACGATTTTCTTCTTCCACATTTTTCTTTTCATCATCATCTTGATTTATATCAGCTTCAACTTCCCCACCATCTTGATGGGTATCTTTCTCATATTCATCATTGTCTTCAACATCTTCTTCTTTATTATGAATTTCCCCATAAATTTTCTGAAGACGGGTTGTAATATTTGCACATGAATTTTCTAATCGCTGAAATATTTCTTGAATTTTATTAATTTTTTCACTTTCTTCAGGGTCTTCGCATAATGGCACATTGTATGGTAGACAATGTTCCTGGGCTTGTATACTACGTTCATAAGCTTGTAAGACGATGTTGTGCGACATGGCTTCAACTTGGCTTCGATATGGCTCTGATACCACTGCAGCAACAAAACTTGTATGCTTGTTGCCTTTGATAGCAAAAATGGATTTAATTATAAAAATACACAAGAGATATTTATAATAATAATTTATTAATAAAATATGATATGATATAATAAGATGATTGAAAGTTACAATGGGGCTCTGCTTTTATACCTATGCAGGTGACTTTTCATGACTAGGCATGTCTTTTAGACATGCCTTTTCAGTGAACTAATGACTACTTAACATAATCAATATTTGATTATTTAGTAATTACATTTATTCTATTTATCCTATTTTATACAAATTTTATTTGTTACATCCTTGTCTCATCCTAATCAGTTTATCTAATTACTTTGCCTAATTACAACCTCATTAAGTCTAATGTGCACAGAAAATAGACATTAGTATTCAAATTTCAAACAGAAGTAGTTCCCCATCAGAACCAGTTCTAGTGCTTTAGGAGGGAGACATAAATTAAAACTTGGGATTAATTCTACTGTGAAGCTCTATATTATTGGTCTTGGTCCCCAGATGGCAATCTATTGTATGATAAATTCCCAGAAGCTTTAGTTTTGTTGTGGATGCAACTAAATCTGGTTTCTAAACTGGATCCATTGGATTCAGGATTCTTATTTAATGCCTTTCTTGACTGGATAAATCAGTAATGAATCCCCAGATTCTGTAACCTTCACATGAGTGGTCATGGGTTTTGGACTGAATACTGTTCGAAAATTAAAACAAAATAAAATAATTAAAAAAGCCTAAAATTCTCTCCAGTCTTCAGAAAGTCCATAAAAGATGCTTCTTGAAGGCTATTATAATTTATATCATGCTAATATATCAATCTATGCTTTTGCAATTTTGTGTGTAAATCATTTTAATATATAGATTGTTTTCATTGGAACTTCTAGTGTATAAGTTATTTTTATTCATATATATATTTTATATATTTTGAAATTCTGGTGTATTTTGATAATCTGGCCTTGAGGAATCAAATCATAAAATTTGAAAATTTGTTTCTTCTCTGAATTCCCACGCTCAGTGGGCTAGCACCCACGTTTCTTATGATTTTATTTTCTTTTTACTTTCTTTTAAGATACTTTGATTTTTCAGGTAAATAAACTTGTGCGAGGTGCAAAAGATATTTCAAAGACAGAAATGCACATCAACATTTTGGGTAACAAAGCATTATTGGCAGATAAATACACTGCAGCATGGAAAGTAAGCAATGCGCCAAAAGTTTCATTATGTGACAGTGACTTTACATATCACCCTTTTTCCAATTATCCTTGCAAAACACGTTCATGCACCGAACACTTTTTAAGGGGTTTGAATATTCTCCAAGAACTTTCATCTTTGGGGTTTGTGGGCATGCTAACAGTTCCTGAAAATGACATATTGTTTTTTAGCTCTTTGAGCTCTGTTCATACATGGTCAGATAATATATTGAGGACGGTTAGAGAAATATTTGCAAAGGTCTCAAAAGCTTCTGTAGAACTGGATCTGTTAAGGGAAGATAACTTGGGGGATAAAACGAATCAACACAAGGCTGCTGAAATACAGAGAAAGGAGAAAAAGAAAAAAGGTCGTAGTAGAAAGAAAAAGATCCCAATCTCTAAGCAACCTATAGAGCATGATTCTCCAAATGGAAAACTATGTGAGGTATCTGTTTTAACATAATGTTGTTTTGACTTTCCTTTTTATATCTATGTACCGTCAATATAATTTCACTGTTCTTTCTCCTAGTCAGCCTAGTATTTCTTTTTTCAGGAGCAAGAAAATCCGGTGATTCATGAAGAAGATAAGAGAAAGGGTATGAGGAGCTCTCTCCCAACAAACTCAGGAATGAAAGAAATTGAGGTAAAGAGAAGGTATTTTTTATCAATTATAGTATATATGGAAGTTTTTTCATTCTTGCATTTGTCAATGACTTATCCTTTTAAGCTGCCCATTTTGTTTGCCTGGGGTTTTCAGGAAAGCTATCAAAATTTTGCATGTCAGGAGGAAAACAAAATAAGTAAGAGTATCCTACAAACAGATTCAGGAAGAGTACCATCAGTATCAGTAATTGGTGGTGGTCAAATGAAAAGCAATAAGCACCGAAGTCGCAGGTCTAAATCTAAAAAGAAAGAGATTGGGAACTTTGATGCTGCTCTTTTATCAAATGACAAGGAAAGGAAACTTGGGGATTTTTTGTGTGAGCCACTGCAACAAGTTGATCCATTGCCTGTCACATTTCCACAGTGCTCTTTGTTGCAACATGTTAACTCGAATGGGCATTCTGATATTGCACCAGAGGGTTCTTGTTCCCAAAACACAAGTTTCACGAGTTCTGTCAATAGCAAAGATCTATGTGGGGTAGATAGTGGCAGGGTTTCTTCTGATGAACATTCAATTACATGTTTTGATAACATGGCAGGTTCTACTTGCAAAAAGACATCAACAAGCTTGCCAACTACTACTCATATACCTTGCAAATTTGATTCATCAGATATAAATGAAGATGGTTTGCAGAAGGATTCTTCTTCGAGGTGTAATATCTCTGAGACTGACAAGGGAGACGTTAATTTTCTTTCTAGAGATAGCAGTAGCATTTCTGGTTTAGTGGGATCATTGTTTGACATAAATTCTAGTGGAAAAATATTAGCTACTGCCATTGACTCCAGTTGTCTAGTGAACCACGGGGAATTAAACAAAGAACTAGGATGTGAATCTGTTAAGCCTAATATGGATTGTTTTCAAATGCATAGTAGTGATAATATTAATACAGAGTCATCAGGGGCATGGGCAGCAGCCCATGTTACACTTAGAGATGAATCATGTCAGCAATTAAGAACAAGAACCCAAGGCTTTGCCATTCAGGATACAACTAACTTTATGTTGCCTACATCATATGAGTGGCCTGGGTCACTCCCTTTTCGTGTTCCATCTACCACTGGTCGACTTCTTCCAACTGCTACAGATAGGTTACATTTGGATGCAGACTGGAACTGGCGGCATCATCTTCAACCATCCCTTGTAACGTTAAGGCGGTCCTGGGTAAGACATTCATCAGGCCAAGGAAACTACCATAAAAAGAGTCTTATATCTCAAGCTACTGGAAACAGCAATGTGACCTCTTCTATAAGCCATCCCAAGGAACCTGTACTCACTCCACTTTTACAACCTTCCTTTCAGGCAGGATGTGCGTCTTCTAATATGGAACTGAATGGACACATAAGAATAAAGGAGGATTCTAAGCATGAAGGGACAGATGACTCATATTGTGATGATCTAAAGTATTTATCTGGGGACACTGATGACTTTGAGGGCTATGCCATATCTGAAGATGAAGCTGAGAAACATCCTCCTGAAAATGAATGTAAAAATTCTGACTATAATCAGGTTTTTGGTGGAGGAGTAATGTACTGGAACACTGCCGATTATGCTGGCACTGGTTACTCAAGGCCTCCTTCATTGAGTTCTGAGGATAGCTCATGGGCCCGACACGAAGATGATCTAAAATTGGTTATAGATGACATCATTTCTCTTCCTCCATTGCCAAGTCCATATGGCAATAGTGGAATAGCTTCACCACCAAAACCATTTCGCTCAGTGTTTGATCAATTTGGTACTGGGACACAAAGCACCCATGCTGGCTTTGTAAAGACTGGCAATGAGTTCAATGGGAACTTCTTTGCTCCTAATGCAGGATCAGCTGCTGCATCAGAAGAACGAGATAATAGATCCACAGTTCAATGTAATATTGTTCCCATTGACGGAATAAAAGAGGAAGTACTTCCTCATCCAATTCTTCGGCCAATAGTGGTCCCAAATATGTCTAGACAAAAATCAAGAGCCGATTTAGCACATCCCCGAGAATCCAGAAGTCCATGTGTACCATGTAACCGAAGAGAGCCACCCAGACCAAGACGCCCCCCATCACCTGTAGTTCTTTGTGTTCCGCCACCTCCTCCACCATCGCCTGTTCGGGGTTTCAGACAACAGAGGCGGTTTCCAGCTGTCAGGTCAGGTAGTTCCAGTCCCCGACATTGGGGAATTAGCAACTGGCGCAATGAGGCAGAAATGGATATTGATGATGGTCGTATAGCTACAGGCCACCCAGAAGTGGCGGGTTTTGCTTGGAGAAGTAAATGTATTACAGGTACACCAACAATGCATTCTATTCCAGGTTCTTTGCTTCGTGATCGCTTGATCGGCATTCCTAAATTAGCTTTGGAGCAAGAACATGTAAGGCTGATCTTTATAAGCTGCTTAGCTATTAGTAAATTTCTTGTATTTCTTTGGATCTCTTTTTTACTGGTTTTTGTCAACCTTATTTCATGCCATTACTAAGATTCCAGAATATTTTTCTACAGCCAGACATTACACTTCCACTGCAGTCACCTGTAATACAGAGCAATCCTGCTCTCCAGGCGCCACTTGCTAAGCTGCACAGTCTGCTCCATGATGAGATCGACTGTTTCTGCAAGCAGGTACTAATCTTTTGACCCTGGGAGATGATCTCTCTGCAGGCATTTTGGGTGTAGTATTCCATATGTACATTGATAAGAAATATACAAATTATTATTGTGCAGGGTTATATCGTTTAAAATATTCTCTTATATACTATAAATTCGAGTGTCCTTTTCATGGCATATCACCATTCCTTGTTTCTTCCATTCGTCAAATATTTATTTGTTTTTGGGCCATATGGCCTTGTGAATATCTGTAACATTTTATTGTTACTGCGAGGTTTGCCACAATTAATATCAGAGAATGTCCTATTTCCAGGTCCATGGCCATTCCCTATGGGTCTTCATTCTTCAGCTTCCTTCACTTGACCTTGCTGTAGACTTCACTGCCCATAGGCATATACTACTAAAACAATGTTGAAAATAAAGAAAGACACGCTGTGGCATTCATTAATTGGGTGGCGGTCTTATTTAAATATTGTGCTGAAAAAGGGACTGGTTCACTGCCCAGCTTCAAAAAATAACAGTAATCAGTAATTAAGAAATATTAAAGTTGTGAAGCAAAGGGACTATGCTGCTGAAGAACAGTTAAGTCATCAAATGCAACTGTGAGAGAGCTGCTACTTATTGGAAGTAGATAAATATAAGACTTGTACCTGCAGCTTGAGAATAGAAAAATTCAGAAATTTCAAAAATCTGTCCAATCTGAAATCTGCATGTCATTCCAATGAGGTCGGGATTTGTCCCATAGAATTTTCAGCCTGAAGGCTGAACAGAAATATTTGAAAACACACCTGCAAATATTTCAAGTCTGTCCACCACTAGGTTAGGCAAGTTCAAGTAGATAAACACTGCAAGCTATTTCAACACTAGATCAATGCAACAGCCCTTAGGGCATGATCTAATAAAATATCTGAAAAATACATTCATTAACAGTGGAAAGATAACAACGTATTTCAGATTTGAAGTTTCATCTAAGGCATGCTAAATCACTCAACATTTCAGCCTTGCTGTCCGAATAAATGAACACATCAAAACGACCTTTTAAACCGACTCAAAACACATGAAAACCTAGTGTGAAGATTAAATCTATAATAAGAGAAATTAGGACAGCAATGGCACAACTCCCTGTTACCACATATGGAGATAAAGTACAATACTTCAGCTTTTCCAAAGCTAGTACATCAATTCCTTCCATTTTATTGCAAACAAGGACTTTTCAAAATCTTTTCAAACCCTCCTACCTTAGCAACGTCTTCTTTTGGTAAGTCCTGAATCATCAAGATGAGAACTAAGGGAATGCTACCATTTGTTTTGAGTCTTGAACAAGTGAACTCGTCAGCAACATCAGTGAATCAGATGGTTGCATTATGTTGTTGCATGGCTCATTGGGCAACTTATTGCTAGTCATGGCTTCTTTTGCTTTGGGTGCTGGGTATTTCAAAATTACTGCAAACCATAATCAGCAAAAACAAGGCTTAGGAAATCATCCCACCCGATGTACTTGTCTCTGCAAGAGCTTAACAGCAATGCTAGCATCTCGCCCACTGTCCAGCCCTTACATCGTAACATCTCACAAGCTTTACTTTTCACTTGTGTCGCACAAGCCAAGGACCCTGGTGCACACCTCCCACAAGCATTAACCTTGTTACAAGAGGAAGTAATTGTTCTTCTCATATCCTCCAATAGCTAGCATCACATGAATTATCACCTCTCTAAGACCAATGTTCCAACCAGGGTTGCACATATTGCGATAATATTGTAATTGTCGCGATATTATCGCCAAACTGCCTGTCGCTGATATTTTCGCCATAACTTATCACAATAATTTCCCTGTTTTGAATTTATTTCTTTAATTTAGGTGATTATCGTGATAATTTTGAAATTATCACCCTGTCTCTTTCAATTTCAACTTATTACCAAATTTTTTAACCCTAATTTTTCAAAACTGAGTTAGGGGATTGAGCTGTGAGGATACTCTGCCAATTTCCATCAAGCAAACAAGGGGAAATCTATTGTTTTCACTTCCCAAGTTTCTTCTCATGAGATACATACCCTAGTAGTTAATGGTAATAGATTCATCTCATGAGATACATACTCTAGTAGGTAATGGTAATGTTAAATTCTTGAAGTAACTTTTACTGAAATTTTTATCATTACCATTAATTGACTCAGGATGTTTAAGAGTGGTTCTGACCTTATTGGATTTTGTTAAATTTAGATAGACATGGAATGTTCTATGCTTAATGCAAAGGCCCGATTCAATTTAGCAATCACATAAACATGAAAGTAAAACGCTGATAGAATACAATAATCGATCAACAGAAGACAAGCCAATAATATAGATCAAATTTTACAATTCTTCTTGTCCAGCAAAGATATAGGGTAGTGTGTGTTATGGCAGTCAACAGGATGCATCAGCTAGCAAAGTCTTTCTCGACATCAGATCATCAAACCCTTCAAGTGTCACACACAGCCCTCAAAGACAGCTCATCAAAAGTCAGTGCTGGTCAATACAAAGTCAGCTCAGAAACTCAACGTAGAAAGTCAACGCTGCAGTTTTAGGGTTTCGGACAAAGTCAACGTTCAGCCTCGATTTTTGTGCCCAGCTGCAGTTTTAGGGTTTCGGACAAAGTCAATGTTCAGCCTCGATTTTTGTGCCCAGCAATACGGCCTTCAAAAATCAGAATTTCTGCAAAGTTTGGAGGTCAAAACACTAAGGGTTGATCATGGTCAACGCTGGTCAACGCACCAGCAATCAGCCCTAAAAACAGTCTGCAAATTTACTTAGCTGCAGCTCCGCACGTGTGAGAGAGAGAGGCCTCCAAAGGCTGATCGAACCAATCAAATCGCAAGAGAATGTGTGATGAGTTGACGAGCAAATGATTTCCAAGTGTCTCCAATTTATATCCATCAGTTAAAGTGTGTGACACATCTATTAGGCTTGTGAGCCTACATTACAAATCTGGCCGACCTTGCACATGTGTGGAAAATAAAATCAAAATATATGTTCTGCTCATCCAAACAAGATGATCTTTAGATCAATCTTGCACCTCTCCGAAAGAGGGATCCAACAAAAATACAATCATCATCATATAAGCAGTGCAACCTAGAGTTTGGACCTAGTTGCCCAAAATTAACACTCCCTCTCAACTAAGGAGAACTCCATCTGTCCACTTGTGCCATCCGGAGATCAATACCATCGTGTCCTATCATATAGCATCGTGCATCATCTTGTTGTAACTTGCTTTGCTGGCTCTTCTTAGCAAATAGAACAAAAGGTGAGTCACAAAGACATCACGCATAGCTAACCCGAAGTCAGCTTAGAGGTTAAAACCTCTCTTGGACTAAAAAAGAGTCTCAGACTAACTCGAAGTTAGTTTACTGACCCGAAGTCAGTTTAGAGGTAAAAACCTCATTAGACTTGATCCCAGATCAAGGTGTTGGACACGTGCCATCCTAGACATAGGGAGTACGAAAATCTCCGATGCGTCCATCGGTCTTGCTATTGGTCTCTATCCACATTTCCCAGCTCATTGGCCAAATGAGAGGTACTTCCCATCAGGTTGAAACTCCATGGTTAGGATGCGTGTGGGGCATAGATTAAAGAGAGGTGAACCAACTCAATATAATAACAGTGGGGCAAAAGCACAGCAAGGTTCGGCAAGCCTAGCCCCGTGTGTACTTATAGCTCCAAGAAGCTATCCCCAAGCCCCCTAGAGCTCCTAGAGCTCATAGTGGAACTCAAGCAGGACCCTCAGAATAGGCTCTTTCCACGATTCCAAGCTTCTCTCAAAAGGTTAGGAACTTGACCTACCGTGGGGTCTTCATGAGAATATCTGCGACCTGCTCATCAATTCCTATATGATTGAGCCTTACGAGGCCTCGCTTTACCATATCTCGGATAAAGTGGTACCTGATATCAATACGCTTGGATCGATCGTGGAACACGGGATTCTCAGAAAGACAAATCCCACTCTGGTTATCACAAAGGATAACGGTGGTCTCTAGCACATACCCAAACAACTCACTGAAGAGCTTTCACAACCAAACGTCTTCACAACAGGACATACTCGCTGCAATGTATTCGGCCTCAGCGGTGCTCAAAGCCACAAACTTCTGCTTCCTGCTCATCCAAGATATCGAAGGAGAACCCAAGGTGAAGCAACATCCGGATGTGCTCTTGCGATCCACCACACTCCCAGCCCAATCGACATCAATATATCCATGGAGTCTCAAACTCCCAGCAGTGTATCTCAGCACATGGTTGATTGTGCCCCGAAGATATCTCAATAGATTCTTGGCACCAATCCAATGAATGTGATGAGGATCAACCATATGTTGACTCAAAGTGTTCACTGCAAAACATACGTCTGGACAAGAGTTCACTAGGAACATCAGGGCCCCCACTAGTTGTCGATACTTGGTGGGATTTCCCAGCTCGGGCCAACAACGTTTCCACACAACTTCTTAAAGTTGAGTTCCATCGGTGTCGACACAGACTTACAATCCACCATACCAAATCTCTCCTGCAATTTCACGACATATTTTCCTTGAGAAAGGAAAATCTCGCCTGGCCTTTGCCAGACCTCCAAGCCTAGGAAGTAATGTATTAGTCCTAGGTCTTTCATCTCAAATTCGGAAGCTAGCTCCCTCTTACACTGATGAATGAGAGGGTCAGCATCTGTCAGGAAGAGATCGTCCACATAGAGAACTAGAATGAGAGGCCTTTCTCTATCAACCTTAAAATAAAGGTTTGGATCAACATTACTTCGAGTGAAGCCCAACTGCATCAAGTAGCTATCTATCCTCTCATACCAAGCCCTGGGGGCTTGCTTCAACCCATAAAGGGTTTTCTTCAACCTGCATACATAGGTGTCTCTATCTTGGACTTCGAACCCTAGAGGTTGCTCCACATACACCTCTTCCTTTATAGAACCATGCAAAAAAGCAGTCTTCACATCCATTTGATGGAGACTCCATCCTTGCGTTGCATCAAGGGCAATGATAGATCAAATGGTGGTATAGTGGGCCACAAGTGCAAATATGTCATTATAATCTATGCCTTTTTTTTGAGAGAAACCTCGGGCAACAAATCTTGCCTTGTATTTTTTAGCACTACCATCAGATCCATGCTTGATCTTATAGAGCCATTTCAAGGTGACAATAGATTTGTCCTCCGGTCTTGGGACCACTTCCTAGCCATCATTTTTCATAATGGACTCATATTCTTTGTGCATAACATCCTTCCAAACTTGATTCTTTACGGCTTCTTTAAATGATCCAGGCTCAAATCGTACAATTGTACTCATGGCTCCTAGGTACCCTCGGTATCTATTTGGCTTCTTGCTTTCACAGAATGTCCCCCTTGGGGCAATATGTCTCTCAACATCTTCGAGAGTGTCCCTAAGCTATGAGGGTCTTCTCTTATTTGAAGGAGGTGGATCAATAGGATCCATAGGTCTTTCTATGGAAAAGTGTAACTAGGATTGGCCTTCATTTTGACTATGTAATTATGTATTTATGTAAAGAATAAGACAAAGATTATAAAATGTATATTTGTTGTACTTGCTTCATGGGATTCATGAGCAAGATTTTATTTTAGGTTAATAGACTCCTTCTTGATGTCTATTAGGGTTTTGCCTTCTAGGTATAAATTAATTGTCATATATATGAAGGATCAGTCTAAAGAAATGCTCCAAGACCTTGTCAAAAAAACCGTGAATGAGTGGTTTAATTCAGCACTCCAACAATGCTGAAAGTTAAGCTAAAATGATTTGTTAAAGTCGGCCCTCCAACAGTTAGATAAGTCGGCCTACAAGCTAAATGGAAGGTCGGCCTAAATACAGTGAAACTGACTCTATATATACCCCTGTTCTGCGGTTCATTTGAAGACAACATTTTCGGTCATCTTTGAAACATCAGTGCGGATTTTGGACGAGTTTCAGTGCGGGTTTTGGACGAGTTTCAGGATTGTTTAAGATATATACATACTTGTGGTATCTTAGTGTGAATGGTGTTGCGATCTACTGAAAAGAAGTGCAGACTGTTTATCAAAGGAAGAGCGGATAATCCTAAGGAAGTTATAGTGTGACAATGTCAGTTCAAGGGTAGTGTTGAAGTGCGGATCAGCCTAAAGATGCTTTGCAGACTATCCTAAAGTAAAGCTGTTGACAAAAGGTGATATTGGTATTCATCTCCAATTCATTTAGAGTTGGGACAATGGTTTGCAGAGAGAAGAAGTAGTCAGACAGTGGGAGAAATTAGGAAAGTAAACATATCTCAAGTAATTGAAGCTTCAACTATATAAGAACAGTGCAAGTCGCTGAATGAAAGAAGGGTTAGCATTGAAGGACATCAAATAAGTAAAGTCAAAGTCTTGGATGCATATATAGGTCAAGGGTCTCATTCTTGGTCATGGTACTTGACATCGGAAAATCTATAAGAAGAATTTCTTGTGGGTTTTCCTCTCCAAGAGGGAGAGGTTTTGCCCTGGCTTTAGGAGCCTAATTATTGTGTCTCGTGTCTTTTGATAATTGACTTGATGAAATATTTAATAAGCTAACGAAGGGAAGACATAAGTAACTCAATTAACCTCACAAGTAATTATCAAGAAGAGAATTTTGAATTAATCACCCGCCCTCCAAATTCTCAACAAGGTATCAGAGCTAAGGTGCTAAACTGAAGGGCTACTTGACAAAGAGACACTCTAGGAAGCAAAAATCAAAGTTTGGGTGAAAAGTCAAATCAAGTTTGTAAGGAAGACTCTCAACTTTCAAGCTATTTTCAAGAAAGATCTTCATCTCATTCAAAGAATCAACTTTTCAAGAAAATAATCTTTGCCATCAAAGATTTACATTCAAGACATTCTTAGAAGAGGACATCATCTTTTGAGCCTTTACCATCAAGGATCCAAGATCGCCTAGATTGAAGATTTCTATCTTAGAGAAAGAATAATTCCATATCTGATGGAGATTTTTGCAATACGAGATCAACTATTGAAGTTGGGAGAAGTAATGTCTGATAGAGAAATACTCACTATGGTACAAAATGCTTCACCGACAGAATGAGGAGGTTTCACTTCAAGCATAGATGGGAGAGAAGAAGCCATGCCATTCCAAAGTCTACATAAGATAGAAGAATCAAGATTGAAAGTAGGATCAAGTGTAGTGAATCAAGCCTTTGCCGCCATGTCCAGGAAGAAAGGAAGATTCAATAAATTTGGTCCTCAGAATAAGAAAAGAAATGAGGACAAAGCACGATGCTTTGGATGTAATCATCTTGGGCATTATAAACGAGATTGTCCTAAACTTAGAAAGGACAAGAGGAAAAAGGAAGAAGTCCATGTCTCAGATATAAGAGAAGAACCTGATGCAAAGAAATCTAAGAAAGAAGAAGCGAGGGATCTCCACTATGATTGAAATCATCTTCCCCTTTAAGTGATTTTTGTTGGTTGTAAAATAGTATGATAGGAAGCAATGTATATTATAGTATCATTATCTAAGCATGGCAGGAGCTCTCGATGGAACAGCTCCGGGAAAACCTCTCTGATAACATCACTGATGGAAGGCAGTCATCAAGATCCAGGGTCATCATGGAATCTGGTGCTGACATTTTCTAATGGAGTTGTCTATGAATTCATTGATTAGAAAGAAAGCATAATGGTTTCATCAAGAATTCTACTCTACAGAATTGTGGGATGTGATGACATATTGATGGAGCAGGTCAAGGGGATGAAACTCTTCATTCTAGTAAAACTGCTACAGGGTGACTCAAATGAAAAAGGTATGCGGTATATATATATATATATATATATATATATATATGCTTACACTGGATGTTGTGAAGTCATGTCATATGGTTGCAGGAAATGGACTTCTATATTTAGAAGTATGATCTATAGAGGAGGATCTCTCACAATGCACTGACAAATGAAATCAACATAATATATCCTCATATGGAATATGAGGTGGTTGTATATAAACAAGGAACTGGAAATTGTGAGTTCTTGGGAATGAAAATATGCAGAAAGGAAGAGATCATGAATTGCAACCATGTCAAGAGGTTGTTATCATCCGGAAGCTAAGAAGATGTGACTAGAATATCTACGGGGAGGATATGTAGACTCTGATAGAAGTCTGGTAAAGAAGAAGACACTTGACAAAACATATCATTAGGAGATGTGTCAATCTGAATAAAGGATGCCGATGCCTATAGGTAGATGTCATGGTGATAACTCATCACTGAGGTAACTGTTGTTTTAAAAGTTCATACATATATGTTTATCTGGATGGATTTGTGTAGGGCTGCTAATCATGAGAAAGGATGTAAGATCCTTGGAGATGATTCGAAAGAAAGCAACATGGCATAAAAGGTGGACCAGATAAGAAAGACTGATGAATCACTTTTCGATGGTTGACATGACTCGTCACTGAAGGTGATGGATGATCTATGCCCTATGAAGCGAATGGTTGAAGATTCCTCAATATTGAAATCCATGACATCGAGGGGAGGAATTCTTCACGAGCAACTGGGTGTCTCACCATTGTTGTTGTAAGACCCTGGTTGAGAGGGAGCCTGGTGGTAAGTTTCTTACTTGGAAGAAACTTGAAGTATGTCTTTCCTAAGTTAAGAGGGAGTGATGTATGTGATTCTCTAATGCATGTGTCATGCACTAGACTGGGACTAACAGTCGTAAGTCTTAGTGAAGGCCATGTGGAGAGAATGGATAGACACACCATTCTGGTCTTCACCTAGAAGACAAAATGGAGGATTGGGTAATCATCTGGCATTCGATACTCTTTGAGAATGTGATAAGGCATTCAAGATAAGAGTATTCGAGGACTGATATTATTTGAGGGTTAGCTACCCAAGAGAAGAATAGTCCAAGAAGGCCATACTCTGGGAACACCTGGGTGAAGTATGTACCTTGGAGAGACAATGGCTATGGTGTCTATAAGTCATGTGTCTCGCCAACATTGTAGCTCATCATCTCGTTGAGAGATGGGGCTGTTAGTCAAGGCCTTGCACTAGGACAATGCTGGTTGATATGATGCTATACAGATGCGATTACCAATCCAATTCTTCTTATGAGATTCTTCAGTTTGAAAGTGACCATATACCTGTGTGAATACCTCCCTAGGTAAGAGGGAGTGTTGAAAAGTGTAACTAGTATCGGTCTTCATATTGACTATGTAATTATGTATTTATGTAAAGAAGAAGACAAAGATAAAATGCATGTTTGTTGTACTTGCTTCATGGGCTTCATGTGCAAGATTTTATTTTAGGTTAATAGACTTCTTCTTGATGTCTATTAGGGTTTTGTCTTCTAGGTATAAATGTAATTAAGTGTCATATATATGAAGGATCTAGTCTAAAGAAATGCTCCAAGACCTTGCCAAAGAAACCGTGAATGAATGGCTTAATTCAACCCTCCAACAATGCTGAAAGATAAGCTAAAATGATGTGTTAAAGTTGGCCCTCCAACAGTTAGATAAGTCGGCCTACAAGCTAAATGGAATGTTGGCCTAAAGACAATGAAACTGTCTCTATATATATACCTGTTTTGTGGTTCATTTGAAGACAGCATTTTCGGTCATCTCTGAAACAGAAGTGCCGATTTTGGACGAGTTTCATTGCGGATTTTCAGGACTGTTTAAGATATATACTTACTTGTGGTATATTAGTGTGAAAGGTGCTATGGTCTACTGAAAAGAAGTGCGAACTGTTTATCAAAGGAAGAGCGGATAATCCTAAGGAAGTTACAACGTGATAGGGTCAGCTCAAGGGAAGTGTTGAAGTGCGGATCTGCCTAAAGATGCTTTGCGGACTATCCTAAAGTAGAGCTATTGATAAAAGGTGATATTGGTATTGATCTCCAATTCATGTAGAGTTGGGACAATGGTCTCCAAAGAGAAGAAGCAGTCAGACAGTGGGAGAAAATTTACTTTCCTAACTACAACTTATACATATCTCAAGTAACTGAAGTTTCAACTATATATGAAGGAATTGTTGGTGCAGAACATTGCAAGTTGGTGAAGGAAATAAGGATTAGCATTGAAGGATATCAAAGAAGTAAAGTCAAGGTCTTGGATGCATATATAGGTCAAGGGTCTCATTCTTGGTCATGGTACTTGTGATCTAAAAATATATAAGAAGAATTTCTCGTGGGTTTTCCTCTCCAAGAGGGAGAGGTTTTGCCCTAGCTCTAGGAGCCTAATTCTTGTCTTTTGTGTCTTTTGATAATTGACTTATTGAAAGATTTAATAAGCTAACGAAGGGAAGACGTAAGTAACTCAAGTAACCTCACAAGTAATTATCAAGAAGAGAATTTTGAATTAATCACCCGCCCTCCAAATTCTCAATATGGTATCAGAGTTAAGGTGCTGAACTCAAGGGCTACTTGACAAAGAGACACTCCAGGAAGCAAAAATCAATGTTTGGGTGAAAAGTCAAATCAAATTTGTAAGGAAGACTCTCAAGCTATTTTCGAGAAAGATCTTCATCTCATTCAAAGAATCAACTTTTCAAGGAAATAATCTTTGCCATCAAAGATTTATATTCAAGACATTGTTAGAAGAGGACATCATCTTTTGAAGACATCCCTTACCATCAAGGATCCAAGATCACCTAGATTGAATATTTCTATCTTAGAAGAAGCTCCTAACTTCTTCGTCATCATCAAGGAAGCTGCTAAAGAAGAAAGTCACTTACTCAAGTAAGTATCTATGACTTTATTTAAATTTGTCAATATGACTTATTGTATAGAGAGTAACAAATTGGTCGGGTCATCAAACTTTAATGCATGGAAGAAAAGGACATATCTGAAGCTAATTGAAAATGAAGTTATGGGCTTGATAGAAGGAACTACAATTCAACCTCCAAATGAAGACATTCTAGCATATATCAAATACATGAAGGGGGACAAAATAGCCCGAAAGAGTCTTATAGAATCCATAAAGCACTATCTCATTCCCTATGTATCAAAGCTAGAATCCTCAAAATAAATATATGATAAATTGGTAGAACTATTCTCGAAAAATTCTACAAAGGAAATAATATCTCTGAGTCAAAAACCATACAAATTGAGAATGTCAAAGGAAGGAATAATTCCATATATGATGGATATTTTCGCAATACGAGATCAACTACTGAAGTTGGGAGAAGTAATGTCTGATAGGGAAATACTCGCTATGGTACAAAATACTTTACCAAAAGAATGGAGAGGTTTCACTTCAAGCATAGATGGGAGAGAAGCAGCCATGCCATTCCAAAGTCTAGGTAAGATAGAAGAATCAAGATTGAAAGGAGGATCAAGTGTAGGGAATCAAGCCTTTGCCGCCATGTCTAGGAAGAAAGGAAGATTCAATAAATCTGGTCCTCAGAATAAGAGAAGAAATGAGGAAAAAGCATAATTCTTTGGATGTAATGATCTTGGGCATTATAAACAAGATTGTCCTAAATTTTGAAAGGACAAGAGGAAAAAGGAAGAAGCCCAAGTCTCAGATATAAGAGAAGAACATGATGCAAATAATTCTAAGAAGGAAGAAGCGAGGGATCTCCACTATGATTGAGATCATCTTCCCTTTTAAGTGATTTATTTTGGTTGTAAAATAGTATGATAGGAAGCAATGTATATTATAGCATCATGATCTAAGCATGGCAGGAGCTCTCGATGGAACATCTCCGGGAAAACCTCTCTGATAAAATCACTGATGGAAGGCAGTCATCAAGATCAAGGGTCATCATGGAATCTGGTACTGACATTTTCTAATGGATATCTCTATGAATTCACTGATTAGAAAGAAAGCATAATGGTTTCATCAAGAATTCTACGCTACGAAATTCTGGGATGTGATGACATATTGATGGAGCAGGTCAAGGGAATGAAGCTCTTCATTCTAGTAAAACTGCTACAGGGTGACTCAAATGAAAAATGTACGAGGTATATATATTTTTATATGCTTACACTGGATGTTGTGAAGTCATGTCATATGGTTGTAGGAAATGGACTTATATATTTAGAAGTATGATCAATGGAGGAGGATCTTTCACAGTGCATTGATAGATGAAGTCAACATAATATATCCTCATATGGAATATGAGGTGGTTGTATATAAACAAGGAACTGGAAATTGTAAGTTCTTGGGAATGAAAATATGCAGAAAGGAAGAGATCATGAATTGCAACCATGTCGAAGAGGTTGTCATCATCCGGAAGCCAAGAAGACGTGACTAGAATATCTCCGGGGAGGATATGTAGACTCTGATAGAAGTCTGGTAAAGAAGAAGACCCTTGACAAACATATCATTAGGAGATGTGTCAATCTGAATAAAGGATGTCGATGCCTACATGTAGATGTCATGGTGATAGATCATCACTGACGTAACTTTTGTTTTAAAAGTTCATACATATATGTTTATCTGGATGAATTTGTGTAGGGCTGCTAATCATGAGAAAGGATGTAAGATCCTTGGAGATGATTTGAAAGATAACAACATGGCATAAAAGGTGGACCAGATAAGAAAGACTGATGAATCACTTTTTGATGGTTGACATGACTCATGACTGAAAGTGATGGATGATCTGTGCCCTATGAAGCCAAAGGTTGAAGATTCCTCAATATCGAAATCCATGACATCGAGGGGAGGAATTCTTCATGAGCAGCTGGGTGTCTCACCATTGTTGCTGCAGGACCTTGGTTGAGAGGGAGCATGGTGGTAAGTTTTTTACTTGGAAGAAACTTGAAGTATGTCCTTCCTGAGTTAAGAGCGAGTGACGTATGTGATTCTCTAATGCATGTGTCATGCACTAGACTGGGACTAACAGCCGTAAGTCTTAGTGAAGGCCATCTGGAGAGAATGGATATACACATCATTCTAGTCTTCGCCTGGAAGATATAATGGAGGATTGGGTAATCATCTGGCATTCGATACTCTTTGAGAATGTGATAGGGCATTCAAGATAAGAACAGTCGAGGACCGATATTCTTTGAGGGCTGGCTACCCAAGAGAAGAGTAGTCCAAGAAGGTCATACTCTAGGAACACCTGGGTGGAGTATGTACCTCAGAGAGACAATGACTATGGTGTCTATAAGTCATGTGTCTCGCCAGCATTGTAGGCCATTGTCTCGTTTGAGAGATGGGGCTGTTAGTCAAGGCCTTGCACTAGGACAATGCTGGTTGATATGATGCTATACAGATGCGATTACCAATCCGATACTTCTTATGAGATTCTTCAGTTTGAAAGTGACCATGTACCTGAATGAATACCTCCCTAGTTAAGAGGGAGCGTTGAAAAGTGTAACTAGGATCGGTCTTCATATTGACTATGTAATTATGTATTTATGTAAAGAAGAAGACAAAGATAAAATGTATATTTGTTGTACTTGCTTCATGGGCTTCATGAGCAAGATTTTATTTTAGGTTAATAGACTTCTTCTTGATGTCTATTAGGGTTTTGTATACTAGTTATAAATGTAATTAAGTGTCATATATATGAAGGATCTAGTCTAAAGAAATGCTCCAAGACCTTGCCAAAGAAACCATGAATGAATGGCTTAATTCAACCCTCCAACATGCTGAAAGATAAGATAAAATGATGTGTTAAAGTCGTCCCTCCAACAGTTAGATAAGTCAGCCTACAAGCTAAATGGAAGGTCGGCCTACAGACAGTGAAACTGTCTCTATATATACACCTGTTCTGTGGTTCATTTGAAGACAACATTTTTGGTCATCTCTAAAACAAAAGTGTAGATTTTGGTCGAGTTTCAGGACTGTTTAAGATATATACATACTTGTGGTATCTTAGTGTGAATGGTGTTGCGGTCTACTGAAAAGAAGTGCGGACTATTTATCAAAGGAAAAGCAGATAATCCTAAGGAAGTTATAGCATGACAGGGTTAGTTCAAGGGCAGTGTTGAAGTGCGGATATGCCTAAAGATGCTTTGCGGAATATCCTAAAGTAAAGCTGCTGATAAAAGGTGATATTGGTATTCATCTCCAATTCATGTAGAGTTGGGACAGTGGTCTGCAAAGAGAAGAAGTAGTCAGACAGTGGGAGAAATTAGGACTTATACATATCTCAAGTAACTAAAGTTTCAACTATATACGAAGGAAGTGTTGGTGCAGAACATTGCAAGTTGGTGAAGGAAAGAAGGATTAGCATTGAAGGACATGAAAGAAGTAAATTCAAGGTCTTGGATGCATATATAGGTCAAGGGTCTCATTCTTGGTCATGGTACATGTCATTTGAAAATCTATAAGAAGAATTTTTCGTTGGTTTTCCTCTCCAAGAGGGAGAGGTTTTGCCCTGGCTCTAGGAGCCTAATTCTTGTGTCTTGTGTCTTCTGATAATTGACTTGATGAAAGATTTAATAAGCTAATGAAGGGAAGACATAAGTAACTCAAGTAACCTCACAAGTAATTATCAAGAAGAGAATTTTGAATTAATCAACCGCCCTCCAAATTCTCAACACCTTCAACATTGGGCATCGGTTCATCCTTCGGCTGTTCCTGATTCCCTGCTTCTTCATCTTCTTTGTCTTCCTTGGAGCTAGGAAGATTTCTCACTTTCTTGAGGGCAACATCTTCATCGAAGGTGACATTGTGGCATATCTCCACTTCTCTTTGACTAGGCACATAGATTCTATATGCCTTCGAAGTTTCACTGTAGCCCACAAACATTCCCTTCTTTCCAGAAGCATCCAATTTGCTTCTCTTTTCTTTCGATACATGAAAGTAAATAGGACAACCAAAAACTCTAAAATGAGAAACACAGGTTCATTACTAGAAAATATTTCTTCGGGAGTCTTGGAGTCCAGAGCGGAATGTGGGCATCTATTTTGAACATACACAACAGTGTTCGCAACTTCTCCCCATAGAAACTTCAGAAGACCTTGGTCATATACAATGGCGAGGGCAACTTTCATAATGGTCCTGTTCTTTCTTTCAGCAACACTATTTTTCTCAGGAGTATACATAGTTGTGGTCCCCCTCTTAACGCCAACTTCATTGCAAAAGTCATTGAATTCATTTGACTCATATTCGGTCCCATTGTTGGTCCTCAAATCTTTGGTTCTCTTCTCGGTTTGATTTTCTGCCAAGGCCTTGAAGGTACGAAAGCATTTGAAAGCTTTGTCCTTTTTCTTCAAGAAATATATCCAGGTCTTGTCGGAGAAGTCATCTATAAAAGTCATGTAATAGGAACATCCTCCCAAGGATGTCATGGGCAACATACCAGATAAATCAAAATTTATCAATTGCAAGATATCAGTTGTCTTTGTGACATTAGAGGGGAATGGTCCCCTTGTATGCTTCCCTTCGGCACAACCCTGACATATACTTCATGATCATCTTCAAATTCGGGCATCCCTGTCACCACCTTCCTTGCTTCGAGAAGGGCTTTGTAATGAAGGTGTGCAAACCTCTGGTGCCATAACTATGTTTGAATAGTTGTATCACATGACAGAGCCCCCATTGGACTTCCTCCAACCTGCTAGAGTGTATCAACTCTAAAACCAATAAGAGCTTCCCTGAAGTTCTTCTTCCAGATGTGTGCCTTTCCATCAACGAATGCCACCTTGAACCCTTTGTCTTCCATTGCCAAAATAAACACAAGGTTCTTCTTCAAATTAGGTACGTGCAACACATCTTGTAAACGGAGGACTTGACCTTGAGATAAATGAAGGGTCACAGTGCCTTTCCCCTTCATGGGATAGGTGGCATTATCTCCAAGGATAATTTCTAGATTAGTATCCTTCTCAATTAAATCAAAGAGGGCTTCTTTATAGCCAGTGAGGTGCCTTGAAGCACCACTATCAATCAACCAGACATCCAGGGTGTCGGGAGGAGATGCAACAGAGAGGGCAGATACAAGAATAAATTCATTTTTCTTATTATCAACAACATTAGACTCATCGTACCTGGAATTTCTTGACCTCTTGAAAGGTTGCCCATTTCCACTACGATTAGAGGGAGCCTTCCTTTTTCCTTAGAACATACTGTTCCTTTGATTGCCATTCCCCATGGAGTTGTTGTTGTCATCATCCTTGGGAGAGTCCCTTCTATTAGGGCACTCTCTTGCATTGTGACCAAACTTGTTACAAGTGTAACATATTCCCTTCCTTCCTTTGGGCCCCGCTCTTTCATGGTTTTGATTTCTCGGACTACCATTGTTCCTCTTCTTTGCATGAGCAGTGAAGGTAGTAGGGTCACCTCCATTTCCATTAGAGGGATGATCTCTCTCCATCATTCTTGTCTCCTATTGAGTGCATCTTGTCAATATTTCATCAAAATCAGGAATCACATTATAATTAAGAATAGTGGTATTGAATATATACCAATCACGGGGGAAACCTCCAAGCGCAATGAGAACCATCTCTCGATCAACTATTTCTTCTCCAATAGCTAGGAGATTGTTCCTGATTTCAGTGAGCCTCATAAAATAGGATTGAATGGATTCATCCTTGCCCTTCATGATATTCTTCAATTGATTCTTGAAGAAAAGAACTTGATTAGCATTGCTAGCCCTAAACATGTTAACCAGCGTATCATTCATCTCTTTAGATGTGTTCAGCTCAGAAATGTAAGCAACCAAGTGCTTATGAATAGAATCCCAGATAATCATCTTTGCTTTGATTTCCCCTTTTCTATACTTCGTCTTTTTGGAAACAGGTGCATTTGATGGAGGCTCATGAATCTTCCTCTGCACATAGTCTATGAATCTTGATCTTCTAATGCCAAATCCAAGGACATCTTCCATGCATGATAATCAAACTTATCAATCAATTTATCATCAGACTTGAAACCCTATAGGTTGAGGAGGCCATTGGTTCTTGATAGGATTTCTTCTTCGGTGATTGCTTTTCACACTAGCTTGGGCTTTGTCTTCACCTCAGCTTTGATACCATTTTAAACTTAGATAGACACGAAATGTTCTATATGCTTAATGCAAGTTTACTTCAATCGTTCTTGAGCCTGATTCAATTTAGCAATCACATAAACATGAAAGTAAAATGCTGATAGAACACAATAATAGATTAACAGAAGACAAGCCAATAACATAGATCAGATTTTACAATTCTTCTTGTCCATCAAAGATATAGGATAATGTGTGTTACGACAGTCAACAAGATGCATCAACCAACAAAGTATTTCTCAACATCAGATCAGCCAGCCCTTCAAGTGTTATACACAACCCTCAAAGACACTCATCAAAAGTCAACGTTGGTCAATAGAAAGTTAGCGCAAAAAAGTCATTTGAGAAATTCAATGTTGCAGTTTTAGGGCTTCGATCAAGGTCAACGTTCAACCTCGATTTTTGTGCTCAGCAATACAACCTTCAAAAATCGGAATTTCTGCAAAGTTTGGAGGTCAAAACACCAAGGGTTGACCACGGTCAACGCTGGTCAACGCACCAACAATCAGCCCTAAAAATAGGCCGCAAATTTACCCAGTTGCAGCTCCGCACATGTGAGAGAGAGAGGCCTCCAAAGGCTGATCGGACCAATCAAATCACAAGAGAGAATGTGTGATGAGTTGATGAGAAAATGATCTCCAAGTCTCTCCAATTTATATCCATTAGTTAGGGTGTGTGACACATCTATTAGGCTTGTGAGCCTACATTACAAATCTAGCTGACCTTGCACATGTGTGGAAAATAAAATCAAAATATATGTTCTTCTCATCCAAACAAGATGATCTTTAGATCAATCTTGCACCTCTCCGAAAGAGGAATCCAACAAAAATACAATCATCATCATATGAGCAGTGCAACCTGGAGTTTGGACCTAGTTTCCCAAAATTAACAGATTTCATATGGAGAAAGTAGAAGTTTAGATCTATTAAAAACCCAACATAACTAATAGTTTTTAGGATTTTAGGATTGGCTGGATTGTAATGTTTCTACTGGATCCTGTGATGTACGAGGGTATGGAACTAAAGTTTAATCAAGATCACCAAACCCTCTATGTACCTCAATGTTGGTCGCATTGACTATTGAGCTCCTCCTTCATGACCCTGTTAAAAATGTACACTTCACTCAAGCGAAATCATTGATTAGGATGTTAAGCTTTTTCTATCTTATTTAATGCTTAGTGGGTGATCTTGATGAGTAGGATCCCAATATAGGCAATGATTTTGATGTTATGTAGCAATTTGTTGTAGCATGATTTTCTTTGGATCTCTAAGGCCATTTAGAGCTCTCAGGCTCTATTTATCTATTTTGATTTGAAGATGGATTGCACACAATTATATTTTGTTTATATGCACCATTGCTATATACATGATAAATTTTGCATATTTGTGTATAATAATTTGGATTCATATGGATGCACATGAATTATATGTTCTTTTCAAATTTTGAATATTTGATGCATTTTTTGGTCCAGTTCTGATAACATTACTGAGGATGATGTGACAATTCTCCATCAAGCAAAGGGGGAATCCGTTGTTTTCATTGCCATGATTCATCTCATGAGATAAATTTAATTTTGTGTTGATATGATTTTGCATCTTTCTATTAGATCTTATGACTTAGGACGAATATCATATTTCAATATCGATATCTAATGTATCACTTGACATCTTATATATCTTATATATCTATTTTTTTTTCATATTTTTGTAGCAATGTGCTTGTTTGATGTTGATGCTATTCAATAAGTTAAAAAATTGAAGCAAAAATGATTATTTTTGTATATCTGAAGTTTCTCGATAATTTCCCCGATATTGCCGATAATTTAGATTTTGGAGCCCTTGTGATAAATCGCCGATAACGATAAATGTAACATTGCTCCAACCTTCCCCTTCCTTGATCCTTTATCCAGTTTGACTTCCTCGAGAAGTTGGTATGTCTTATCTTCGTGGCTCACTTGGTACCTTTGAAAATAATTTGGTTTTTACGGTTATTTCTTTGGTCCATCATCTAACTTCCTGGACCATCTCCACTCTAATTGCTAGTCAAGTCATTTCCAACAGTTAGTTTGACCTCCAAGGCTAGTTCAACTTGACTTCCCTTTGATTTTTCCTTTGGCAATTTGATTTGGCCACCCTATCACTGTATCTCCAACGTTCTTGCTATCTTGGCAATTTAGGAACCTGGGTTTTGCTCCACGTGACCTGATTTTTATTGGGTATGACTCTGATCTTCCAAATCATCATCTTGAATGCCACATCATCGTGCCTGTGTGCTGTGTGCTGTGCTGTAATTCCTTAGCTGCTCTCTAAAACTTGACACGGGGGTATTCTTTATTTCTTCATGTAGATCACTTTTGACAGATTGCATGCCTGATTTTGCCCATTACGCTACTTGAAATGTCCCCTGGAAACTGTTTTAGACACGTTAACGAAATTTGACCGAGCCGTGCCTGTAACTAGCCACTAGATGCTCATATTTGAAATGTTCCATGTGGCATCGAGTCCTCTCATCATGCTTGACAATTTGAGGTGATGTTGAGTTTTTGACCACTGTGACCACTTGCATTGGGAACTGTGTATTGCCTTGGGAAATGTTAAATGTTGTCAAATGAGATTGCTATGCTTTGATAATTGTCACACGAACTGGCCCATGCACTGGTGATCTCCCCTACAAATGCAGACACCCATAAAATCATGACTCTACAAGAGAGTTTACTCAAGTTTAACCAAATAATTGAATACATACTCTACGACAAAGACAAAGGTCTAGGATGTCTAATACATGGCATCAAATGGTATTTCACATGGCTTTTGATTTGTGACCTTGGGCTTACAATGGTGATAAAGGGTGCACTAAAAAGTATATGTACCCCAGTTGACATGTGGGGTAACAATAATGATATTTCACAATATTGGACTAACCATTGTCTGAAACTAATTAAAATGCCATAGTTACATATTTTATTTAGTTTGTTGACTCTGCCAATATGGGAGCTGTTGAATACAAAAGTATCTAAAATTTTGGAAAGTTTCTGCAAGAAATTTGTCTTTGGCTTGAGCATATTCATGTATATATTTAAGTGTCCACTTGTGTATTCAGTGTGATGGTTAGAGTGGAAATATACATCTTCCATGGTGTTAATTTTTCAATACTAGTTCTGATTTAAATTCCTAGCAATTTATTTTATGCTCAAAAAATATATTCACCAGTAAATTACTTTTCTGAAAAACTATTGAATAGAAATACACTAGTATTTTAAATTTACAATTTATAACGGAAATTTAAATGGAAAATCAACCACAGACACAAGAAAATATTTCTCCCTCCAAAGTCTTCTTCACTTTTATTACTCAAGAAAATTAAGGGTTCCCTTAACGAGGAGAATGACCCTTTAGAGAATACGCATAAAATACAAGAAAATAGAAAATGGAATTTTCGCCCCACTAGAAATTTTGGTCCCCTGAAAAATTCGGCGCTTGGAAACTTGACTTCTCCAACCTGTAAATTGTCCTCCTTTTTCTTAGCCCTATGCATGCCCACTGTGCGCTAGAAGAAATTCGCCCTTCACTAAGGCTGTATGACCCTCCTACACAAGCCTCTAGCTGGAAGTGTCAACCTCTTCACAAATCTCGCCTGCCTTGAAATTCTTCTCTTTGGAATCTCCTTGCTACACATTTTTCTTTCTCCTTGGCCTTGAGTCTCTCACTCCTCTTGAGAAATTTGCACTTCCAATGAAATCAATGTGTCTTCCACCTCTTCCTTGGGCTTCTTTTATAATTTCTCAATGAGTTAGATCTCAAACCCTAGAAGTGATGGATGGCTACGATTAGATCCTATGCCTCATTTGAGATCAATGATAGAGATTAGATCTAATCCACTAAAGTAAATTAATTTACTTTTCATTAAAAAGCCTTAGCCCAATAGCTAATTATTAATTAATTAATCAATGTGCTTTTCCTAAGTGAGACTTAGGAAGGAATCATAAAATCACTAAATAAATTAAGCAAGTACCTATAGAGGATTTTAGATATCCTCTGCATGCTTGACAACTAGCCTATGTAGAAGCACTTATTAAGTTATTTGAGCTATCATCATGAACATTTCCTGTTGGAACAAGTAACTAGTTTCAGTTTTCATAATTGTTATCGTACTCATGTCAATATGTATATCTTATGTAACAAATAAAAGAAGAAAGAAAAATTATTATTTTAAAGCATGGGTTTCATGCTTCTTGTTGATGGTCTTCTAGGTACAAGCATGTTCTTCATGCTTCTAGGGTTTGTTAGGTCATAAGATTTATTGTCATGAGTCAAGAGAGTCAACATCATGATTATTAGACCCTTCTGGGCAAGATGTACCTTGTAAAAAAAATTATTTTGAGTCAAATAAGTCAAAATAAGTCTCCTAGCACAAGTTGGCCTTGCCAAAGAGGGGTATTCGCCCCACCCAGAAAAGTATAAATAGAAGCTGCTTGACCTCATTTGCTCACCAATTCGATCAGCAATCAAGGAGCTCGACTTGAAGTGCGAATCCGAAGAAGAAAATCAAGAAAAGCAATGAAGAAGGAAGAGAGGGTTCTCCCAGAAGGAGGGACTAGATTATGATTATGAGGAGTCACAACTGTTGGTGGTGCTGGTCTCTTCTCATTCTCCAGAGCCTCTTGTTGCGTACTCTCTGCCATTGTTGGAAGGGATTCATGTGACTTCCTAAAGGATTGACCCTTCTCAAACCCGATATCGCTGCTCACCATAGTCTTTGCCTAGGATGGAATGTTGACTCTATATGTAGTTGAAGTCTCACTATGACCCAAAAATATGCTCTTATATGCTGAGGGCTCGAACTTTGTCCTCTTTTCTCAAGGTACATGGATATAAGCTAGACACTTATGTTGAAAATGTAACAAGTAAAGTCTTTTGGCTTGTGCCTTAGCTAGTGAAGACCTCAATTTGTCTTTCTCTAGCATGAGTGTGAGATCATGAGTTAGACTTTGGTTAGGGTGAGTTTATTTCTGGTTTACTAAAATGATCATCAAGAGAACATGCGTAGAGTTGGAGCTTCAGTTAAGTGGAGTCGTCATCAATTTGACTACAGAACAAGGTGGCAGTTACAAGTTCAGTTAGAGCGAGTTAGTCTTCAGTCTTGATTGAAGGAAGAATGAGTTAAGATTCAAAGTGTTGATTAGAGAGAGAAAGAGTATCACTCTTAGCTTACTCGCTAAGATAACCGGAATTCTAAATATGAACTGGCCTTCCTTGCATGTTCGATTTGGGTCTATTAAGAGGAGGACCAAGGCATGCAATTTACACAAGTTTGTGAGATGATCTTTGATTGTGGAGAGTGCAGAATTTAGCATCAATTGTGGGTAAGGTTTTAGGAGATTGTGTGTGTGGGTAGATTTGAGGAGCAAGTGCGCACGAGTTTAGGGGTTGAATTGCGCCAAAAAATAGGAGCCACAAGTGCGCTAAGAAATAGGGACTTGTGCATTAAGAAATAGCAGCTCCCGCATGCACTTGGAAATAGGAGAATTTCGCAAGAAAATGGGGGCTCCAGTGCATAAGGAAGTAGGAGATGGGATCAAGCAAAAGGCAGAGCAAGTCAAGGCTTCAGCAGGGGAATAGTTGCGTGCTAGAGGGTCGAGATCGAGGCAGGTCGGGATCAAATGTATCAGCTGAGATTAGTGAGAAGAAGCATTATGCTTTCTTAGAGACAGATTGCTTTGTAATAGATCCAATTGCTCAAGAACAATCAATAAAATACCACAACAAAGAAATAAGGTTTTCCATTTTGAGTTTCCGGGGTAAACAAGAGGGTCAATTGGTGTGATTGTGTTTCTATCTCTCGATTGATTTTTGCTGCTTATAAATTGTTAAGGAACTCTGTATCTTGGTGAAAGTTTATTTAGTTTTAGTATTTTAGTTACCTTGTTTTCAGTGATTCATCGAAGTAGTTGCAGAGTTTCAAGAGAAAAATTAACATGGTATTAAATTAGAGATCAACATAAAGACCAACACCAAAGTGTTCAGTTTGTGAAGAGCGCAGATTATGTAAAATGCTTGCTCTAGAGTTTTTTTTAAGAGTAGTATCTTTGGATAGTAGTATGGTGTTCCAAGGACTAAGGGCAGATCCTGTTTAGAGGGAGCCTCAAATTTCTACTCATGGAAGGAGTGGATCTCAGTGGTGTTGGAGGATAACGGGGTGCTATGCCCAATAGTTGATTCAACATAACAAGAATGACACCAAGGCGAGGAGAATCATTCTTGAGGGGCTAAGAGACCATATTATCCCTCATCTCCATGGGAAGAAGACAACATAAGATATGTCAAAAGCCATCTTAGATTTGTATCAAATAATCAATGTTTTAGTGATGCCAGGAAGCTTACATTGGAGGACACGCTAAAAAATATTTGGATGAGGAAAGGTGAGCCCATCATTCCGTACCTTTCCATGTTCATACAAGTTTGAGATGAGCTAGTTGGAGTGGGCGCACTATAGTAGACAATGACCTTGTGAGTCTTGTGCTTTTGGGATTTCATAAGTCTTGGGAGAGTTTCCAAGATGTAGTCAGTGGTAGAGAGAATCTTCTCGGTTGGGAAAGGTTGTGGTTAGATTGCATTCAAGAAGAAATCCTTAGAGGGATGAGAGTTGGAAGATCAACAAATATAGAGGACGAGGAGAACTTTGCCCTCACAGGCGAAGGCAACAAATCCAAGGGAAAAAAGGGCCAAGGTAAGGCCGAGTCCAATCAGATGGGCTAGAAGAAGAAGATAAATTTGAGCCATGAGTTTGGGCACTATACTACTAAGTGTCCTAATCAGAAGAAGGGGTCCAGTAAGGATCATGTGGTTGCATCAGCTAAGGTAGATGGGATTTTTTCTCAGTTGAAGAAATATTTCTCATTGATAGCTTGCATGGCAAGCTCAACAAGCAACAACGTATGGTATATTGATTCTAGAGCATCCTTCCATGTGATTGGGAACAAGGAATACTTCAGCCACCTGAAGGAGATGGATATGCAATTTTACATTGAGCTAGGAGATAATGGCAAGTACGCAACTAGGGGAGCTGGTACTGCCAGTTTAAGAGGGAGTCAAGTAGCTCTCTTCATCTCAAGGATGTCCTCTATGTTCAAGGCTTGAAGAAGAATCTTGTTTTTGTTGCTACTCTAGAGGATAAGGGTTATGTTGTCATCCTTAGAAGAGATAAGGCTTACCTCAAGCACTTATCATCTAGATGTATGAAGCAAATAGATGTAAAGATGAAGAATCTATACTTGTTGCAGGTTGAGATAGGCGCAACCTTGAGCTGTAAGGTAGGAAGTGTGCAAAGTTGAAACATGAGGTTTGAGGAGAGCAGAGCTTTGAGGGAGTCCTTAGAGCGAGAGTAGGTTAGAGTACCTGAGGAGGAAGTACTTGCTCCCAAGCGGGAGCCTCAACCAGTATCACAGATTGAGTCTCAACCAGGTGGTAGGAGGGCGGCACAGTAGGATGACCAAGAGTCAACCCAGGATCAAGAGAAGAGAATAGGAGGTGCTGAGTCAACCACTCAGTTAGTGACTCCCAACATAGGGAGGAGGAGAGTTAAGCAGGTTGATCAGGAGGCCCTTGAGCGAGTTGAGATTCCTAGCTTTATGCTCAAGAAAAGCAAGCAACCACAAAGGTACACTGGGTATATGGGGCTGATGATTGAGTTGATAGACTCAAAGCCTTCTTGTTATGAGGAGGTAGCCGTTCGGTAGGTTTGGCAGCTTGCCATGGTGGAGGAATATTCCTCCATCATGAAGAATGATGTCTGGGAGATTGTGCCACATAGAGAGGGAAAATTAGTAGTAGGCTCACGATGGGTGTACAAGGTGAAGCATGGAGCAGATACGTGTGGAGAAGTATAAGACCAATGTCTTGGATATAGGAACAACGTTAGTGGCTGAGAGGGAGCAGGTGACAAGGAAGAGTCATTCTTCAAGTATTGCTAGAAGTTTCGGCTGGTATGATATGACATTGTTAGATGCTCATGATCAGGATCCTAGGAACATGGTTGGAAGGAACATGTCTTCAGATCATATTTTGTAGTAGGAAGCAAGGAAGTCTTCTAGTTAATAGGGAGCGACTACAACAACGGATTACGTAGTGGTGAATTGGAGACAGACCCAAGTGGAGGAGGTTCTTCCAGAAGTACCTTCCTTGTTAAGAGGGAGTGTTGAAAATGTAGCGAGTAACATTCTTTTGGCTTGTGCCTTAGCCAGTGAAGACCACAATTTGTTTTTCTCTAACATGAGTGTGAGCGCATAAGTTAGACTTCAGTTAGGATGAGTTTATTTCTAGTTTACTAGAATGATCATCAAGATAGCATGCGTAGAGTTGGAGCTTCACTTACGTGGAGTCTTCATCAACTTGACTACAAAACGAGGTGGTAGTTACAAGTTTAGTTAGGGCGAGTTAGTCTTCAGTCTTGATTAAAGGAAGAACAAATGTTGATTGTAGAGAGAAAGAATATCACTCTCAGTTATCTTGCTATCAGAACTTGACTTCTAAATTTGAACTGGGCCTTCCTTGCATGCTCAAATTGGGTCTATAAATAGGAGGACAAAGGCACATAATTTACACAAGTTTGTGTGATCATCCTTGATTGTGGAGAGCACAGAATTGAGTGGCAATTGTGTGCAAGGATATAGGAGATTGTGTGTGCGCGTAGATTTGAGGAGCGAGTGCGCACACGTTTAGGAGTTGAGTTACGCTAAAGAATAGGAGCCACAATTGTGCTAAGAAGATCGAGCACCAATCTAGGGCAGATTTGCTAGTTCAGATCCATTTTTATTTTATATATTGTAATTTCCTCAGTTGGGCCATTATTCCAAAACAAGAGCCTAAGTAGGTTTTGAATCATAGTAAATGATGAATTGATTTGACCAGATAGATTTTGTTCATGTCATTGTGATTGCAATCGATATATTTGTTTCTGTTGAATTTACATTGTTTTAGCGAACCTAGTTGTGTATTTAATTAGTAGATCTATTAACTCTACTAGGAATTAGGTGTCGAGTGCTAGGTTTGTAGGAAAATTAACATGGTATTAGTGCATAAACTCTGAACCGACCTTAGATTTATAGGTGCCAGATTTGTATAGGATCATAATTCGCTAGGGCTACATTCGATCATAATTGTATGAGGTGGGGATTTTTTTTAAGAGGAGGCCAAAATTAGTTGTACGGATTGTACAATGGCCCATGCCGAATGTTTTTGTTTTTTTAATTTTTTTTTATTTTTAAGGTTGAAATAAAGGAAAAAATCTGAGTGGGGGCAAGGTGGCTGAGAAGCTTGATAGCCCACCCAACTGCCATAGCAATCAACGACTTCCAGGCCAGTAGTCTGCATAGAAGGCTGACACGGTTGAGGGAATAGTAGTCAAACACAACAAATTGCACGACAGGGCTCATGCAGGAGGACAGATAGGTCACGATGGCACACGACAAACCGACCATGTGCAGAGGTTGTTGTCCACGACAAGTATGTGGAGGAAGAGACTGTCAACCTTCAGGCAATGTAGGAGCAATCAATCGAATGGATAGAGTTTGGGCCGATAGGGACGCACATTTGGAAGTAGGGTTGGCGATTGAATTGAAGCTTGCACCCAAAGAAAACAACGACCAACCATTGGTCAACAAAGGACTCACTACAAACAAAGAAGACAACATGCTGCATTTGGTCAACATCCCACCAGTTTGGTGACAAGAAAGATCATTTGGCTGCTTGAGTCGTTTGTGGGCAGGGTGCGAACTATGACAAACATCGGTTGGACAGAGGCCGTAGAGGACTGTGGATGACAACGACTAATCGGGGTAGAATGCACCCAACTGGTAAAGGATTGGCCACTGAAGCTGATTGACATAGAGCCAACAAGGGTAGGTGGAGGAACACGTAATACAAAACGAAGCATAGGAGGCTGCAACAAACCTGTTGCATCTGTGATAGAGAGGCAACGAGAATAGACCATGGGACATTGAGAAGTAATGCAAAAGAGCTTGATGGTAGTGGTAACATTAAGATTGGAGCAAAAACTTGCATGCACAATCGACGTGTAGACAATGGTCTAGCAACAGGGTCGTAAACTGACAACAAAGAAATTTCAGTAGCTTAAAGGTGTAGTCCTAAAGGTAAATCGCTAACCATCAAGAGCTAAGGGGTGATTGCAGGTAGGAGTGTTGGTTGAAAGTGCGTTGATCAGGGAGATAGGTTGAGCTGGCCAGTTGAATGTTTGGATGGGCTTTGAGCTGTGAGGGTGGATGAGGATAGCCACCATTGACAGAGAGATAGCCATGGGTGCCCAAGTGATAGGAAAATTGGTTGGGAGATCCGACATAGATTTGAGTAGCCCAGGAGTAGAAAAAGTAGGCCAAAGCTCTGGCAAGTGGCAGCTGTGCAGTGGTATGACATGGTCGACATTAGTAGAAGCCAACTAGGCTAGACTGAGAAGATCAAGAAGATAGAATTAATAGAGCCACAAAGGAGCTCATATGACATCCAAAGTTTGAGGGTGCAGTAACTAGGCTGCAGAGGAATGTGCCACATGCATAATGCCACATTGGGCATGATCAAATAATTTTGGGATGTAGTGGGCAAAAAGGAGTTGCTGGGTAGAGAATCTGTTGCAATAGGCTATGGGTAGAAGTGCTTGTAGGGTTCCACTGACAGAGCATGGTACAAAGGACAATACCTTCCGGTCTTCATTGCACTCATGTTATTATGTATATATTATGTAACAAACAAAAGAAGAAGGAAAAATTATTATTTTCAAGCATGGTTTTCATGCTTCTTTTGATTGGTCAACTAGGTTAAGCATGTTTTTCATGCTTCTAGAGTTTGTTATGTCATAAGGATAATTGTGATGAGTCAAGAGAGTCAATGTCATTTGTATAAGATCCTATTGGGCAAGTTGTAACATGAAAAATAATTTATTTTTGTGTCTAGAAAGTCAAAAAGACCTTTAGTAACAAGTCGTCCCTATTAGTAACAAGTCGGCCTAGAAGAGGCTAGTCGACCTTGTGAAAGGCACATATATAGTAGTTTCAACCTCATTTGAGACACATTCAATTTGCACAAGAGACAAGTTCAATTTGAAGCGAGGAATAAGAAGAAAGAAAAAGCGAAGGTCAAGAAAGCAAGAAGAAATCAAGAAAAGGAAGAAAGATCTGATTTTGAGCCTTGCTCTCTCACACATGCGAAATAATTAGGGTTTTGCAACTATTACAGGGTTGAGAGTTGCAGGTCAAGGTTGCAGATCCACGCTAGGGGCCGAACCTGAGATTTGAAGTAGATTAAAGGAGGAATGACCCTTCAATCTTTGACTTATTTTGAAGAGATTCTTGGAGGGTTGACTTGGTGCTTGGAGATGGTCTTGACTTTGGTTTTCGGGTCTCAATTTCTCATTTGATTAGATTCTATAAGAAGAAAATATATTTTTTCTGGGTTTTCCCCTTAGAGGGGTTTTGCCCTGGCCTGGAGCCTATTTCTTGTGCCCATTGTCTATATTATTCATGCTCTTGATAATTGTTTGATGAAAGAATTTAATAAAGAAAAATAAGAAGCTAACTGAAGTTCATAAGCAATTATTAAGAATAAGGATAATTGAATTAATAACTACCCTATTGGATTCAAGAACATGGTATCAGAACTAAGGTGAAGAAAAGGCAACTTGAAGATCATCTTGTTGACATAAAGAAGGGTTCTTTTCAAAGAGAACCATTAGTAACAAGGACACAAGGAAGGGAAGGAGACCTATTGACCTAAGACTACTACATCTAGCTCTCATTGAATGCCTCATCATCATAAGAGGGATCGAGGCCCTGTAAAGGAATGAAGGATACTGTCTTTCTTTGAATGGAGGTTGCTTCAACTTAAAAAAGGAACATTGATCTCTCTCTTGAAAGGATATTAATTTGAAGGCTTGTTGAAGACATCTTTGTAGGAAGCATCTTACAAAGTTAAGGAAGACAAGGAAGCATCAAAGAATCCGGGGATCATCATCCACTATTTGGAGCAACTTGAATATGGTTGAAGACATCCTAGAAGTCATCACTCTAGGTTATCTTTGAAGTCTTTTGAAGATTATTGAAGCATTATCAAGAAAAACACTTGGTTGACAAGTAAGTACCATATTTTCTTTTATGTCTCAATCCACAGATTAGATGGCTACATTTTGTAAGGAAAGCAACAAGCTCGTTGGATCAACCAACTTTATAGCTTTGAAGAGGATGATTGATTTAGTGCTCACTGAAAATGAAGTCATGGAATATCTTCTTGGTGAAATTACTCAACCAGTCAAAGAGAAGACTCAAGAATTGGCAAAATATAAGAAGGGAGAGGTGGAGGCACGAATGATTCTTATTGATTCCATAAAGGATCATCTTGTTCCCTTTGTTGCTGATTTGAAGACTTCTACAACTATCTATGACAAGTTGGTAAAAATGTACTCTATAAGTACATCAGGTCAGAAAATTTCCTTGAGAAATCAACTATATAAAACAATGATGTCAAAGGATGAAGATATGGCACATATCTCATGAAGATTTCACAATTAAGGGACCAATTGCAAGGACTTGGAGAAGTCATCTCTGATATAGAGATGATCACTTGTGTACTAAATGCCTTGCCACCTGAGTGGAGCAGTTTTGCAACTAGTGGCTACTCAAGAAAGGATAACACTCCTTCTGATGAATTATGGGTTCAATGCATCTTGAAGAAACAAGGATAAATACAAAGGATGACACCGAATCAAATGAGAAGTCTCAAGCCTTGTTGTAAAATCCAAGAAGAAAAAGAAAGTGAAGTTTGGAAAATCCAAAGGAAAACTAGGTATGTCCAATGTGCAATGCTTTAGTTGTAATGGATATGGACATTTTAAGAGGGATTTTCCAAACAACTCTCAAAGAACGAAGAGCAACAAAAGAAAGGAAAGAAGTGGAGTTCACATAGCAGAAGAAAAGGAAGAACTTGAGAGGAAGCTGAAAGGAGAGGAGCCCAAGCATCTTTACTTTTGAAAGAGCTCCATCTCTATCAGGTTTATGTACAATTTGTCTTTCTTTTATTAGAAAGTAGAAGTTAGAGTAGCATGCACCATCGCATTCTCTAGAAAAGTTTTGATTTTTGTAGCATCATGAAAGGAAGCATGGCATTATAGAAGAAAGCGTATGATAGTAGAGAAATTAAAGTCTACATGATCAAGTTGCTTTGGAAGAAGTCATCTAGCTAATAAAATGAGAAGACCTGAACCATCTTACACATTATAGTTCATCCAAGCATTTTCTAGCATAATATTAGAGGTGGTCATTTTGCAAATAGGATCACTAGAGTCCTCGAATAAGAACGATCATCTAGGAAGGTTCTTGGAAGAAGCATTATGACATGACTAGTATGTATTCCATTTAGTATGGAAACTATAGTCTTGAAGGATGAAGGGATGGTGATGGTCAAGTTGCAGTTTGAGAGGCAGAATTAAAGTCTTTTTCCTCTTTAAGGAAAACTTATCTTTGATAAGGAAAGAAGCAATCTTATTCAAGAGATGGATGGCTGTATGATCAAAAGTATGCATGTCTCTAGTTACTTCATGTCTACAAGAATATCACAGAAAGAATTGGTCAAAAGAATGTGCTCAATAACATAACCATGAGAAGGTTTCCAAGTAATTAATCAACACTTGGAAAAAAAGTTTAGCATGCTTTTGAGTGGTTAAGGATCAAGACTCTTCCACAAGATGACATGACTTAGAGAGAATGATATTGATCAACATCGAATATGGTTTCCTGAAGAAAGAGAGTTGATAATGACAACTCCAAGGAAGAAGAAATTGCAGCTTGCTGGTTAGTTTGTTCCATGAGCACTTTGATTACAAGTGATTAACATGGAGAAGGATCTTTGGTAAAAGATGAAGATAGACCATGCGAAAGGATGTTGATCTCAGAAGTAAGCATATGCTGAACATGCCATCATATTGAGGTAATTTTGATATTGATGTCTTCATTTTGGTTATCTATGTTTTTTTGCTACCTAGAAGGATATTGCAGAAATGCATAATAGCAGTTGAGGCAAGTACATCTACAACTGTTAGTTTTGACTCAATTCAATGAATATACGGATTGAGTGGATAATTTTGGTAATCCTTGAAGGATTGTGTGGTCGAGATGTTTACATCATGATTCTTTAACATTCAGCAGATTGATTTCTAGAAGTGTAAGTCGTGGTCTCCTATACATACTTTCAAACAAAACATGATATGAAGAGCATCATTTATTTTTTCAAGTTAGATCCTTTTATGTAATTATGGATTTCTAAGATATCAAGTATTAATTTAATTAATAAGAAGCAGGGAAAATTTTAAGGATGGAACTTTAACTTAAAGTTTAGAAACCTTGGCGAATCTTACTAGTCCCCAATATGTAAATTGTAAAAAAATGTATGATATTTTTGTAAAAATATTTAGGTTCTAATTATTTTATATTAGTATATATAAAATTTTGGCGATTTTTAGGGTAAAAAAAATTATACTATAAAATTTGGGCGAGTAAATTTTCAAAAAAATGGAAATTTGCGAATCTTTTTTTTGGAAAAAGCATGGAAAATTAGCCCACTTGCAAATATTAGCCCCTAAAATTTTCCTGATAAGAAGACATTTATTTATAACTAGAGTACTTAGTAGATTCTGAAGATCAAGGTTCTAACATGTATGTTATCACAAATCGTAGAGATTCATACGTACCTTGTAGTAACTTACCTTTGATTTGATTGCTCTAATACTTGGTTTTCTTAAGTTGATTTCTCGTTTCAGACTTTTGAACGTGGTTGTATGTCATTGTTCCTTATCGATGCCTTGGCCCAAACTACTACATAATCAAATTCTCCTTTATGGCTGTGATAGGACTGTATTAATACCATGTGGAGGCAATGAGACTCTGTCTGAGTTTAGACAAGATCTGTATCACATTTCTTAACTGTGATCATTATTGAAACTTTAGCTGTGACAACACCGAAACTGTGAGACTAAACCTACCCTTTGAAATCTTAATCTTATTTACTGTGGACATTACAGTGATTCAATTGACCTCTTGTCACTGTAATCATCTTCAAATTTCTGTCATTGTGGGACCTTGTTTTATCTGAGATACCTGAACTGTGTAGCATCGAGCTGTGTAGTGTCTAGGCAATTAATCCAAGTTTCATGACTGAAAATAGCACCGAGTGTAATAGCAGAGATAAGTATGTAAGTATCATAACCCAAGGCTGTAGTATCACCATGATCAGGGCTTCTTTCTGATGTATCCCTAAAACAGGGATGGAACCGAGACTATGGCTTTCATCATCTTCGAGTTACATCATTTATGAACTGTTCTATATCATAATTGCACCATATCCGAACTGTAGTTGTATACAGTGATCAGAGAAGTGTGAATTCTGTGTTGTCATTTGAACAAAGGGTAGCCTTTCTAAGCTGTAGTAGCAGCAAGGAATTTTATAGTAGTAATGAGGTCTTGATTCACCAAACTTGATTTCATTAGCTTAGAATTGTCCTTCAAACCATAACCATAGCTCTGTTACCATGTTAGAGAAATATAGGAGCTGAGAGTTAAATTTTAATCAATTTCTCTGATCATGACATTATCTTGTGATGTTTTCTTATTATTATTATTATATGTTTGTTTTATAATTTCTCATCATCAAGACTAATGCCAGACATTAAATAGAAGATGACACAAGATGTAGGCACATGCCAGGGCAAAACCTCTCTCTTTGGGGAAAACCCTGTCAAAGTTCTTTGACCATAACCATAGCTCTGATACCATGTTAGAGAAATATAGGAGCTGAGAGTTAAATTTTAATCAATTTCTCTGATCATGACATTATCTTGTGATGTTTTCTTATTATTATTATATGTTCGTTTTATAATTTCTCATCATCAAGAATAATGCCAAACATTAAATAGGAAATGACAGAAGATGTAGGCACATGCCAGGGAAAAACCCCTCTCTTTGGGGAAATCCCTGTCAAAGTTCTTCCTTCAATAGTTTAAAGATGAGACGACCAAGACCCTTAGACTATAGGCTTCCTCTATCAAGTCATCCCTTCACTGTGTAAGCACCAAGATCTCCATGACACCGAGATCTTTCTTGCTTGCACCTAAACTTTATCCTCATTATCTTGACGTGTAGTTGAGATAGCAACATAACACTGAGCATCATCATAGTATGAGCAGCATTGCTGATCATCATAAGAAATATCACCATGCAACATCACCGTGCAGCATCACTGATCATCATAAGGAATGTCACCAAGCAACATCAGAAAGAATTCACCGAGCATCATCATAAGGAATTCACTGAGCAACATCATAAGGAAGTCACCAAGCAGCATCATAAATCACCATAAGAAATGTCACTGAGACCTTGTAGCATCATACTGGACATTGAGACAGATTACCGAGACGTTATAGCAACTCTGAAATAGATACAACATAAAAGCAACCCAATCCTGAAGTGTATCCGAAAAGTTTATTCTTCTGTGTTATGCTCCAAACTGCACCTTTTATGTGGTCCTAAAACTTCAGTGTAATGTGAAGTTCTGAGATTGAAATGCGGAACTATACCCTCGTATATATAGTAGTTCCTTCATGAAATAGGACGACATGACAGTGAAGAGTTGCGTTTGGATTTGAGCCGACTTGGAGGCAGTTTTGAGTCCGACTTGAGTATGTGTTTTTGTAGATAATTTGAGGCCAACTTGAAGTCTGCTTATAAAGAAGATTTTTGCTGAAGACCGAGGATGATGACCTTTGAAGAAGATGACTTAATGGAGGAGTCTTTCAGCCTAATATTAAATGATTTAAAAGTCCAAATAGGATCAATTTAAATCTGTAACAACTAACCTAGAAGTCCACAATTGGGACCTTAAACTAAATATGACCCAAGCATGAAGCCCATGCTTTAATAAGTCATTTAATAATAATAATAAATTCTTTTGACAAATACAATAATAATGAAGACTGAACCTAGTTACATTCTTCAGCAACATAAGCTCGAACTTCTTCAACAGTGGACAGTATCTGGGATAGAGTTTATTTGCTGACTGCTATAACTATACTGCTTATCTTCAGACCTCCTTTCAGGATAACGACTATCCTTCTAGAAATTCGGATCATGATCTGAAGCTGAATTAACCCTTAGGCCAGCACAACAAAACCCAAATGCAGATTGACATAAAGCCTGCTGTCTTACCTGAGAAGACTCTGCCCTTTAAAGTTTAAAGCCTAGTCCAGGATAGTTTATACCTGCGGCCTGCCTGAAGTGGTCTCCCAGAACTGCGTCACACCTTCATAATAGAATCCCTTCACAAAACAACCCACAATCCTTCCTTCAAAAAGCCCCTAAGCCTGCGGCTACTGTCTATAGGGTCTCGACCTGAGGAAGAAGTAAAATGCTGTCTGAACAGAGCTCAAGCTATCTAGAACTGGCCCCAAATAGCCTCGGCCTCCTGCCTCAGTATCTTGGCCCAACAAATAGTCCTGCGATGGTGAGATCCTATTCCTTCCTCCTTTGGTGCCATCCCTCCTTCTGCGGCTATTTCAGAGAGAAAGAAAAGTGTTGAAGATGTCTTAATGAGGTTGAAGGCACCTCTTTATATACAAATTGGAGCTGAGGCTGACTTTGACAATTAGAGGCAAATTCAAAATTCAAATTTTCAAATTTCCCACCTAAACAAAATTATGACTCATAGAATTTATTTATGAATAAACAAATATTTTCCTTGTCCAAATTTGATGATCTTTAGATTGATTGTGGTCCTCTTGACGAGAGGAATTTAATGCTGCAATTATCTTTTCCATAGGGGCTGATTAAAGTGGGATTTGGCCCTAGTTGCCAATTTTAACACTCCCTCTCAACTAGGGAGAATTCCTAATGCGAAACCATTCATCATCATAGACCATCATGCCCTCCTGTCGTCATGAACCATCTCTGTATCTTATCTCTGCTCTGCTGTGTTGAACATTGATATGAATAATAAAGAAGAATTGATCGAGAGTGAGTCACAAGACCTTGCCACTCTGCACTAACAAAAGTCAGTCCACAATTCACATAACCATTCGTACTTGATCCCAAGTGATCAAGTTGAAGAAACATCATGCATCCTAGACATAGGGAGTACGACAATACACGATGCGTCCATTGGTAGTGCTATGGTCCCTACCCACTTTTCCCAACTCATTGGTCAGATGAGAGGTACTTCTCATGTGTCCCAGACAACATGGGTAGGATGATGCAGGAACACCAACAAGGAAAGAATATATCACATCCTGCTCATAATCACGTGTAGGGAAAGGACGAACCACATCCTACAAACACACATCACAGTCACATGTAGGGAAAGGATGAACCACCTCCTACACGCATGCAAAACACCGACAACAGGGAAGGATGAACCATATCCTACATGCATGCAAACCTAAGAAACCGGATTCATAGGGTGGGGACCACGAGTCCCGAATCCGTCGTATCAGATAATATACATACAGATTCGTACCCATTTCACATGATTCGATCGTGTCCGTACAGGACACGTTGAATCCTGATCGTGTCTTGTACGGACACGATCGAATCCTGTACAACCAAACTCGGCCAACGAAAAAGTGCGAGGTTTAAGTTATAAAAGTGGGGTTTCGACCATTCTTTCTCACAGTTGTTTGTTTGTGAAGTGAGCAAGGAGAAAGGGAGTTTTTTCAAAGAGATTTGAGCATCCGGTAAGTTCCTCTATGTTTTTGCATTTAGTTTGCTGTTAGTGTTTCCATGTGCATATGTTTTATATATTTGGTCATTTTTGTTTATTTTTTACAGTATTCATGGCTCAATTAAGGGCAGCAAGACAGGGGCAAAGAAAGGGGAAGAATGTCCCCATTGGAGATGCCCCTCCTGTCCCTATTTCATCAGGGTCTGCAAGTATTCCATCTATTAGAAGTGGGGCTGCAACAACAGCTTCAAATGTTCAAGAAAAACAAACTCATGACCCAAATACCCATTGTGGAAATATGTGACAAGAGAGGCAATGCCAGACAACAAGGCAAAGGGAGGAGGCAATGTTTCATGGAAATGCAATTTTTGCAACTCCCATTTCACTAGCACATATTTCCGTGTGAAAGCTCACTTGTTGGCTTTGCTAGGTTGTGGCATTACAACTTGTATAACAGTTGAATCGCCACAGAGGAAGGAATTGTAGAAAGAGCAATTTGTTGGTGCGGCAACTGTGGCATCAAAATCAAAACAAAACAAGAATGATGACCCCCTTCTATTCTTAAGGAAAAGCAGCAACAAGTTCCCTTTTGAGAGTTTTAGTTGGGGACAATCAACAAAGAGAAAGGCAACTGGAGTTGCCCCAATGGACAAGATTTTTCAAAAAGAGAAGAGGGAAGAGCTTGATCTCACCATTTTTTTTTCCTATAAAAACTTCATATTCTTTAATGTTGCACGGTCGCCTCTATTTATTGAGATGTGTCGAGTGCTTAGTCATGGGGCTCCATCAGGGTATGTGCCTCCTGAGTCAGAGAAGCTTAGAACCACATTGTTGACAAAGGCAAAGAAATAGGTGGAAAAAAAGCTTGAGCCTATTAAATCAGTATGGCCAACATCTGGGGTTAGCATTGTTTCTGATGGATGGACAGATCCAGCACACCACCCACTCATCAACTTCATGGTGTCATCCTTGAATTGTCCAGTTTTCTTGAAATCAGTGGATGCACTTGTACAGTACAAGGATGCACAATATATGGGTGAATTATTTATTAAAATTATTGAAGATGTAGGTGTCGATTCTTGTGTGCAAATCATTACAGATAATGCACCTGTTTGCAAGGCTGCTGACATGATTGTGGAAACAAAATATCCACAAATATTTTGGACACCTTGCATTGTCCATTCATTGAACTTGGCACTGAAATCTATTGCCTTTGATGTGCTTTGGATTGGAGCCATTATTGAGGATGCATGACATATCCGCAACTTTGTATAAAACCATACTAATGCCCTCACTATCTACAAGGAGTACACCAATCTATAATTGTTGAAGATTGTGGATACACGGTTTGCCTCTTCATTCATCATGTTGAAGAGGTTGAGGGAGGTCAAGACTGCTCTTGGGGCCATGGTTATTTCAGTGTTTTGGTCTTTTTGGAGAAAGACGGATCAAGCAGCCTCAAAGAAAGTGAAGGACACAGTTTTGGATGATATCTGGTGGGAGAAGGTAGATCTAGTTATTCAGATCATGGAGCCTATCATTTCCTTGCCTCGATTTGCAGATACAGACCAACCCATCCTAGGAAAGGTTTATGAGGGATGGGATTCCATGATTGAGTTTGTGAGGACCATTGTTTTACAGAGTCAGTACCCAGAGTATGAGACATCACCAAAGGCCTTCTTCACTAGCATACATGATATTCTTGTCAGCAGATGGGACAAGAATTGCACACCTTTACATTGTTTGGCTCACTCCTTGAACCCAAAATACTACAGCCATGAGTGGCTGGATGGTGGACCTTCCTGCAGATTCCCTCCTTACATGGATGGTGAAATCTCACAGGGGAGGAAAGATGCATTCAAGAGTATTTTTCAGTAGAGGGCATCCCTTGATGAGATGGATGATGCCTTTGCAGAGTTTTCCACTGGCATTGGGCGATTTGCAGGCTATGATGTGATTCGAGACAGAGGGGCTAAGAAGCCCTATTCTTGGTGGGCAACTGATGGGGCAACAAGTCCTCCTCTACAACAGTTAGCCATGAGGCTCCTCTCTCAGGTGACTTCATCCTCTTGTTGCGAGAGGAATTGGAGCACATATGAGAATTTGTATAGTGTGAAGAAGAGCAGGCTTGAGCAGTCCAGGGCAGAGACAATGGTGTATGTGCACACCAACCTTCGTCTCATCTACAGGCAGAGGAAGGATTGGTTGGAGGGAAAGACAAAGATGTGGGATGTCTTTCCTGATGATATGGGTTTGGACAACAGTGTTGAGTTGGCATTGGCCAACTTGGATCTCAATGCGCCAGTGCTAGATCCTGTTACATTTGATGATGGCGATATAGTAGAGGCGTCATCCTTCACACTAGCAGATGCAGAGATGACAAAGGAGGAGGATGCAGCAGAGGAGAGTAATGGTGAGCATGATAATCAGGATGAGGACAATGATGCTGATTTTGATTATGAGGATTGATGACTTTGACTCATTGAGGCTTCAGGCTTGTAGTCTTGTAGACTTGTAGACTGTAGTTGTTTTGTATTTTCTATTTCTATTTGCCATTACTAGTGTACTTATGTAACACATTTTGATTTTGATGACTTAATGAGAAAACTACAGTATCTTACTATCTTGTCTTTCTGAGTAAATTTGTAAATTGTAATATTTACGATTAACAATTGCATGATGTATCTACTATTAATGTATCAATGTATCATGTATGAGTATCTAAGATCTGAAATCTATGTTTGAATCAATGAATTTGTATGAATTTGTGTTAAAAATATCTAATTTTAATATATATATATATTTTAATAAAATAATATATAACGTATCCGGATGTGTCCCGTTCGGTCACTGGTCCGAAATCCGATTCTCGAATCCGTGTGTCTATCGAATCGAATCCCGGTCGTGACTTAGATGCAAACACGTGGGGAAAGGATGAACCACATCCCACCGACATGTCAACCATAGATCGTAGGGAATAAGCATCCTACATGTGGGGAAAGGATGAACCACGTCCCACCGACATGTCAACAAATGCCTGGCACTGCAGGGAGAAGGTGGACCACTCATCCTGCTCATATGCCATAGGAGAAGGTGAACCACTCATCCTATGCACATGTTATCAACATTAGGGGAAGGTGATCCACTCACCCTACATACATGTGTCTGCAATCGTAGGGGAAGGTGAACCACTCACCCTATACACATGTCGACCACCATGGGTTATCACAAGGGAAGGTGAACCACTCTCCCTGTACACAACGCACCAATATGGGAAGGTGACCACTCACCCTATGGTTGCTCATAGCTCAATAATTACCCCAAGCCCCTAGGAGCTCCCAGAGCTCAATTTTCAATTTTAACCAAGGATCTTGTTGTAGCTCCTAGAGACAACCTTGAGTTGCAAAAGACCAGTGCCTAGGACATCTTGAAATCAGAGGTTAGACGTAGACAATTTTATGGGTGCCTGTGACAGAATATGGATTAAGAGGATAATGATTGTGGTGGTTCAAGAATGATGAAGACCTTGGAGTCTGATTCATGTGAATTATCCTATACTGCGAGAGGGCTTAGGAGGCTGTATGGCTTGGTGTCTTTTTAAATGGGCCAAGTATGAAACAATGAGCACAGGGTTTCAAAATATGCAGAGGTGTTGAGAAGGAACAGAGGAGGAACCCGCGAGAGAAAGGCTTAAAAGTCTTAAGAATTTGTCTCCCGTGAACTCAGAGGAAGTGGATGTAAGTGGAATGTGACCAACAATAGAGATTCACGGAGTGCGATTTAAGGGGGCACAACAAGTTTAAGACATGAGCGTTATTCATACACGAATTCATGAATAAAAATGCATACCACGGGCAGCTACATTACACGAATCATCAAAGCAGCAAAACATTGAAAGATGATTACACATAAACAAAGATGATTACACATAAACAAGAGAAGACTGATAAACAAGAGAATACAGATACATACTACTCATTGCTCCATCTGGAATCCAAATAAACAACATTGTATATCATATTATGTTCAAAACAACTCTCCCAAATATGTGTCTCAGAGCATAAAGAGCACAGTCATACAAAACTACAACAAAAATTCTCCAAAATTAAGAACCTTTCTTTCATCTCTAAACTCTCTACATATAGAGTTCCCTTTGAGGGTCTATGATCGAATAAACATTCATGACCGGCCCACACATGTGAAATCGAAATATCCTGACTAACTCACAGAGCGTGCATCAAGAAATCACTCCTGTAATCTAAAAATCAAAACAGAATCGGGTGAAATCGAGATTTCACCCAGCAAAACATCATAATCAAACAGTAAAAGAGAAAACATAGTTGGCCACGGAGGCCAATTCCTGGAATCTTCAAAATGTGGCGGCGAGGAGTGGTTGTGAACAAGTGGGCAGTCTGGCTTCCATCACCTGATTCCACCTGCTGTGGAAAGCCTCCACTCCCTTGTTCTTATGATTTCCATTAATCGTTACAGAACGATCAGTCATGCTGCGCGTGCCTTGTTCTTTGACAAGGAGTTCTTGGGCAATTGAATAAACCATAACTGCGCTTGTTCCACCCAAAAACCCATGTTGTGTAGGACTTGCAAAATCAGAGGCCAAATTTCGGAAGGGGGCCCATCCGGTTTGTGGTATTGGATGGAGGGGGGGGGGGTGCGAAATCACAACAGGCTGACACATAACACCTGAGGGGGTTTCCAAAATTGGCCATTTCGGACCCCCCTCCCGGTGTTAACCTTCGGAAGGTGGGGTGCGAAATCACAAATGCCGACACATAACACCCCGAGGGGTTTCCAAAATTGGCCATTTCGGACCCCCCTCCCGGTGTTAACCTTCGGAAGGTGGGGGGGGGGGGGGGAACTAGATCGTGTGCCGTCGAAGGGAGCGGAGATGAGGAGAAGATGGTGAAGGTTTAGCGGTGATAGAACGTATGGATTATGGATGGAAATGGCAGAAGTGATGGTGGAGTTAGCGGGATGGTTAATCACTGAAAAGAGCGGGACCGAGGCCGGGGTAGGACTTTGATGATGTGGCAAGGAGGTGGGGCCGCCCACAGATTGCAATCGGGAGTATTTAGTTATGAGGAGTGGGAGGTAAATGCTATAATCTGTGATTTGCGATGTGCGGTGGGGGAAAGGTGACGTGGCAAGGAGGTGAGGCTGCCCGCGGATCGCAATCGGGAGTATTTAGTTGTGAGGAGTGGGAGGTAAATGCTATAATCTGCGATTTGCGATGTGCAGTGGGGGAAAGGTGACGTGGCAAGGAGGTGGGGCCGCCTGCGGATCGCAGTCAGGGGTATTTAGTTATGAGGAGCGGGAGGTAAATGCTATAATCTGCGATTTGCGATGTTCAGTGGCGGAAATGTGACGTGGCAAGGAGGTGGGGCTGCCCGCGGATCGCAATCGGGAGTATTTAGTTGTTAGGAGCGGGAGGTAAATTCTATAATCTGCGAGGAGCGAAGTGCAATTGCGGTGAGTTGAAGATGCTGTGGCATGACGGAGGTGGGGCCCAACTTATATCGCAAATCACAATCGGAGCTTTTGTTATGGGAAAGCGGAGGGTAAATGTTATACTTTGCGAGGAGCGAAGTGAAATGAGCGGAGAGGTTCGCGATGAAAAGGTAAATGGTAAGTTTCTTTCCTCTTTTGACTGCGGGGCATCCTCCCGACCCGCGCTTAAGTGTTGGGCCTTCATCTTAGCCGCTCTGGCTCCTCATTTGCTTAACTCTGATGTTGCCTTATTCGTTCAAAAGCACCACAAGCCAACAAAACCCTTCATAAAGGGAATAGTGCCAAGCTGCTTCCTGAAAATGAAAAACTGGATCGATGGAAGCGTCATAGCTCTTATTCAGCAGCATACAAAAGTATATATATATATATATATATATATATGAAGGCATACAGCTAGTTAGTCATTCTTGCAGCAGAGATCTTAGAAGTATTTAGCTGTAATATTCCCATTTTTGGCATCATCCATAACAGGGCTAGGAGGGACTTCCAGAGTTAGGAGCAGACAGGTCACAGGTACAGATTGGTGCTATCAGTGGGCTCAGGAGCTTTTCAGAGGAGTTTTGAGGAGTTTTCATGGTGTCTGGAGGCATTCGCTTGATATACTCCATCGTCCGAGCAGTTTGGCTTTCGTTCCGATGCATTCCGATAACTTTCGGAATTTTGAGTTATTTATGGGCTTAACTCAGCTAATTATGCTCAAGGTGGCATTTCGGGAGGAATATGCGATGGAACACCTTAGTGTAATAGCTCATCGGAACCGGGACGAGGAGACCTACACGATGGGACAGCTAGACAGAGATTTCAGTGACCAGAGGAGGCGTGGTAGCCGATATACCCTTTTCTGCATTAAAAAGGAATATTTTATAATATTTTAATAAAAAGGGAAAGTGCTCCATAAATAAAATAATAATAAAATAATGCTCTAGAAGGCTCCAAGGGATCTATAAAAGGCAGGGAGGAGGCCATTGGGAGACATCTTTGGAATAGATCATTTGCTTGTATACGCGAGGTTTGAGGACGTGGTTCTCTACTTCTGCCGTAGCCCCAGGACGGAAACCCTCGGGTGGTTTGTGAGTGTTGGACGAAAACCCAACTCTCTTGAGGAGACTTCACTTAGGAGTTTCACAGAGCTTCAGAGTTTGGTGTGAGGATCATTCAGATCTTCAACTTGCATCATCAGTTTCAGTGGGTTCAGTTTCAGCTGTTGCCGGAGGGAGAGTGCAGCAGTGCAGTTTGTGGCCAGTGTCGTTCAGCAGCTTATCTTGGTGGCCGGTTTTCTATCTCAGCTCTTCTTGGGTCATATCTATATGTAAACCCCTGTTTATTATCTATAATAAAAGCTAAGATTTTTCTCCTGTTCTATGTGGTCTTCGATTGCAGTATTTATGTGTTTAATTTTACATGGCAATCTTCTGTAAATAATTGTTGATTTTGCGGCATTTTGTGGAGTCTATTTATTTATCTGCATTTTTAGTAAAAATATCCCATCCGGGATATTACAGTGGTATCGGAGCACTGGTTTTGGCTCAGCCTGCGGGTTCATTGTAGATCAACTTCAATAAAATAGAGGGTTTGTGAGAGAATCCATCAGAGAAAATATTGCAAAGCCAAATGTCTCATCTGGGCCAAAGATCGAAATTATTTTTATAAAAGGCAGTGAGCAATTCTTTTTTGAGAAGCTGAATATTTAACATATCTATCCAGAGTTTGAAGGCCAAATTACATCAAATTTTATTTGGAGGTGGGGCCGTCAAAATCATTCCAAGAACGCAGCATATGATTAGATTTTCAGAAGGGGGCCACCAGCGAGAAGGGGAACCAAATTGGGTTATCAGAAGGACGCGTTGCACAATCATCGCTGGGGGTTGGGAATTAATTTTGTCAACACCGAAGTCAGTGGTTGAGTTGGCATCATGAATTGCTTCTTCACCTTGATCGAGAGAGGAATTCTCTGAAATAGAGATTCATAGTTGGTCGTAGACCATATCTTCTCGAACCTGCAGCATGAGTTATCCCCAGACAGGTTAGAATTTGTCTTCAAATATCGAATTTATAAGGAGAGCTACAGGGGAGTCGCAGCAAGAAAATCATTGTACGTGGCAATCAAAGCATATATGATATAAATGTCGAATAGTTGCTGGGTCGAACTATTGATTTAGGGCTCGAATTTTATTTGAAAAGACGCGTCATTTCCAGGAGCGGCTTTAATTAAAATTTTGTTGATTTGAGGACCACGTTGAAAATTTTGTAGAGGGATGTATTGAAAATTTAGAAGGGCGAATAATTATTTACCTCGACAGTTACATTATTATTGGGTGTGAATATATTGGGGAATAAGGTAATGAGCATAATGACATATCGGGCCGAAGATTAAAATTTTGGACAGTCGAATCCCTTATTCAAGACGGTTTGCTCCAGAATTTATAGAAGGACCCAATTGTCGAATTGCAATAGAAGACCGTCTGTTGTTCTTTCTCCAGATCAGGAAGCCACGCATTCATTGACATTCATTGGCCAGAGCCGTATTTATTTATCTTGCAAAGTCAATTCTCTTTTCTACCAAGGCCACAGAATTGAATATGGTTGGAATAAGTTGCTGTCGGTGATCGAATTGTTGAAGGTGGTCGTAGTCACTCAAAACTCTCTACCCAAGCACATAATGTCTGATTCGAAGTTAGCAGTGCGATGAAATTTTGACAGTGCTGGAAAATTCAGTGGTAACCTGACACCAAATATTTTCAGTATCTGTCATTGTCTTCTTCGGTTCTAATTTCAGTGGTCGTATTGTATTCTCCTCACCCTAAAAGTCACATTACCGATCACACAATTTCCTAAGCAGAGTCACTGCAGGACGTAAATCAACAAGGCTATCTTCTATGCAACCACGCTGACGGAGACTGAGTTTTTGGGCTGAAACGCACTGAATGACAAACCATTTCTCTAGTTGGTTGATCATGGGAGCTGCTTGTGTCGTCCCCATATAACCAGTCCCCATATGACCAAGACGTGTTGTAGTATCCTGCAGGGATTAAAATTCTGAAGACTGGTAAACTAAAGACCACCATGTTGGGGCTAAAACACTGTGGTATCTGTTGTGTAGAGGGGCTGAGATCTCGGTGCTGAAATTGAGCATTAAAAAGTCAACTTTCAGGAGATTTCTAATTACAGAAGTGACAGAAGATAGAGCACGGTGTTACAACAGCAATGGTACAGGAGAGCCAAAAATTGTCTCTGTAAAGGAGGATAAGCGTGGATCCCACTGTCGAGTTTGAAGATTGATACACTGCTGTAGAAGACTGCTATCACTGTGGCTGTAGCAGAGTACGTATTTCAGAGGAATGGAGGGGCTACTCCTTGAGAAATACTCCTGTTCAAATGTCTGCCTACTGCAACATTGTGGAAGATATATAAACCAGGTTCCATTTTACATATTTTTCTGAGTATGCATTCCTTGATATAATTGAGAAAGGTGATTTCTGAGATTAAGTTTTGTCAACAGCTGTAATTGTTTTCTGAGCTCTAGATATCAGTAGCTGGATGGAAACCAGTTTTTATAAAATTCTCCACTATACACTTGTACTTGTACCAGCAAATACATGTCACCTACAGCAGTATGACAAGAAAATTACACCTACATCGCTATAAAGGGTACCCACAACAGCTTTTCATCCTACTGAGAAATTAAACAGCTCAGAGGTGCAATGCTGAGTTGAGACAACTCAGAATTGCACATGCAACATTGTGCAAGAAATCTGTTTGCTAAAACACTTCACTGGAAATTATATAGCAACTCAGAAAGGTGCATTGAACTCAGAAAGACAGTGGTCTTTCCATTGGTTGAACGATGGAGGAAATTCTAAACAGATGGATGAAAATAAAAGCAGAAAACCAGAGAACAAATCAGAACAGCAGACCCTTCTCCAAGAAGGTACATAAATTGCTCCAACAAGAGCATCCGAGGAATAAACAAAGGGAAGAAGAACTGGGAAACTGGCTGTTGGTACAAGGGATGGACTTACAGAATGAAAGATCAGAAATTGACGTTTCCATGTTAAAGGAACTAGAATCCTGCCTTTCAAAGGTACAGCAATCTGATTGGTGTTTGAATTGGGCTTTGAAGCCAGCTATGCTTGCATTAATACAAGCCAGATTCTTGGAACCTCCAAGTGAGAGAGTCCAGCTGATAGTTGCCTCTTGCTTCAGCGATATCTTGAGGATAACAGCACCCTACCTTCCCTACAATGATGATATTATGAGAAGAATTTTCAGATTGATAGTAGGAACCTTTCGGGATTGGGACAACGGTGCAGGCTCTACATTTAGGAGGAAGTTTAAGGTTCTTGAAGCCATGGCTATGGACCGAACTTATGAGATCATGTTCCATCTTGAGTGTGATGACCTGATTTTGCAGATGTTCTGATGCTTCTTTAGCATTAGGAAACATCTTCCTGATATTGTCATAGCACACATGCAGTCCATCTTGTCGTCATGTATGGGACACGATGAGACCATTTGTCGGAAGTTGCAGACTAGGTTGCTGAACATTTGGAGGAGGACGCGGTTGGTCTCGCCTGCTGCTTATGAGCTAGCCCAAGGGCTAGTTGAGCAGAACATTGAGTTTCTCGGGAGACGGTTGACCAGGGAGGAGCGGCTCCAGTTCCGTCGGTCAGGCAGCAGAAATGAGCTAAGGAGGAAGGGACTTTGCTTCATTTGCAAAGAACCTTGGGGGCCTGATCACTCATGTGTGAGAGATGCAGATGAGGTGGCAGAGGTAGAGCAGGTAGACGTTCCTTCTGTATGCCAGGATGAGGACTCTTCTTCAGATGAGTCCATGGGATTATATGAGGATGCTTCTGGGGAACGAGGGCAGCCATGCAGAGATGATGATGACAGTAGACCAGAGTTGTGTTCTAGTGTGCAGGGTGAGCAGTCAGGGGACTGTATAGGTGATACTCTGGGTGATGAGTCACTTGTGACGATTCAGCCAGAGCCGCATATGATGGAGCCTGAGTCAGCAGAGGAGGATACTATGGACATCAGGCATGACATTTCCTTGGGTGAGATCCAGATGGGCACCCACATTGAGCCTATGATAGATATGCAGCTAACATTGGGGTCAGCCTTTGAGGAGGAGCAGTCAGATGCACAGACACCAGTTGCAGATCCATATCCTCTAGAGACATTGGAGGTCGATGGGATAGTTTTGCAGGGAGCTAGGGCACTAGCAGGTACAGAGGTATTGGATGATGGTCGCAGGCAGCAGTATCATCGGTTTCGGACGGACCTTCGTGTTTTGAGAGAGGAGGCCACGTCAGTACGGGAGGCCATTTTATTGCAGGACCAGGAGCTGCAAGGTATGAGAGTGACTTGTGCCAAGTCGGCGGCCAAGTTGGTCCGCATTGGGGAACGACTAGATTCCCTGATGGTACAATCAGAGGGCAAGTTGGAGCATCCATCTTTGGGCCGACACATTGATGAGGTGTCGATAGATGTACCTGCAATCAGCAGAGCTGCAGTATTTTCAGTGAGTAGTACTCTCCAGGAGTACATTGATGGGGCTTGCAGCATATCTTGCCCACTTTGGCCCATTATAGGGAGAGGGGCTTCTTCCTACAGGCAGCTTTCTTTGACAGATAGAGCAGATCAGTGTGAGTCGATTACGGGCTGGCAGCGACACTCTAGGCATATTCCATATGCAGTTGTTGCTACATCGGATTCTTCTTCCAGGATGGACTAGCAGGAGATCATGAGTTGGTACCCTCTTGGTGGTACAATATTCTTCGTAGGGAGCATAGCAAAGCAGGGGCCCTTAGACATAGTTGCTGTTACAGGTTCCAGTTGGCAGGAGGGCACCGATTGTCATTACTTCAGGATTCCTTCCCGATTCCAGGAGAGCAGGATCAGCGTGGGATTGAGCCAGGAATTGGATTGGAGAGAGGTGATGAGCTGGTATGCAGTTGGTGGAGCAGCTTATACAGTTATAGGTACAGCACAACAGGAGCCAGGGAGCATTGATGCTTGTTGGCCGACTTCACTTCATGAGGCATCAGCTATAGTCAGAGGCAGTGTGCAGCCCGAGCCGTGGGACTTGGGCGATGATTGGCCAGGGTGGCGATGGGATCCAAAAGGATTGTTTGTTGACTGGGACAGAGAGAGATCAGTTTGGGATCCCGGCATTGAGGGGTCTGTTCTGAGAGGTTTGACACAGGTGCATAGCAGCACCCAGAGGTTGGTATGGGATCCAGGCATTGGGTCTGAGATGCGGCGGGCCAATAGAGTGGTCCACATATTTCGATTGCTTGAGGGCAAGCAATCTTGGGGCGGGAGGTCTGTAATATTCCCATTTTTGGCATCATCCATAACAGGGCTAGGAGGGACTTCCAGAGTTAGGAGCAGACAGGTCACAGGTACAGATTGGTGCTATCAGTGGGCTCAGGAGCTTTTCAGAGGAGTTTTCATGGTGTCTGGAGGCATTCGCTTGATATACTCCATCATCCGAGCAGTTTGGCTTTCGTTCCGATGCATTCCGATAACTTTCGGAATTTTGAGTTATTTATGGGCTTAACTCAGCTAATTATGCTCAAGGTGGCATTTCGGGAGGAATACGCGATGGAACACCTTAGTGTAATAGCTCATCGGAACCGGGACGAGAAGACCTACACGATGGGACAGTTAGACAGAGATTTCAGTGACCAGAGGAGGCGTGGTAGCCGATATACCCTTTTCTGTATTAAAAAGGAATATTTTATAAAATTTTAATAAAAAGGGAAAAGTGCTCCATAAATAAAATAATAATAAAATAATGCTCTAGAAGGCTCCAAGGGATCTATAAAAGGAAGGGAGGAGGCCATTGGGAGACATCTTTGGTATAGATCATTTTTATTGTGTATGAGAGGTTTGAGAACGTGGATTCTCTACTTCCGCTGTAGCCCCAGGACGGAAACCCTCGGGTGGTTTGTGAGCGTTGGACGAAAACCCAACTCTCTTGAGGAGACTTCACTTAGGAGTTTCACAGAGCTTCAGAGTTTGGTGGGAGGATCATTCAGATCTTCAACTTGGGCTTCATCAGTTTCAGTGGGTTCAGTTCAGCTGTTGCCGGAGAGAGAGTGCAGCAGTACAGTTTGTGGCCAGCACAGTTCAGCAGCTTATCTTGGTGGCCAGTTTTCTATCTCAGCATTATCTGGGTCAGATCTTTATGTAAACCCTTTCTATTATCTATAATAAAAGCTGAGATTTTCCTTCTGTTCTATATGGTATTGGATTGCAGTGTTTCCTGTCATTTATTTTACATGGCAATCTTCTGTTGAATACATGTTATTTTACGGCAAAATTATGGTATTCAGTCTTTTTCTGCATTTTAGTTAAAATATCCCATCCGGGATATTACATTAGCAATCCTCTGATATCTTGCAAATTCAGAATACCAAAACTTGTTAAGGAAGATACTTAACTGATCTTAGTCCCTCTCACTAGGGGAGACCACAAGCCTCAGCTTGTCTTTCTTGAGATGGTTTGACAAAGTTTCATATACTCAGACTTTCCCTTAGATAAGGTGCAGAGTATCCATCTGGAAAACTGCTCATCATGAGATCCATTAAATGGCATGATTCTGACAGTGCAGGTTCATAAACAAGAATGTCCTTAACTATACTGACTGGGAGAGAACACCAGACAACTTCCTCTGAGATAAGACATCCATCAAATATCGTAGGCAAAAGTTCAGTTCAAAATCTGAAGGTAGCTTTAGAAGAGCTTCATCCTTAGATATAAGGCATCAAATAATCCATGAGAGGATCCTTTCATGATCCTATCCTATTGAGTAAGAAAACAGGGAACCTTCAAATCTTTCTCCAAGGTCTGGGCTTTAGCTTTCAGTATTATTCCAATCCAGTTGATCTGAATTTTATCATAGAAATTCATTCAATTATCCGGGCTTTACTGAACCAAATTTTGAGTACTGAAAAGACTAAATGTAAGATCTGCGTGTGCATTGGCTCTTGTTAAAACTATATCTAACCAAGGCCTGTAATCTTTAGGGAAGACAAACACATATATCAACCTTTTAACTGGCTACAATTAGCAGTGGTAGTTTCTTAATGACTCGTCCTAGTCATATGCAAATTGTATCAGCAGCTTCTATGTTCAATCAACTTGCAAGGTGAACTGATATTAACTAGATTTGATCTCTAAACTCGGTTCTAGATATTCTGATCTTCTTCTTCAATCATTACTCCTGCAGCTTCAATATTCTACAGAGAAATCCAGTTTTGGTCCTTGACATACAACACATCCCAAGAATGAGTGGCAATGGACTGAGCTGGTATCAGGGAGAGACCCTCTTTATTTCTGTCACTTCCAGAGAACGTAGGAAACAGAGAGATGAGAAGTTATGGTTCTCATTAATTTGAAGTTCAACTTCTGTTTTCATTTTATTTCATTTCACATCAAGTAGTCACATAACCAACAATGAGGACAGTGGGAGTGAGCCTTACATCCTTAATTTATTAATCATCTATTTCCATCAAATGCCTTGATAAATTCAGGATATATTGATATCTTTATTTACTGTAGATTCCTTTTAAGCCATGGTTTGGGGAATGGATCTGGCCCCTACCCACTGCTATATTGATCATCAATCCATGGCTGATCCATATGCATTTTTCTCTAAGATGACTGTGACCAGGCACAGGATTTAAGCTAGTCCTCTGGTCCTCCCAGACCGCTGTAATGACAACCCTTTTTCTGTGGCCCATAATAATAATTTCCTTCTAGAACACGGAATCATGACTGCGGCTAGAACATGAGGTTCTTTCTAGGCCTCTCGACCCTCTTCAATCCTACTTCAGATATGGTTATAGCAGCAGTCTTGAATACATAGGCAAATCCTTCAAAAAAGTAGTATTTGCGTTGCAATATATATATATATATATATATCACTGCTCAAAACTGAAGTGAGGCCATAAAATCAATTTAGAGGAACTGTGATGCCAACAACGCCATACAGAGAGCCAATATAATACATACACTATACATCAGTGCATGTGTTATACTGCAGAGATTTTTGACCATCCTTGATTTGAATTGATCTCAATGGACATATTCTGATATACATCGAATTTCTAAACATACCTGAAATGCATATATCACAGAGGCTGTGCCGAATGAAGACCAAGACAATGACTTGAACCATGGAGCGATTACCATATGATGCAACAAAAACTTTATATTGATAGTGATGCAGAGATGAGTCGACATTTTGTTCAATGAGAAATTGTGCGTGATTCAAGGCTGCCGCGGGACACCACAACCGGGACACTGAGAGCAACCAATACTCAACGACATAGATGTGGTTTCTATGCATATGATATCAGATGGCCAAAAGAGACTCGTAACAACGATGTGACGAGAGCCATGTACGAGGTCACCATGATTTAAATTTCAGCATACTAACTTATACTCAGTGAAAATACTTGCTCGTGAATAAATCTTCTAGATCATACCCTCTTGTTTAGTATGCATAAGAGTCAATGATCAGAACAATGACTTACAGGAGAGACAAGAAGGTATTTTTACGCTGTCTCAGGACAATCATTACAATGATCAGTTACCAGTAATCTGCAGAATTTTGACAAAATAAAATAGGGTTACAGAAACCAAGCTTGTCCACACTGCAGTGATGGATAAATTTGAACTGATCGGGTTATTCCACACATTCCATAATATGATGCACATAGAGAATGATGTAGAACATAAATCTTTAATGTAAGACAATCTTCAGTTCATATCAATCAAGCCTTACGTAAATCCTTTAAAAATAACACAAATCTTTGGAGAAATGAGAACTCTATCCCCTTTCATTCAAAGATTACTAATTAGGGCACCCAATATGATTGCATGAGAATCGCAGAGGTTTCTGACTTATTTGAAAAATCTGAATGTGACAATGTTGTCTTACAGCCAGAACCACAGGTCCTGTGTGCCTCAGAATTAATCGTTGGTCCATTTCTCAGTACCTGCAACCATAATCAATCAATATGGAACCCTTCTCAAAGAAAAGAAAGCCATAACCCTTAAGCGAAACCCTTAACCTGAAATTTCCAACAAGTCTCAGGGCTGAAGTCATCTCATGAGTGATGTGTTTTTCATCCATACGCACCATCATTGTCACACAAAATATCAATGCTGAAAACTCATCCTGCAAAATCCCACACGTCTGATCACAGGAAAAATGCAAGAGAAGCTGCAGATGACTAAATCTTGATCTTTAAAAACCAAATCGAAACCCTTCACTCAAGCCTCCGTAGGCATTTCAGCGAGCTACAGATCTCAAAAAATAGATCTCTGCTTACAGAGATGCTGTCAATAAATCTTTTGACATTGCTCTTTATTCTTGGGCTTGTCCTCTCCTGTCCTCTGATACCATGTTAATTTTAGATTAACATGTTCTGACTTAAAATGATTACTTCAAATTCCATCTAAGCCCATTTGAAATTTCATTATACTTTCATTATTACTGAATCATTTTTCATCAACTTCAAGAAAGAACATGTATGATTGAAACAGAATACAAGCCAAAACAAGAGAACACAAGTATATGGCTCAAGCTAGGGAAAAACCCTTCATAAATTCTTCTTATTATTAAAATCAAATGTTCAGCAGAGAGAGAGTACAATATTACTGTTCTTGAATAAAGGGATGACCCAAACAATGATGCGATCCAGGCATTCTGTTAACAAGTGTGAGCCTCGTCCAATAATCAACGATGGTGGTGGTATAAGCTCAAACTTCTTCAACAGTGGACAGTATCTGGGATAGAGTTTATTTGCTAACTGCTATAACTATACTGCTCATCTTCAGACCTCCTTTCAGGACAACGACTACCCTTCTAGAAATTTGGATCATGATCTGAGGCTGATCTGAGCTTGAATTAACCCTTAGGCAAGCAACAAAACCCAAATACAGATTGACGTAAAGCCTGCGGTCTTACCTGAGAAGACTCTACCCTTTATACCCTAGTCCAGGATAGTTTATACCTGCGGCCTGCCTGAAGTGGTCTTCCAGAACTGCGTCACACTTTCATAATAGAATCCCTTCACAAAACAACTCACAATCCTTCCTTCAAAAAGTCCCTAAGCCTGCGGCTGCTGTCTATAGGGTCTCGGCCCGAGGAAGAAGTAAAACGCTGTCTGAACAGAGCTCAAGCTATCTCAAACTGGCCCCAAATAGCCTCGGCCTCCTGCCTCAGTATCTTGGCCCAACAAAATAGTCCTGCGATGGTGAGATCCTGGCCCTTCCTCCTTCGCTGGTGCCATCCCTCCTTCTGCGGCTGTTTCAGAGAGAAAGAAAAATGTTGAAGATTGTCTTAATGAGGTTGATGGCACCTCTTTATATACAAATTGGAGGTGAGGCTGACTTTGACAATTGGAGGCAAATTCAAAATTCAAATTTTCAGTTTTCCCGCCTAAACAATATTATGACTCAGAGAATTTCTTTTGGAATAAACAAATATTTTCCTTGTCCAAATTTGATGATCTTTAGATCAATTTTGGTCCTCTTGACGAGAGGAATTTAATGCTGCAATTCTTTTCCATAGGAGCTGATCAAAATGGAATTTGGCCCTAGTTTCCAATTTTAACAGTATTCGTCTAAAGAGGAGAGGTTCTGGCCCTGGCTAGTAGCTTATATTTTGTCTCCTTTTGTCTTATTGATCTTCATAGTTTGGTAGCTGTTTGATGATAAGAACACAATAATAATCAAGTGAAAGAAGAAGCTAATTAAAAGTACATCAAGATATATAAAAGAACATCACAAGCAGTTATCATAGTAAGAGAAATCACACTAATCTAGCTGCCCTTGATTTCTAAACACGTAGCTGCAAGCCACCATCGACTTAATGACAATAGCCACAGTTGCAAGCAGCCATCAATGACTCCGACCTGTAACATCGACCTCCACCCACACAATTTTGTACAATACTTTCTCTTACAACTGCAATCCCTACCGTCTGTAGCTGCTGCTTGACGAAAATCAAGCATGCCCACATTTTCTATTTGTAGGAACCATGAAAACAAAAGATAATAATTACAGGATGATTGGTCAAAGATTATACGATCAGCCCCATAACTATTGTGAGGAAAATGAAACCCATACTGAACGTCACGACTGTACATAAGAGGGCTACGTAAATATTATATAAAAGAGTGTTCTTTTAGAAATTTTAAAAGTGTTATGAAGTGTGGAGGACGTAGAGGTTAGTTTTATATATACATGGTGCAAAATGGTATTCCAAAGCAAGTTTATTAAAGGGAAATTTAATATTAAAGTTATTGTAAAAAAGGGATACTTGATATTATATTTAATATTAAGGATTGCCTAGGGAAATATATTATTATATTACCAAGTTTTCGTAAAGGAGTTTTTTCTAAAGTTTCAATAAGTATTGAAGGAAAAAAAAGGTAATTAAACATTTTGAGTCACTCACACGAAGAATATATAAACATCAAAGTATCGCTTTTATTGATGAACACAAAATGGAGTCAATCATTGAAGAGAAAACAGTGTAGTCTATAATGGAAGAGGAAGGAAGATTTTTAGAAACTTTATATGACTATGCTTTAGTGTTATTTAGAATTAAAGGGAATCTTGCAGGAAAATATGTTACTCTTTCTATCTCTCCAGTTGAACATAAAAATTATATAAACTATAAACTCCCTAGCCAATTAGTGATTCCTGAGTCAAATTTAATCGAAAAATTAGACCTTTGGAACACAAAACAATATGACATAACCGATTCACAATTAAACATTGGGGACTACACATTTATATCACAATTCTCTATTCAATCTCTATGGGGCGATCAAGGTGACATAATTTTGGCTTCACCGTGGATGGAGTCACTAGGGTCGTTCATTTTAAATACAAAGAATTTTTTTTTGACATTTTCCTACAAGAAGAAAAAAATAATGCTACAAAACGTAATAGCAGATTTAGTAACACTAGAAGACATAAAAGATATCTCAAAAGTAATCCTTCAAGAAAGTCAAAAGTCAAAAATCAATGTAAAATATGCAGAAGGAAGTTGACAAGATTATCACGAACGAAAATGGAGAAGTTTCTCACCTCAAGGACCACAGTGAAAAATTACTGACACAAATTAAGAAGCTTAAGAATGACAAGAAGTCATTGGAAAACAAGGTACACCAATTTATCAAGAAGGAAGCGTCGAAATCTTCAAATGTGAAATTCAAGTTGAAGAAAAGGGAACAAATACATATCCCATTAAATTCATGGTTCAAATAAGTCCAAACCTGATTGAAGCCAAAACATACTTAGATATTGTAGTTCAGACGATGAAAATTCCAAGTGAAGATTCTTAACCAACTTAACAACATTAGTACCTGAAGAAAATAAGGAAATTGCCAAAAGCATGATGAGGGAAATTAGGTCACAAGAAATCCTTATTGACAACCTCATCATTAAAGCCGTGTCCTTAATCAGTCAACATATCAACATCATATATAATGAAAACAATAGACTTATGTTCCTAAGACAACTGATGTTAGCATAATTCAATCTTATAATAAAAATTCATCTGAAGTATCTAGTAACCGCAAGATTTCACAGAAGATTGATTTAGGATGGTCAAATCCTTTCTTGTTCGACAATTTTGTTTATCACTTAGAGGATCCTATCATCTTGTATCATCAAAGATGACAACTCGAAGAATTCCGAAAGATGCAATAGATTACAAGACAAAGAAGCAAATGACACAGCTTGTCAACAATAAGCTTTGAGGACAAAGCTTTTTTGAAGAGGAATGCAATGTTATGAATATAATAATATAAATAATAATAATCATAATAATGATTAATTATTAAATAGACATGTCCCAAAGGACATGGCTATTCGTGGAGGGGCACTTTTCCTAGTATATAAGCAGGGCCCTCATTTGTAACCAGCCATATATATTCTTCATTTCTGCTTTTATATAATATATTATTATTCCTAAAATGGATTCTTTTACTGTATTCTAAATATCTTGGACTATTTGACATGAGTATACAAACTCTGTTTGTTACAAATGAACTGGAATAAATTTATTCTAATTATGTTCTAGAATGCTTGATCGAGATCATTATTTTCAGAGAGATAATTGTTAGCTTTTCTGATTATTGTTTGCACATCTCCAGGTTGCTACTGAAAATTTAATGAGGAAACCATTCATTAATGCTGCTGTGGGGAAGGTTTCTCGAGCTCTGCAAGTCCTCTGGCCAAGATCTAGGACAAAAATATTTGGTTCCATTGCAACTGGATTAGCCCTTCCTACAAGTGATGTTGACCTTGTTGTTCGGCTTCCTCCAGTTAGAAATTTGGTAAGAAGCATATGTTGGTGACTTTTTTTTTTTTAATGGCCTAAAATAGTGGTGATAATATTTATAATGAATTGGAGGAAAACTCAACAAGAAGTCATATGTTCATCAAATTTTGCAGGAGCCTATAAAAGAGGCAGGCATCTTGGAGGGCCGCAATGGTATAAAAGAAACATGTTTGCAGGTAATGCAATTTTCTTTTTGTTGCCTTCTGTTGAAAATTGCATGATTGGAGTAAGTTATCATACTTTTCTTAAAGGCAGATAAAAACGTTTACTCTATTTTTTTCTGGGCTTGGTTTATTTTTATTCTCTTTCCCTAAACTATCCAAACTTCCGTTTAATGTAATTGTAATAATGGAGTATATTAAATATAAGGTAAGATCAGTAATTTAATTAATTTCTACAAAGTACCAAAAAATGTAGGTCAATGGGACTGAAATAGTACAATTCAGTAGTGAGGGAGTGGGATTGCCAAAGCAACTCGTAGAAGCTAAAATGTAAACTACTGAGTTAGAAAAGTAGCCAAAAACATAAACCTAGAATCAACATGGTAAACAACTACACATCATTATAAGTAGGTGAAAAATGAAAGGGGTAAGCTGCCCCCACAACCACACTGGAAATATCAGTGGAAGTAAAGGTTGGAGAAGATAAAAGATGTCTATGGTGTACTGTCAGCCACCGAGAAGTAGCCAATACACTTGTTGGATGTGCCCTCAGTGGAGGGAACAGGAAGGCAACGTCCTGACTGTGAAACCCTGGGAGGGGATCTGGAATGACCAAGACAGTCCTAATATTTGAGGCTGCTGAAGAGAACTTGGTGATGTCAGACTAATCTCCAGAATGTGGATGCTGAGAAACTGACCAGTGTTCAGAGCTGAAATGAGACCTGTGCAAAATGGGAACTTTGTATAAGGTGCATGGCATGGGGGCAGGTCTGCCGACTGAAGATTGAGAAATAGTCAATATTCAGTCGCCCTTGTATATAATATGCTTTGAGACACTTATTCAAAATACGCGCCATCACCTCATGCCCCGAAATATTTGCATGCTTTCCACACATATTCTTGACTACTGAACCTTCGAAAATCGGAGATTGTTACAGTTTGCAGGATTGCCCTTTTAAGCAAACTTCCTTAGATGAAAAATTTGCAAAATTATTTCTTTCTATCCTGTAGTGTTCCTGAGAAATTAGTTGTCCGAGAGACGAAGTAGCCTATCGATCCCCATAGGCTATAGTAGTTGATAAAGGGGAAAACCCCAAAATACCCAATGGCTGGGCAAGTTTTGGGGCAGCTGGGCAAAGAAACCCAAAGTTGGGGTTTTGAGTCAACCTCACTCAATCAATTAAGGAGAAAGATCCCCTCAAGGAAATCTATAAATACAAGAGGGTTGATTCCATTTGGATCATCATTGAATTGGATCATCTATCTCTGTTTTCTTGAGCCTGAGGCTTTGAGGGTTTTAAGACCCCTTTTCTCCTATCAATTTCGGTGGTGAAAGATTCCACCCTAGTTAGGTAATATTATTTTCTTATTTTCTCTCTTCTAACAAGCGAGAAACCAATCTATCTAATAACAGAGTCTGGTGGAGCAGCTGAAGGGACACCCAAATTTATTCAAGTTGAATGTATGCGAGTTGAAGTTGGCATATTTCCATGCCCTAGTACAGAGTGTGGACTCTCCCTCTAAGTCACCAAAATCTCTCTGTTCAGGTTTTTGAAAGTCAAGGCAACCTTCTATTATAATACTTCTCTGAGATCAAAGACAAAATTATAGTGTAGTCCCCTTATGGAATTGAATGCATTGGTTTAGGATCCACCTAGGTTAGTTCAGAGTGGCATTACATTAGCTTTGGTTGGAAGATGAGCACCAGATACCATAGGAGGATAGATTATGAGTGATTTTGCCATAGATCATGACATTATAAGATATGAGGGTGGTTCCGTTGTTTTCTGATAGAGTCAAACTCTGTAATCACCTTTTTCCAATATCCGGACCATTGTTTCCTAATGTCGTTTTTTGGGGAGGAACTCAAGCTCGGATCTCACATTCTATGCCTACCCTAGACACTCTTGAATGGATTACATCTTTATCCTTGGTGCTTCCAGGTTGATAAGGGCATCAAGAGATAGAATAAGTACAACAACATTCTAGTGCACATACTATTGAGGCATTAGGGGGTAGTGTAACCCTCAACCATGAGATCCATGAGGGGCTGTTGTATGAGAGCTTGAGATAGTTCACACCTAACCAACAAACAACCCCCTTCACTAGATCTTGGTGATGGGTTACCGCTTCTAGACAATTATAAACTTTCCAAGCCAGATGTAACTTCTACTCCTAGATTTTTATATAGAGATTCTTCCCTTTGACTTTGGATGGTAGGATAGTTTCACATTTGACTTTAGAGGAGGATCCCCTCTCTCTTTAGTTCGATGGAATTATGGTGGCCAACCATGTAGCAGGAATGAGCTGAGTGACGTGGAGGAGTTGACAGGGGTAAAGCAGGAGGGGATCCCTTCTGTTTTTCAAGGTGAGGATTATGCTTTTATGGTCGAGTCCGTGAGTTCTTATGAGGATACACTTGAGGAGCATGAGTGGTCGTGTGGTTATGTTGGCAGCAACCCGAATATGCATCCATATGAGGCGGAGGAGTATAATGAGCAACAGATTGTCTAGAGTACAAACTTGCTAGATGAGGGATTGATCACTTAGCATGGAGAGCACATATAGGAGCACAAGTCGGTTGAGGATGATGAGCCTTTTGGGGAGAGCTAGCTGGAGGATCATATTGAGCCCGTGATGGAGGAGGATGAGCAACCACCCTTGGGGTCAACCATTGATGAGGAGCAAATAGATGTACAAACAACTGGCAGGGTGGAAATATTTACAAACACTTGTCCTCTAGAGGTGCCAGAGTATGACAGGACAAATTTTGCAGGAGATTGGTGGGCTGGAGGAGCGTGGAGTTTCCTATCAAGCGAGGGAGACAACACATCCATCTTTGGGTCCACCCATTGATGAAGTGCAAACCGATGTAGTGGCGGCCAGCAAAGCTGCAACATTTTCAGGAAGCAACCCTCTCCAAGGGTACATAGACAAGGCTAGCAGCACAACTTGCCCACTTTTTTCCATTATAGGGAGAGGGACAAGATTTCTTTGACGGGTTTCGCTGGTTGACCGGGCAGAGCATCAGGAGTTGAGCATGGACTAGTATCAACCTAGTAGACTTATTCCTTGCATAGGGGTCCATACATTAGATTGGCGGGAGATCATGAGATGGTATCCTATTGATGGAGTATCATTTTTAGTCAGGAGCATTGTATTGTAGCATCCCTTAGATGTGAGGGATACTATACGCTCCAATTTGTAGCAGGGTGTAGGTCGGCCGCTCATCAATAATTCATCACAACATCAGGATGGTGAGGTTGACCTTGGTCTATGCCAAGGGTTGGATTTGAGAGAGGTGATGAGTTGGTACGGGGTTGTAGCAACATTCATAGCCAGAGCTATAGCACAACAGGAGCCACAGAGGCTTCATGCTTGTCCTTGGTGGCATTGGGACCCAGGAGGATATGTTGTTGGTAGGTCAAGTTAGAGTTTAGTCTGGGATCCGGGCATTGAGGGATCCGTTCTTGGTTGGATGGAACAGAGATATGGTATCACCTAGTGGTTTGTGTCGGACCCAGGTATTGATTCTCAGTTGCCAAGGACTACCATACTTGTTGACAGATATGGATTGCTTGAGGGCAAGCAATCTTGGGGCAGAGGATTTGTGATGTTCCTTTTTCTGGTGTTCCTGATGGATGGGCTATCAGGGTTGGAGGCAGGCAGGTCACAGGTGCTTAGGGGCTCTTGGAGATGTTTCATGGTGGGTTTGAGGAGTTTTTATGAGGTCCAATGGCATTCGCTTGGTATGATCCATCATCTGCACAATTTTATTTTCGATTTACTTCATCAACGAGCCCAAGGGCTCTTGGAGATGTTTCATGGGGATTTTGAGGAGTTTTTATGAGGTCCGATGGCATTCGATTGGTATGATTGATCATCCACATAATTTGCCTTTCGTTCTGTTGCATTTCGACAACTTTTGAAAAACTGAGTTATTAATGGGCCTAACTCAATTAATTACATCTAACGTGGCATTTCAGGAGGAATGTTTGGCATAGCACCTTAGTGTAATAGCTCTTTCGAACTAGAACGAGAAGATGTACATGATGGGATGGCTAGAAGAGATTTTCAGTGACCCGCGTAGGCATGATGGCTAATTTACCATTTTCCCACATTAAAAAGAATATTTGAATTAAGGGAACTGTGCTTAATGATTAAAATAATAATAAAACAAGAGCTTCTATAGGGGTGCATCAGATCTATAAAAAGAGGAGGAGGCCATTAGAGAACAACTTGGATTTGATATTTCTTCTTGTATGAGAGGTTGAGAATCCGATTCTCTACTTCATGGATAGCCCCAGGATGGAAACCCTCGGGTGTGCTAGTTGGTGTTGGATGAAAACCTAATACTCCTTAGGAAATTTCACTCAGAAATCTCATAGTGCTTCAATGGAGTTTGGAGAGAGCAGTTTTTCTATAGTCGGTTGCAACAGTCTTCTCACCTAGCCATCTACATCATTGCTAGAGCAATTCATCAGTTGGGTCAGAGATATTTTTCAGGTTTTGCTCTGCTCGCTTGGCAAGCTCAGGTTCCATTTTTCCTTCATGTTGATGTACTCTTTTTAGTGGATTAATAAAATGGCTTAGTGATTTTATCCACATCCATTAGTGTATTATTTGCTGGTTGTGTGTCTATTTACGCTTATTTTGCTGTTCAAGTTTATTTGTGGTATTTATAGTTCAAATTCCATTAGGGACATTACAGATAGATTCACACTAGGTAGAAAGTTGAAGTTCTATGAGAAGGAACCCCTGCGAGTTCATCTTGAGACGAAATTGGGACATCCATGAAGTAGAATATTATCATATTTCTAAAAATAACAAAGTATATAAGGTTTGCACCTGTGTAATTATTCCGAGGAATATTAATCTGCAATTCCAGAGCATTGAAGGAGGCCAATTCCAACCAAGACGAATTCCATCTCGAAGATTGTGTTTGCAATAAGACCAAAATTTATGAGGAATAAGTTGTTCTTGAATGAAGTACGAAGGGTAATCTGAGGCAATTAAAAAAGGGCGAAGCAGTTCCAGGATTCCCTGAAGTTCGCAGTGATACTGAACAAAATTGGGAGGGTTTTTTGAAGGAAGTTTAAGGCCAAAGAGGAGTTCGATACTCTGCTATTATTACACATAATATTTCGTTTTGGGCAATCCAAGTTTATGGAGGGTCAATGCTTGAGTTCCATAGTCCGCAAATGAAATTGTAACTAAAGATACGGCGTTCGTGGAGCCATTTTAAGTATTATTGGCTTGTCTTCTGTCAATCTATTATTATGTTCTATCAACATTTACCTTCATGTTTATGTGATTGCTAATTTGAAATGGGCTTATAAGAAAGATTGAAGTAAACTGCATTAAGCATAGAACATACCATGGTCATCTAAAACTAGCATGGTATCAGAGATGAGGTGAAGACAACGCCCAAGCAAGTGTGAAAAGCAATCATCGAAGAAGTTGAAAGGATCGGGATCAATGGCCTCCTCACCATACAAGGGTTTCAAATCCAATGATAAGATGACTGGCAAGTTTAACTATAATGCCTGGAAAATGTCTTTGACTTTGACATTGGAAGACTAAGATGTAATGGATTATGTGCAGGGGAAGATCCACGAGACTCCATCAAATGCACCGACTGCCACTAAGACAAAGTACAAGAGAGGGGAAGTCAAGGCGAAGAAGATCATTAGGGCTTCTATTCATAATCACTTGGTTGCTTATATCTCCGAGCTGGGCACGTTCAAAGAGATGTATGATAAGTTGGTTAGCATGTTCAAGGCTAGCAATGCTAATCAAGTTCTCTTTTTCAAGAACAAGTTGAAGAATATCAAAAAGGGAAAAGAAGAAACCATCCAATCTTATTTTATGAGGCTTATATAAATAAAAAATGATCTCATAACTATTGGAGAAGAAATAGTTGAACAAGAACTTGTTCTCATTGCTCTTGGAGGACTCTCCCGAGATTGGTATGTATTTAATACTGCTTCTTAATAATAATGTGATTCCTGATTTTGATGAATTGTTGACGAGATGCACTCAAGAGGAGACAAGGATGATGGAGAGAGACCATCCCTTGAATGGGAATGGAGGTGACCCTACTGCCTTCCCCGCTCATGCAAAGAAGAGGAACAATGGTGGTCTGAGAAATCAAAACAATGGAAGAGCGGGTCCCAAAGGAAGAAACGGAAGATGTTACACTTGTAACAAATGTGGTCGCTATGCAAGAGAATGCCCCAATAGAAGGGACTCTCCTAGAGATGATGACAACAACAACTTCAGGAGGACTGTAAATCAAAGGAACAACAGGTTCTAAGGAAAGAGGAAGGCTCCCTCTGATCGAAGTGGAAATGGGCAACCATTCAAGAGGTCAAGGGATTCCAGGTATGATGAATCTAATGTTGTTGATAAGAAAAATGAACATATTCTGATATCTACCCTCTTTGCTGCATCTCCTTCTGATATGCTCGACAATTGGTTGATTGATAGTGGTGCCTCAAGGCATTCACTAGATATAAGGAAGCCCTCTCTAATTTGATTGAAAAGGATACTGATTTGGAAATTATCCTTGGAGACACTGCAACCTATCCCGTGAAAGTGACAGGGATTGTGACCCTTTATCTAAATCAAGGTCAAGTCCTCCACTTGCAAGATGTGTTGTATGTACCTGACTTGAAGAAGGATCTAGTGTCTATCTCGGCAATGGAAGACAAAGGATTCAAGGTGGCATTCATCGATGGAAAGGTATGCATTTGGAAGAGGAACTTCAAAGAAGCGTTCACTCTTGGTTTTAGAGGTGATACACTCTATCAGTTTGGAGGAAGTCTGCTGGGGGCTATGGCATTAGAAGTTTGACACAACTCTTTAATCCGAGCTATGGCATCAGAGGTTTGCACACCTTCATTTCAAAGTCCTTCTTGAAGCAAGGAAGGTGGTGATAGGGATGCTCGATTTCAAAGATGATCATGAAGGTGTATGTCAGGGTTGTGCCGATGGAAAGCATACAAGTGGACCATTCCCCTCAAGTGTCACAAAGACATCTGATATTTTGCAATTGATACATTCTGATCTATCTGGTATGTTGCTCATAACATCCTTGGGAGGATGCTTATATTATATCACTTTTATAGATGACTTCTCCCACAAAACTTGGATATACTTTTTGAAGAAGAAGGACGAAGTATTCAAGTGGTTTTGTACCTTGAAGGCCTTGGTTGAAAATCGAACAAGGAGGAAGATCAAAATTTTGAGGACGGATAATGGGACCGAGTATGAGTCAGATGAATTCAATGACTATTGCAGGGAAGCTGGCATTAAGTGGGAGACCACCACTATGTATACTCTCGAGCAAAATGGTGTTGCTGAAAGGAAGAATAGAACCATTTTGGAAGTTGCCCGTGCCATGCTTTATGACCAAGGTCTTCCAAAGTTCCTATGGGGAGAAGCTACCATCACCACTGTGTATGTTCAAAATATATGCCCACATTTCGCATTGGACTCCAAAACTCTCGAAGAAGTCTTCTCTGGTAAGAAGCCCGATGTCTCTCATTTTAAAGTTTTTGGAAGTCCTGTTTATTTTCATGTACCGAAAGAAAAGAGGAGCAAGTTGGATACTTCTGCGAAGAAGGGAATGTTTGTGGGCTACAGTGAAACCTCAAAGGCATATAGAATCTATGTGCCTGGTCAAAGAGAAGTGGAGATATACCATGATGTCACCTTCGACGAAGATGTTGCCCTTAGGAAAGTTAGGAATATTCCTAGCTCAAAGGAAGACAAAGAAGAAGAAGAAGAAGCAGGGAAGCAAGATGAACCGATGCCCAATGTTGAAGGTCCGATGGATCCTATTGCTCCACCTCTTTCAAATAAAAGGAGACCCTCATGGCTTAGGGACACTCGCCAAGATGCTGAGAGACATATTGCTCCTAAGGGAACATTCCGAGAAAGTAAGAAGCCGAATAGGTACCCCAAGGGTACCTAGCAGCCATGAGCACCATTGTACAATATGAGCTTGAAACATTTGAAGAAGCCATGAAGCATCAAGTTTGAAAGGATGCTATGCACGAGGAATATGAGTCGATCATGAAGAATGATGTCTAGGATGTGGTCCCTAGACTGAAGGACAAATATTTTGTCACCTCGAAATGGCTCTACAAGATCAAGCATGGAGCTGATGGAAGTGCTAAAAAGTTCAAGGCAAAATTTGTTGCCCGAGGCTTCTCTCAAAAGGAAGGCATAGATTATGATGATATATTTGCATTTGTTACTCGCTATACCACCATCTGATCGATCATTGCCCTAGCTGCAACGCAAGGATAGAGTCTCCATCAGATGGACGTGAAGACTGCCTTTTTTACATGGTTCAATCAAGGAAGAGGTATCTGTGGAACAACCTCTGGGGTTTGAACTCCAAGATAGAGATACATATGCATGCAGGTTGAAGAAAGCTCTCTATGGGTTGAAGCAAGCACCCAGGGCTTGGTATGAGAGGATCGAAAGCTACTTGATGAACCTGGGTTTCTCTCGAAGTGATGCTGATCCAAACCTTTATTTTAAGGCTGATAAAGAAAAGCCTCTCATTCTGCTTCTCTACATGGACGATCTCTTCCTGACAGGTGCTGACCCTCTCATTCATCAGTGTAAGAGGGAGCTAGCTTCCGAGTTCGAGATGAAGGACCTAGGACTATGCACTATTTCCTAGGCTTGGAGGTCTGGCAAAAGGCAGGTGAGATTTTCCTTTGTCAAGGAAAATTTGCCTTGAAGCTGCTGGAGAGATTTGGGATGGTGGACTGCAAGTCCGTGACTACTCCGATGGAACTCAACTTTAAGAAGTTGTGTGGAAGTGCTGCTGGGCTTGAGTTGGGAAATCCCACTAGTATCGTCAACTCGTGGGAGCCTTGATGTTTGTAGTGAACTCACGTCTAGACATATGTTTTGCAAGGAACACATTGAGTCAATACATGGTCGAGCCTCCTTACATTCACTGGATTGGTGCCAAGAATCTCTTGAGATATCTTCGAGGCACAATCAACCATGGGCTGAGATACACTACCGGGAGTATGAGGTTCCATGGATATATCGATGCTGATTTGGCAGACAGTGTTGTGGATCGTAAGAGCACATCTAGATGTTGCTTCACTCTTGGTTCTACTTCGATATCTTGGATGAGCAGAAGCAGAGTTGCTTTGAGCACCGTCGAGGCTGAATACATTGCAACGAGTATGGCCTGTTGTGAAGCTATTTGGTTGAGAAAGCTCTTTAGTGAGTTGTTTGGACATGTGCTGGATACCACCGTGATCCTTTGTGATAACTAGAGTGGGATTCGTCTTTTTGAGAATCTCGCGTTCCACGACTGATCCAAGCATATTGATATTAGGTACCACTTTCTTTGGGACATGGTAAAACAAGGCACCGTAAGGCTCGATCACATTGGGATTGATGATCAGGTCGCAGATATTCTCATGAAGCCCCTAGGGAAGGTCAAATTCTTAACCTTCTGTGAGAAGCTTGGAATCATGGACAGATACTATTCTAAGGGTCCTGCCTGAGTTGGACTATGAGCTCTAGGAGCTCCAAGAGGCTTGGGGATAGCTTCTTGGAGCTATAAGCAACCGCAGGGCGAGGTTCACCTTACCTTGTTGGTGTGCTTCTTCCCCACCGTTATGATTCTGAGCTGGTTCACCTTCTCTTTGATCTCTGCCCCGCATGCATCCTACCCATGATTTCAGACTCATGGGAAGTACCTCTCATTTGGCCAATAAGATGGGAAATGTGGATAGAGACCGATGGACGTATCAGGGATTGTCGTACTCTCTATGTCTAGGGTGGGATGTGTCCAACACCTTGATTTGGGATCAAGTTTGATGAGGTTCTTACCTCTAAACTGACTTCGGGTTAGTATGTGACTCTCTTTAGTCCCATTGAGGTTTTAACCTAAGTTGACTTCAGGTCAGCAGAGTGTGATGTTTTTGTGACTCACTCTTGTTATGTGAAAAAGGGCCAACACAGCAGGTTACAACAAGATGACACAAGATTGCATGATGATGATGATAGTACACTATGGTATTGTATGACAGGATGTCACAGGTGGACAAATGGAGTTCTCCCTAGTTGAGAGGGTGTGTTAATTTTGGGCAACCAGGTCCAAACTCCATGTTTCATTGCTCATATGAGGATGATGATATTTTTATTGGATTCTTCTTTCGGAGGTGCAAGATTGATCTAAAGATCATCTTGTTTGGATGAGCAGAGATTATATTTTGAATTTATTTTCCACACATGTGCAAATTGTCAGGGTTGGCCAAAATTGTAATGTAGGCTCACAAGCCCCAAAAGATGTGTCACACACCCTCATTAATGGATATAAATTGGGGAGTCTTGATGCTCATTTGTTCATCATTTCATCACACACATTCCTCATCATTTGATTGGTTCATACAACCTAGAAGAGGCTTCTCTCTCTCCCACGTGTGAATCTGGATGCTGGAAATTTGCGGACTGTTTTTTGGGCTTTCTAGATAGCGTTGACTTTGGGTCAACCCTCAAGCTTTGACTTCGATTTGATTGCAGAAATTCTGATTTTTGTAGGCCACATTGAAGGGCACAAAAATCGAGGCTGAATGTTGACTTTGACCGCAACCCCTTGATCGCAACGTTGACCACCGTTGACCGCAGCGTTGACTGAAGTAGACTGTTTTGGAAGTTGCCTTTTGAGGTGTGTGTGACACTAAAGGAAGGCTGATCTTGTTTGTTTTTAACTAAACCTTCGGGAGGTTTGAAGAGCTGGCTTGGCCAACAAAAGTCTTTGCTGGCTAGGGCATCCTGTTGATTGCTGTAACAAACATTTCTCCCTATCTTTGCTGGACAAGAAGAATTACAAATTCTGCTTTATTATATTGGCTTGTCTTCTGTAAATCTATTATTATGTTCTATTAGCATTTACTTTCATGTTTATGTGATTTCTAATTTGAATTGGGCCTATAAGAAAGATTGCAGTAAACTGCATTAAGCATAGAACATACCATTGTTATCTAAAATTAACAGTTACTTTAGTCCCTGGAAGGAGCGAATAACTATAGTTTTAAAAATGAATGGTTTGTGGAATTTTGTGAACATAGATATCTAGGTTCCTTCAGATCCAAACCAAACAGTCGAGCACAATCAAAAGGATGTGAAAGTAGTGGGTATAATTTTGGATGGTTTGAGGGATCATATAATTCCTCACATATCGGGGAAGGACACAACATGTTAGATGTGGGTAGCCCTAACTGGTCTTTATTAGAGCACAAACGAAAATAGGAAGATAGTGTTGCGGGAAACATAAACAACATCAGGATGAACAACTCTGAGATTGTAAAATTTTACCTCATAAAGGTTCAACATGTTCGTGATAAGCTTTCAAATGTCACAAAGCATTGGACCACCTTTGTGGAATCGGAATCATGGCTAGGCAACAACTTATTGATTGGAGCTGGTCATGGGATGATTTCATCCAGAATGAGATCTGGGAGAATTCATTGGTTGGAGGATAACAAAGGAGTGGTTAGGAGAAAGAGGAGTTTGTTCTTGCTACATAAGCGAAAACGACAAAGGGAACACCACGCAGAATTAGAGTGTAGGTGGACCTTCATAGGGTAAAAAGGACAAGGACATGAGCAAAGTTAAGTGGTTTGCATGTCACAAGTTCAAACATTTCGCCAGTTAGTGCCAAACAAGAAGATGGGCAAGGGAAATACATCCACAACAACCATTGCACAAATGGATGAATACACTGAAAAGTTTGAGAAGAACTTTGTCGTGGTGTCATGTCTTTCGAGAACCATCTCGAGAGGTGTTTGGTTTGTGGATAACGGAGCTTCTCATCACATGACAAGATATTGAGACATTTTCACCAATGGGACCAAGGAGCCTAGATATCTAATTGTAGAACTTGGTGATAATGCCAAGTATACAGTGGAGGGCATTGGTAGCATTAAGTTTCAAATGGACTTAGTAGGTATAATGGAGGTGGAGGAAGTGTTATTATCAGGTTTGGGGAAGAATCTCCTATTGGTTTTGGCCATGGAGGAGAAAGGACTATAAATCAACTTCATGGGAGGTGAAGTGGCTATTGGGTTGAAAGGCGCCGATCCTCGCAAGAGGCGAGTATTTTGGAGAAGGGATAAGAATCGCTATTTGTTAAGAGGACAGTCGGTGAAGGCTCTTGTACATGAGAGTGACAACCAACTTTGGCACAAGAGGATGGGACTCATACACTACATCGCTCTTCCAATGTTATAGAGAATGGTTACAGGTTTTCAGGAGATTAGGGTGGAGCAAGAGAGAGTGTGCAATGGGTGTGCACTTGAAAAGAAAGCCAAGGCTACATTTCCTCATAGGTAGACCAGGTCCAAGGCAGTGTTGGAATTGGTGCATACAAACGTTTGTGGTCCTATGTTAGTGGAATCAATCACAAAATCATTGTATTTTGCGACATTCGTAGATGAATTGGCTAGGAAGACTTAGATCTACTTCTTGACGACCAAGGGTGAGATCTTCGGTTAGTTTTTGGAGTTTAAAGCTCTTGTGGAGAAACAAATCGGGAAGAAGATTAAGGTGTTGAGATTGGATAATGGGGGTGAGTATATCTCCATTGATTTCCAAGATTTTGTAAGGCAACAAGGATCAAGAAGGAGCTCACTGTACCTTAGAACCATCAACATAATGGGTTTGCTGAGAGGAAAAGCAGGACCATAATGGAGGCAACGAGGGAAATGATTTATGACCAAGAATTGCCTATGTTTTTGTGGGAAAAGGCCTGCAATTCAACTGTGTATATACATAAAAGGAGTTGTGATAGAGTAATGGAGGATATGAGTTCTGAGGAGATGTTCACAGGAGTGAAGCCAAAATTTCACAATCCTACTAAGAAAATTACTAAGTTCGATCTTTTGTTGGAAAGGGGCATAGTTGTGGGCTACAATTAGGTCTCAAAGGCTTACAGAGTTTGCATTCTAGGACAAAGCAGAGTTATCGTTAGTTAGGATGTCAAATTCTAGTAGGGTATGACCTTTAGGAGGTCTCATGATATGGAGCTAGAAGGGGTAGAGGGTCAGGAGCAAGAGGCTCCTAAGCTTTAGGATGGACCAACAACAAGCACATAGCCTATGGATATAGAGAAGAAGCGAGACGTTCCTTGAGGCTCTACTAGGAGAACGCCGAGATGGGCCATACAAACCTTGAGGGATGCTGAGGAGCATATGGAGGCTCCTAACAACACTTCTAGGCAGAGTAGAACATCAATGAGTTTTTCCAATTACATTGCCTTGTTAAGGAACATCAGTGAGTTCGAGCCTTATACTTTTGTGGTTGCATATGTGCAGGTTTGGAGGGATGCCACGATGGAGGAATATAGCTCCATCATGAGGAATGATGTGTGGGACATAATGTTGAGGCCCGACGATTTGTGAAAATCTGAAAATTACAGTGGGCACAAATTTCTAGAAATTTGCGTTTAATGCTGCAACATAAAATAGAGATAAGTACTGTGTTTATTTTATGTCCTTATTCTAAATTTCTCAAGCAATAAAATTCTATTTTGAAGACCGGTTTTCCCTAAGAGGCTGTGGGGTTTTTTCAGGGTCAACTTGACCAAAAATAAGTGTCTCATATATGTGAATGCTTGCTTAAAATATGTATTAATTACCAACAGATAGGAAAGTGAAAAATACTGGAAGTACTCTTTTAATGTTTGCAATAAATGCATTATGAATTTATATCAACATGTCAAAACATATGGGTTGGGTCTAAACAAACAGATGCAAACTCGTAAACTGGGTTAAGGGTGCAGATCATAAATTTTCTACACAATAGAAAATCCCTAGCAATATTTCGTCACATGAAAAACCATAAACGATATGCAATAATTGTTGGAAATACTGAGAGGGGGGTGAATCAGTATTTCTTTTCAATTGTTATTTTATCAGTTAGATCACTTATATTTAGAACACAAAATGAACAATGATGGAATATATATTTATATTAATTTCTACTTTACAATAAGTAAAGTACAATAATGATATAGGGCTCCAACCCTAGATGAAGACTCCAATCTTCCAAGCTCCAACCTGTATTGTGCCAAGCACCGACTTGGTCTTTCCAAGGCTCCAACCTTGTCAATTTGAGGCACCAACCTCTAGGGCTCCAACCCTATATCTGGTATAGGCTCCAACTTGGTCTCTTGAGGACTCCTATCCTCTAGGGCTTCAACCCTATCTTCCAAGGCACCAACCTCTTGGGCTCCAACCCTTGCTTTACTTCGTCAAGATATATTTGGTTATATTTCACAGCTCCCAATGTCTTCTTCAACAAGCCCTGCCAATTTTTGCTTAGTCTTCACTTTAGTCTCCACGTTACATTATCAATGACAAATTTGATCTCTTAGAACGTGTCACCACTGCTCTTCATGTTACCCAAACAATTTCTCCAAGGTTACCTCATGATGGCTTCAACGCATCATGATCTCCAAGGGTGTCTCCAAGACTTCAATCAATGCTTGGCGATGCCTCAAGATGTCTTCAATCAGTTGTCCCAAGAAATGTCTTCAATAGGTTGCTCAAGAATATCCCAAGTCTACTCCAATTCTTCTTCAAGATGTATACCAAAATTTCCAACAAGAAGTCTGCACCAAGATATTAAAATCCTCTTCAAAGGTTTCTCTAATTAGTCTTCAAATATGCCAGATGTTCTTCAAGGCTGCTTCAGCAAAACTTCTGCTTTAATAATCTCCCTTGATCCCAAAATACTGTCCTCAATAAGTTGCTCTTCAAGACCTGCTTCAAGAAGTCTTCAAAGCAATTTCTGATGTACTGCTCTCAAACAATGCTCAAATCAGCTATACCAAGATTAGACTTCAAAGCAAGTCTTCACAAGTTCAAAAATAATCCTTCAATTTGTCATAATGACAATGTTCCGAAGTAGCTGTCAACCCAAGTTTGTTCCTAGCTGCTTCTACGACAGTTTCAAGATGTCCACACCATACTGCTCTAAGGCTTCTAGTTTTTGTCCAAAAAATGACTTCAAGAATGCTCTAACAACCTGCTACAATAAGCCTTCAAAATATGCTTCAAGAGGTCACCAACTATGCTGGTCCTTTCCAAACAAGTCTTAAAAGGTTTCTAACAAGACTAAGTCTGCTACAGCAACAAATTCCAACAACTGCTACAAGAAATTTTCAAGGCTGCTCCTTAAGTTTGCTCTCAAAGGTATCAGTAGGCTGCTCCAAAAAGTCTCCAATAGTCTGCCCTCAAAGGATGCTCAATTACCAACTACAGTTTTCAACAAATTATGATCAATCTGCAAGGTTGAACTTCAAAGGCACAAGTCTGAATTTCTCACAGATCTGAACTACTGTGCCATATCTACAAATGTTGCAGATGAATACCTCAGGTTATGCACAAGTCTGAACTTAAAGTTTGAAAAACGAGCTCCTGTAGCCTGTCACAATTCTTCGAGAATGCCTTGCATTAGAGGAGCATTTGGCATTTGGGAGGATGGTGTCGAGTCCTAGGTAGCATGGGGAAATGTGCCCTAATATGAATATGGAAACCTCATAAACCAGAAACTTTTCCCTAAAACATAATGGAAAACACTTTCTAAATGCTGTAAAGTTGGTTCCTAAACTAAACACGAAAGCACTTTCTAATGATAGATAAAGTTTGCTAAAGATGGCCTAGACATGCTCTGTCGTCTAAATCCAAGAAAGCACTCAAATGATAGCACATGCAAAGTTGGAGCATGCATGTGCCTAATTTACGTAGCTGCTCTTTAGAGCCTCCTTTGCTGTTTGTTCATTCCTATGGCTAGGAATATTTGTGTAGGAGTTTCATGCAATGTTCCACAGGGAAGTGTCCCTTAGGGTGGGGGCAGAGGGGTTGGGAGGTGCACTCCCCATGTTTCCAATGTTCTCGAGACGTGGGGACGCCTGGGGAAACGTTTCCCCACTCCCCATTTTTGAGCAAACTCAGGGAGATGTAGGGGGAAACATTTCCTCAAAGTGGGGGACATGTTTTCCTAAAAAAAGTGTTTGTGCATGCTCCCTCGCGAAATGAACTTGGCTTCCTGCTTGAATTTTCCTTGAAAACAATAATTTATGTGTGGTGAAGCCTAATATTGAACCCTACGGCTCTACTAATGCTATGTAATTAAGGTAATGTTAAATTCTTAAAGTTAAAAGATGAAAATGAAAGATAAAAGAAAGTGTAAAAGGAGTAAAAGTAACATTCTCCTTTATCTTTCATTTTCATCCTTTTACTTAAATTTTTAACATTAACATTACCTTTCAAAATTTGACAGACTAAATGTTCTTGAGACTGGGGAAACGTTTCCCCACTCCCCATTTTTGAGCAAACTCGGGGAGATGTAGGGGGAAACATTTCCCCAATGTGGGGGACATGTTTTCCTAAAAAAAGTGTTTGTGCATGCCCCCTCGCAAAAAGAACTTGGCTTCCTGCTTGAATTTTGCTTGAAAACAATAATTTGTGTGTGGGGAAGCCTAATATTCAACCCTACGGCTCTACTAATGCTATGTAATTAAGGTAATGTTAAATTCTTAAAGTTAAAAGATGAAAATGAAAGATAAAAGAAAGTGTAAAAGGAGTAAAAGTGACATTCTCCTTTATCTTTCATTTTCATCCCTTTACTTAAATGTTTAACATTAACATTACCTTTCAAAATCTGACAGACTAAATGTTCTCGAGACGTGGGGACGCCTGGGGAAACGTTTCCCCACTCCCCATTTTTGAGCAAACTCGGGGAGATGTAGGGGGAAACATTTCCCCAATGTGGGGGACATGTTTTCCTAAAAAAAGTGTTTGTGCATGCCCCCTCGCAAAAAGAACTTGGCTTCCTGCTTGAATTTTGCTTGAATACAATAATTTATGTGTGGGGAAGCCTAATATTCAACCCTACGGCTCTACTAATGCTATGTAATTAAGGTAATGTTAAATTCTTAAAGTTAAAAGATGAAAATGAAAGATAAAAGAAAGTGTAAAAGGAGTAAAAGTGACATTCTCCTTTATCTTTCATTTTCATCCTTTTACTTAAATTTTTAACATTAACACTACCTTTCAAAATCTGACAGACTAAATAGTTTTCAGGTTTTCAGGATTTGGGTGATCGCAATGTTTCCATTGGATTCTATCATGCATGAAGGTATGGAACTAACATTTAATCAAGAGCACCAAGCCCTCTATGTACTTAAATGTTGGTGGTGTTGATCATTGAACTCCTTTGCCATGACCGTAGTAAAATTTTACCTATCACTCATGAAAAAACTTGAGTTGACATGTTAAGTTTTTTCTATTTTATTTTTATTCTTAGATGGTATTGATGATGAGGATCACAATATACACAATGATTTTGATAATATGTAGCTATTTGTTGCAACATGGATTATTTTGGACTATAGAGGCCATCTTGAGCCTCTTTGTTGATGTATTTTTAGTTCAAATATGGGTTGCACTTGATGCTATTTTGGTTATATGCACCCTTTTAATATATATGAGAAATCTTGCATGTTTGTGTATAGTGGTTTGGATTCATATGGATGCACATGAATATTACGTTTTGTTTTGTTTTTTATTTATTTATCAAAATTTGAATATATATGTATTTTTTGGTCGACCGATTTTTTCCAGTTCCCAGTTTTGGGTTCGACCGATTCAATTGCCGGCCTGGTTCTGATAACATTGGTTCATTGACAATTGTTAATTTATAGTTTTAATTTTTGAGTCTTGACTCTAGATAGTGATGACGTTAGACCAAGTCTTTGACTCGTCACTTTTTACTATTTTTGAGTTTGAGTAATTTCAATTTACTATTCCAGTCTTAAGACTTTAGTATCTACTTTTTTGCTTAGTAGAAATCAGATTCTAGAATAATGAATGATGAGTTTAAATCAATGTGTACAATATTTTACTATTTTTTTTTCATTGAGTCATTTATGATGTATGAATCAATGTATTTGATTAATGAATTCGGATTTGAATCATGTATGTACACACACACACATACCCCAACGTCTGCCTCGCCCCCCTGAATTTCCCTAAAATTTGGGGATGCTCTCACTCGTCCCCCTGGTGTGTCTCCCAATTCTATTGTCCCCCTGTCCCGGAAACTTGGTGGAACATGGGTTTCATGGCTGTTAGTCAACTGCTGAAGGAGAAATTCGTTCTGAACAACAGGTAAACTCTTGACAAATAGACGGTGAACAAGTGCAAAAGAAAATTGAAATATTAAATGATATGATATAATCCACTTTGTTTGCACCTTGTATGGCACGAAAGTGTCTTGGATCATGTAATTTTTATATGGATGTTGCAGTTTGTACTTCGCATATTTATAATATATAATGATTGTATTTTCGTAAATATATTTATATTTATATTTTTCTCTAAATTATGGAGTTCTGTCCAGCTGTCATCAAACCTTGTCTCCCCAAACTTGGAGTATTGCTCCATGGAGTGTTGGTTCACAGGACGGATGTGATATTTAAACCTTTTAGAGGTTTACATTTCATAACAAGATTGAATAATATTGCTGTGATGTGAAAAGTGTGTGGTTGCTTAAATTTTATACACCAGTGAGCGCGCACACGCACAGACATATATATTCTCCCTGAATTATGGGGTTCTCTCCAGCTGTCATCAAACCAAATCTCCTCAGACTTGGAGTTAAGCTCCATGGAGCATTGATTAACAGGACAGATGTGATATTTAAACCTTGTAGAGGTTTACATTTCATAAGATGATTGAGTAATATTGCTGCAATGTGAAAGTGTGTGGTTGTTTATATGTCAGTGAGCAGTTCATCATTATGTTATGTAGCTTTTATTTTTACTTTTTTGATATCTGTTCTGACCCTCATTATACTTATTTAATAAATTTAGTTTAGATTAATTGGCTAATCAAAAGGCTTGTTTATGTTTCGCAGCATGCTGCAAGATATCTTGCAGATCAGGAGTGGGTCAAAAGTGATTCCCTTAAGACCATAGAGAACACAGCGGTAAAGTGACTTCAAATTTGTTATAAGCTTGTATGAAAATGGTGGTTCTATTTCATTTCAGTTTTTCTTTTCATTTCCAAAGTCCTTATTTGGATACTTTATAACTGTTCGTCTGATATTTCCAGTTTATTGTTGTTCCTCTCGCAGATACCGATTATCATGCTTGTAGTGAAAGTTCCCGCACAAAATTGCAGTAGAAATGAAGATTGCACTGAATCACACATCAGCAGAGATGGACCCAGGGAGGGAAAAGAGGAAGGAAATATGCTTATTAATGTGGAGTCCAAAGATTCCTTGGTTACTGTTAGTTCTGGTTCACCTGCTTGTGAAAGCAGGGAAATATCATGGGGTTATAAAGATAATCGTGAGTCAGTACGCCTAGATATCAGCTTTGAATCATCATCACATACTGGACTCCGAACTGCTAATCTGGTGGGTTCCATACTGTATCCTGTTTGGTCGTTTTCTTTGACAAATGAAGTTTCTACTTTTGTTTTTGGAATGGCACTTATCAAGCTCTCTTTGGCAGACAAGAAGCGAGATACTGAAGATTTATACTGAAGATATCTGCTTTATATAACTCATCCCAACATGCTTCTTATCATCACTCTTTTTTGACTGTCGGTGCTTTCCAGAAGAAAAAGAGTAGAAGACTTATCTTGGTCATACATACAAAAGATTTTATTTTAAAATGCCTATAAATCTTGAATAACGTAGAAATCTGTTACTGCTCTGAGCAATAATGGAAGCCTTTTCGATGGTTTTCCTTGTGGTCTTCTGATGGAGGTTGCATACAATAACATTTTCATAAACCTACAGTACAGCAGTAATGGGTTTACGAATTTACACAGTAGGAATTGTTGCCTCAAAATCTAGTAGGTCTTTTGAGGGGAGCTCACAAGACAAAAACTAGACCAAGGGACAACAGTGTGAGGTGTGGTCTACCGTCATCGCAACCAATACCTCCTACTCTTTAGTGGTCTTTTACCACAACGGAGGCTTTTCTGTATCAGGTCACCTAAAAGGTGTATCTAGTCCAAGGGGTAAAGGTGACAAAATAGGCCTTGCTCTTCTTAGTAACAAGGATCAGCTAGCACAATTAGGACAATGCTCATCCTGCAAAAGGCTTAGTTAGGGCACAATGTGGCCTAGGGTTATAGAATAAGCAAGGTCAATGGGCTTATCTAGGATCACAGGGCCAAGAAAAGGCTTGAAATGAATAGGCATGATCGATTTATGGCAAAATAAGTTTTCAAGCCTCAAGTTGAAGCCCAGGGCAAAGGATGTTAGCCCTAAAATGGAGAAATTAGCCATAGGAAAAGGTTGATTTTTAGGCAAATGCCTGACAACCAAGTTTTGAATCCCACCACAAGGCAACTCTCTCTACCTTAGTTGAAATTTATGCCATAACCCTAGCTAGCAGCTTTCTCTAAGAGGTCAGAATTAAGGTTAGCGTAGAAAAGTGCATGTTTATAAATTTTTTTGGTGTGATCAATAACATGACCAAGGCCAATGCCTTGACCTTGGGTGATGGAGTCTATGGGATTCCAAACTTAGGTAAAAATACTAAACTTTAGGGAAATATTAAACTCTAGGTTTCAAACCCTAGCTATCATTTTTGTGGGGGAGCAAAGTTAATCTGGGGAGCTAGTTGAATGATTGACTCATGGGATTGTCATAGAAATTCTACAGTGGGTAATACGATACTATTGCTAAGGTTCCATAGAATAATTTTCAACAATAATAAGCACATAGAAACCCTAGACAATTAACCATTCCATACAACATCCACAAAATATAATATCTATATCAAACACAAGGAAAACTTACAAAATAGAATGCACGAGTCAATCCTTTATTGCGCCAAAGTGACATCTCCAATACTAAAGAATAGTTCCATATGCAAAAATCCTCAATAGATCACATTTCCACAAGATACAAGGTGAATTTCAGCTAGGTTGGAATCTCTAAGACGACCGAAATTGATCCCAAGTGATGATGAACATGAAATATGGGTAACCTCTATTTATATGAGGTTTATCTCACCTTATTTAGTCTTTGGAGCCCCTAAAATCAAGTTTAACATTAAATGACCTTGTGTTACAAATTGATCCGTTAGCTAATAACAAAATAGACCAAATTAGCCCTCACATGTGAGCCATAGCCTCTCTAAATGCTGACATCATGCCCAATTAGGGCTCAAGATGCCATGTCAGAGTGTGTTAGGGTGCCAAAATATGTCTAGATGCCTGGATGATCCAAAATTTGAGGGATGGACCTTAAATCTACCTCACTACCTCCTCTAGGGTACCAAGTGTAGTTGGGGTGCCATCAAGTTGTCTCCATGGGTCTCCAACTATCAAATAAGGCCTCCTTCTCTATAGTGTTTGGGATTCGTCTGGTGCAGCAAGCCCTCCCTAGTCTCTTAATGGGAGACCATTCTCATCTGGGCTATGAATGAACTCTTGCCCATCAGGTTATGTCAAGGCCAGCCTGGGGCCATATTGGGTCTAGTGGTGTCATCATGAGTAATCCTCAAATCTAGGTCAAAGTTGACGAACGTCTTGGGTCTTGGAGGTACGTTGGGACCTATCATCTGCTAATGTTGTCAGGAGGCTCCAGTATCTCAATGTTGCATTTGCTTACGCCATGTACTTTGAAAGAACTGGGTACCTGCACTTCAAGGTGTTGCCGATTCTTTGGAGATTGTCACTGGTCTTCTAGATTTCAATATTGAGTAGTAGGTCATACTCAGAGGGTTGCCAAGGTTGCTTTTGCAAGCAACAAGAGTAGGTCTAAGGGGTTCTTGTATCTTATACATCGAAATGTTTGTGGATTGATGTCAATGGCATATGTGCAAGGAGCATTGTATTATGTGGCTTTCATTGATGACTTCTCTAGGAAGACAGGGATCCACTTCATGAAGACCAAGGATGAGGTATTTAGTTGGTTTTAGGAGTTCAGGGCTCTGGAAAACCAGATAGGAAGCAAGTTAAAGGACTTGAGGTCAGGCAGTGGGGGTGAATACACTTCTTGTGACTTCAAGGATTTATGCAATGAGGTATGAGGGATTAAGATGGTTTGATAGTCTCGTACAACCCACATTGGAATGAGGTTGCAGAGAGAAATAACCCATCCATTATCAATTCTGCCAAGGCTGTGATAAATGGCTAGGATTCTCCTATGTTCCTTTGGGTAGAGGCATGTAGCGCGATAGTATATGTGCATAACAAAAGTCCTCAGGGGATACTGGAGGAAAAGACTCCAGAGGAAGCTTTCAATGGGGTGAAGCCAGAGATAGGACATTTGAGGGTCTTTGGTTGTCTAGCATACATGCATGTGCCTATGGAGATAAGGACAAAGTTGGAACCTTCAGGAGAGAAGGGCATATTTTGTGGGGCACATTGAGACTTGAAAGGCTTACAAGATCTTTATTTTAGCGCAAATGAAGACAATTGTGAGCAGAGATGTGAAGTTTGAGGAGAATTTGGCATCTAGGAAGTCTCATGAGCTACCACCAGTGACAGAGAATGAGTTGCAAGAGGCTCTGGAGGGTGAGCATGGTGCAAAGGCTTCTAGTTCAGGGAGCCAATGTTCAAGTGGGGAGGAGGAGTTAGTAGCTCCTAGTTTTTTTAGGAGACCCAAGTGGTCTATGCAGGCATTGAAGGATGCTCAGGAGCATGCTGAGGCTCCTATGATCACATTCAGGGAAAGGAGGCCTTCGAAGAAGTTTTTGATCTTTATGGAACTAATGAATTAGATAATTGAAGACCCAACAATCCAACAAGTTTGGATGAATGCCATGGGGAAGGATGATGGATGGGACATTGTGCCATGATTGGAGGGAAAACCAGTTCTAGGCAGTTATTCAAGAAGTTCGTTCCCCACTACGAGGGAGTGTTGATGCTCGTAGAATTGGTCAAGAACTTTTGCATAGGTCTAAATTTCTAGACATCTGGAAGTCATTCAAAGCCTTCAACCTTAGCAAATTATTTTCATTAAAGGATTAATTAAGAGGTGTGTTGATGTTTGTAGCATCAGATAGGGAACTTTCGTAGAGGCATCTAGACATGTGGAAGTCATCCAAAGCCTTCAAGCTTAAGAAATTCATTTTAACTAAAGGATTAATTAAGTGGGGAATGTTGATGTTTGTAGCATCGAATACGAACTTCCACACATGTCTATGTCTCCAGATGTGTGGAATTTGTCCAAAGCCTTCGACCTTAGCAAATCCATTTTAATTAGTGGATTAATTAAGCAGGAGTGTTGATGTTTGTAGCATCATATAAGAACTTCCACACAGGTTGAAGTATCTCAATGTGTCGAAGTTGTCCAAAGCCTTCAACCTTAAAAAATTCATTTAAATTAAAGTATTAATTAAGAGGGAGTGTTAATGTTCGTGACATCAAACAATAACTTTCACACAGGTCTAAGTGTCTAGACATGTTGAAGTTGTCCAAATCCTTCATCCTTAGAAAATTTATTTTAATTAAAGTGTTTTTTATAAAAAATGAGCTTAATATGATGAAATGCAAAGGCTTTTGCACTAAGTCACATGACACGGGGATTCGGGATTCGATGGACATGTGGATTTGAGAATCGGATTCGGGACACGGAGACCCCCGGAATAGGACACGTCCAGATACGTTATATATATATTAAAAATTAGATATTTTTTACACAAATTCATACAAATTCATTGATTCAAACATAGATTTAAGATCTTAGATACTCATACATGATACATTGATAGTAGATACATAATACAATTGTCAATCATACATATAACAATTTACAAATTTACTCAGAAAGACAAGATAGTAAGATACTGTAGTTTTCTCATTAAGTCATCAAAATCAAAATGTGTTACATAAGTACACTGCCAATAGCAAATAGAAATAGAAAATACAAAACAACTACAGTCTACAAGACTACAAGCCTGAAGCCTCAATGAGTCAGAGTCATCAATCCTCATCATCATAATCAACATCACTATCCTCATCTTGATCATCATGCTCACCACTACTCTCCTCTGCTGCATCCTACTCCTCTGTCATCTTTGCATCTGCTAGTGTGGAGGATGACACCTCTATTGTATCGCCATCATCAAATGTGATAGGCTCTAGCACTGGCGCATTGAGATCCAAGTTGGCCAATGCCAACTCAACACTGCTGTCTAGACCCATATCATCAAGAAAGAACATCCCACATCTTTGTCTTTCCCTTCAACCAATCTTCCTTCTGCCTGTAGATGAGACGAAGGTTGGTGTGCACATACACCATTGTCTCTACCCTGGACTGCTCAACCCTGCTCTTCTTCACACTATACAAATTCTCATATGTGCTCCAATTCCTCTCGCAACAAGAGGATGAAGTCACCTGAGAGAGGAGCCTCATGGCTAAATGCTGTAGAGGAGGGCTTGTTGCCTTATGAGTTGCCCACCAAGAATATGGCTTCTTAGACCCCTTGTCTCGAATCACATCATAGCCTGAAAATAGCCCAATGCCAGTGGAAAACTCTGCAAAGGCATCCTCCACCTCATCAAGGGATGCCCTCTCCTGAAAAATCCTCTTGAATGCATCTTTCCTCCCCTATGAGATTTCACCATCCATGTTAGGAGGGAATCTTTGGGAAGGTCCACCATGCAGCCACTCATGGCTATAGTATTTTGGGTTCAAGGAGTGAGCCAAACAATGTAAAGGTGTGCAATTCTTGTCCCATCTGCCGACAAGAAGATCCTGTATGCTGGTGAAGAAGGCCTTTGGTGATGTCTCATACTCTGGGCACTGACTCTGTAAAACAATGGTCCTCACAGACTCAATCATGGAATCCCGTCCCTCATAAACCTCTTGTAGGATAGATTGGTCTGTATCTGCAATTCGAAGCAAGGAAATGATAGGCTCCATGATCTGAATAACTAGATCTACCTTCTCCGACCAAATATCATCCAACACTATGTCCTTCACTTTCTTTGAGGCTGCTTGATCCGCCTTTCTCCAAAAAGACCAAAACTCTGAAATAACCATGGCCCCAAGAGCAGTCTTGACCTCCCTCAACCTCTTCAACATGATGAATGAAGAGGCAAACCGTGTATCCACAATCTTCAACAATGATAGATTGGTGTACTCCTTGTAGATAGTGAGGGCATTTGTATGGTTTTGTACAAAGTTGCGGATATGCTGTGCATCCTCAATAGTGGCTCCAATCCAAAGCACATCAGAGGCAATAGATTTCAGTGCCAAGTTCAATGAATGGACAATGCAAGGTGTCCAAAATATTTGTGGATATTTTGCTTCCACAATCATGCCAGCAGGCTTGCAAATAGGTGCATTATCTGTAATGATTTGCACACAAGAATCGACACCTACATCTTCAATAATTTTAATAAATAACTCACCCATATATTGTGCATCCTTGTACTGTACAAGTGCATCCACTGATTTCAAGAAAATTGGACCATTCAAGGATGACACCATGAAGTTGATGAGTGGGTGGCGTGCTGGATCTGTCCATCCATCAGAAACAATGCTAACCCCAGATGTTGGCCATGCTAATTTAATACGGTCAAGCATTTTGTCCACCTCTTTCTTTGCCTTTGTCAACAATGTAGTTCTGAGCTTGTCTGACCCAGGAGGCAGTGAGGCACACACCCTGATGGAGCCCCATGACTAAGAGCTCGACACATCTCAATAAATAGAGGTGACCGTGCAACATTAAAGGATATGAAGTTCTGATAGGAAAAAAATGCAATGGTGAGATCAAGCTCTTCCCTCTTCTCTTTTTGAAAAATCTTGTCCATTGGGCAACTGTAGTTGCCTTTCCCTTTGCTGATTGTCCCCTACTAAAACTCTCAAAAGGGAACTTGTTGCTGCTTTTCCTTAAAAATGGAAGGGGGTCATCATTCTTGTTTTGTTTTGATTTTGATGCCATAGTGGCCGCACCAACAAATTGCTCTTTCTTCAATTCCTTCCTCTGTGGTGATTCAACTGCTATACAAGTTGTAATGCCACAACCTGGCAAAGTCAACAAATGAGCTTTCACACGGAAATATGTGCTAGTGAAATGGGAGTTGCAAAAATTGCATTTCCATGAAACATTGCCTCCTACCTTTGCCTTGCTGTCTGGCCCTGCCTCTCTTGTCACATATTTCCACAATGGGTATTTGGGGTCATGAGTTTGTTTTCCCTGAACGTTTGAAGCTGTTGTTGCAGCGCCATTTCCAATAGATGGAATACTTGCAGACCCTGATGAAATAGGGACAGGAGGGGCATCTCCAATGGGGACATTCTTCCCCTTTCTTTGCCCCTGTCTTGCTGCCCTTGATTGAGCCATGAATACTGTAAAAAATAAACTAAAATGACCAAATATATAAAACATATGCACATGCAAACACTAACAACAAACTGAATGCAAAAACATAGAGGGACTGTGAACTTACTGGATGCTCAAATCTCTTTGAAAAAACTCCCTTTCTCCTTGCTAACCCTTGCTCCTTGCTTACTTCCCAAACAAACTACTGTGAGAAAGAATGGTTGAAACCTCACTTTTATAACTTAAAACTCACACTTTTTCGTTGGCTGAATCTGGCTATATGGGATTCGATTGTGTCCGTATAGGACACAATTGGGATTCGACGTGTCCTGTACGGACACGATCGAATCCTGTGAAATGGGTACGAATCCATATGTATTGTATCCGATACAACGAATTTGGGACTCATGGGCCCCACCCTATGAATCCGGTTTCTTAGCTTTTGCATTAGTGAATTAAATGAATCTTAACCGTTGATCTCAAGTGAAGTGAGGTCTAATGGCAACTGTGAAAATGCACTAATGCAAAAATCCTACTGTAGTATCTTGGTTAACTTCTCTTACTTGTGATTAAATTATACAAGTTATTTCCAGAAAATATTCAGAAAATACTGAAGTAAACACAACTAACGGCCTACACATATACAGATCATTTACTGAATAATATGCTCATTCAAACAAAGTGAGACACATATTTTTCGGACAATAGTCCCTGGAAAAACCTAATGCGGGAAAACCGGTGCAAGAGATATGAGGGTTTATTATTATTATGTAGAATCTGAGTACAACAAATCTTGACACCCAACTGGTTAACCCGACAGAGAAAATAATAGATCTGCAGTAGAACCTGCTGTTTTGAGACCAAAAGCTAACTGATCCACACCCTCAAATGATAAAAAAATAGGTAGAGCCCTTACAACAAAAGTGGAGGCTTTGCCATATTTTTGAGAACAAATTACAGGATCTGAAAAGTAGCAGCAATGGGTTATTGTTCTCAACTGTACGAGTAGCAACACACAACAATAATTGAGAGGAAGGTTGTACGGGTTGCACTTGGGCATACGTAGGCCGAGAAACCGAACACAAGTCATACAAGGTAGGGGGAGGCTGTACTCGACCCAAGGAGACCAGCATAAGCCGAGGGTGTTGAAGGTTTTTACTAGGCTATAGAAGGGCCATATAGAGCAACAAATGCATATTGGATATCTTCAGGGGCATATTTTCCAAGTTCTAAATTGTTATAATTATTTCCATTTTTCTCTGTGGTCCATTTTTCCAATAACAGAGGCCTTGTATTTTGAGATATTATTTTAATGAACAACATATTTGAAGGCCAAAAATATTTTGTGTGAATGTATGAAATTGGTGTCTAATTTTCTTGTGCTAAAATTTATTTTGTTTACTGGTTAAAATCCCAACAATGTAGTTTATTCAATAACGTTGCAATTTAATTAATTCACATCAAGGGAATTACTAGAAATACTTTGCATGTCTATTGGGGTTAAGGAAATTTAACATGATAACTGTAAATTGGTTTGACACTTGGTTTGATTGGTTTTAGTGGGATCCTTACGAAAATATCTTACATTTGATGGGGATTCTCTTCCATTTATTTTCGAGGAACTAAGGAGCTTCAATCAAGAGTTGGCTTTGTTCCTAAGAGTTAACCCTGGTGCATTCCATCATTAGGTTGTGTAGCTCCTTGTGGGGCCTAGGATTAAATGCTAGCACTTCTAACTTATGTTGGTTGAGATATAGTCACCTTGAAAATTGATTTACTTATTTGCTCAATGAAGTAATATCAGAAGCATTACACACACACATATATTATCGTATATCTTAATATAATGGTTTTTCTCTTCAGAGTCGACCTTAGTGGATTCCATTGTGATGTTGAGTGCTGCCTTATAGGGCTATGGACTCATATGCTAGTTATCCTTTTGTCTTCTATAGGTGATTTTCTTGATAGCCTTGTTCTAATCACCTTGAATATTGGTGTAATTTGTTTTTGCCGCTAGGATATGTATGTATGTATTTTCCCAAGGAAAACTTCGTGAAATCTTGGGATCCTCATGAGATCCTTTTGACAAGCAAATGTGTTAATCTGAGAAAGGTACAAAAAAACCAATAGGTAGTGATGTGACGATCATAAAAGAAAAATTGCTTTGATTTGAGGGTAGTAAATCAACCTCAATGAAAGTAGGAAAAAAGGGAATATTTCCTTTCCTTAATCAAAATAAAATTATAGGATATAGTAAGTAGATTATTGCTTATATATAGATTATTCTATTTAAATTATATTTTAGTGGTGTCTAGATGTTGATATAAAAGAAAACAAAAGTCTGTAAAATTCAAGTTCAAGTAGTAAGGGTACTATGAATCCAAAATACTTAGTCAAAACGAAGGCATCCATGACAAAAATTTCAGAGTTTGATATGTAATATAATAAATGGAGCACATTCTTGCTCAACAAAGTCAGAAATTATTTCAAGATGTATCCACCAAGGAATGGAAAAAAACAAATCATAATTTTCTCAAGGTATTTAGAACAATTTATATATGATTAGCTTATGCTATTTGATAGAGTCTAGAGAATTGTTGATAGATTCGCTTGGGCAGACTCAACATATGATACATGTTCTAAAGCACCCTCAAGACCTAGGACATTGGTCTACTTTGACCCAACAAAGAAGATTCTAGATGATTTCACCACTGGACCTAGCATGCCCTAGGATGGCCTTGACATAACTTGATGGGCCGTGCTTGATTTAGAGCCTAGATGAGGGTGGTCTTCCATGAGAAATTAGGGAGAGCTTGTTGCAGTCGATAGAGACCTAACACTATAGAGAGGAGGCCCTGTTTTGATTGTTGAGACCCATGGAGATGATATGGAGACACCACAACTAGATTTGGGACCCCAAAGGATGACTTGCGGTGGATTTGTGGGACTCTCAAAGTTTGGATGATCCTGGCACTCAGACACTTTTTCCAGTCCTCATCACACCATGACATGGAATTTGGAGGCCAAAAAGGTCACAACATTAGCATTTATGAGCTGTGGCTCACATGTGTGGGCATTTATGACATGTTTTAGCATTGAGGTAGTGGGTTGGCTTGTAAACCAAGGTTTATTTCATTTAAAAATGGTTTTAGGGTTTTCATTAGTTAAAATTCATTGAGATAGACCTCATATAAATAGAGGTCACCTCATTTTCATTTCTAATCATCACTTGTGGAACAGTTTGGCATCCTTAGAGGATTTATGCCTAGCTGAAAATATCTTGTATTCTTGTGGAGATTGGATCTATTGTGGATATTTTCTTTTGAAGACTAGCTCTTGTTGTGGAGACATAATTTTGGGATAATAAAAGAATTGTTCATACATTTCTTTTAAGTACTCTTATTTTTTATTATCTTTTGAATGGTTACTGCATGAAATGGTTGTTGTTAGAGTTTCTATGTGCTAGTTTTATTGAATATTTTTCTATGGAATCTTGGCAAAGTATTGCATATGTTAAATAAAAGAATGTTTGACAATCCCTTGAATGATCTTCATATTAAGCTCTCTTCATGACTTTATCACCTCATAAAATGATGGTTACTGTTATGAAAACTAGGGTTTTTCTTTCCCTTTAAGGAAAGCCGTTAGGCTAGGGCATAGGGCCGAATTCATCTAGGAGTGCATTTGCTTGTGGTGAGCTTGTACACGTGGTTTATGTCTCATTACATCAAAATCCATCCTTTTCCATGTAGAATTTTGCCATTTTAGGGCTGACGTCGGAAGCCCCAGGTGATTTTTCCCTAGGGTAAACCCTAACCAAACACTAGACTTTAACTTAGGGTTTCTTGAAGGCTTGTTGCTCCAATTGTTGATCATATCTATCTTTAACAAGCCTTTTCCTGGTCTTATGCAGCTTGGTAAGTCTTTGTCTTTGCGTATACGTTAAAACCCTACATTATAGGTGCCCTAAATAGGCCTCTTGGAGTGCACACTTTGCCTTTTCATAGTTGGATCGAGCTTTGCCCTTGAGTGCCATTCCTGAGCCTATCCTTTCATCACCTCAAAGCCATAAAAATTTGAATAACTCTTAGGTGACCAATACAGGGAAGGCTCCCCTGTGGTGAAAGTCCACTAAAGAGAATGAGATGGTGAGCTGTGGTGACAATGGGACCCGACCTCATGGTGTTGTCCCTTGGTCTAACTCTTGTCTTGTGAGCCCTCTCACAAGACTTGATAGATTTTGAGGCAACGAGCACAACCTAAGATCAAGAGGAATCACATTACAAAGGCACCTTATAGGCATCCTAACTATAGGAGCCATTGCATTAATTGATCGACTCATCAACATTGTTTTGAACTTTGCCAATATTCTTTGTACATTCCAAAGAATCTCAATTTTGATGCAGCTTGGTCTCTAAATTGTAGTCATCCTTGGAATCCGAATTGAGGAAATTTCACCCAAGAAAATTATGAGCGATCCCAAAGAAGATCATAAAAGTCACTGTTACCGCTCAAACTAGTAGGGGTCATAGGAGAGGTTCCTATAGTGTAACTACTAGGTCAGGTGGCAACAATGGAGCAATAGCCCACTGTAACCTCAGTGAAAGCTCCCTGCTCTTTACGGACTTTCACTAATGGGAGGAGTTCCAGTATTACGGAAATAATTAGAAGAAATGTACCAATAGTGTAAGGGTAGTGATTTCAAAGCCTACTCAAAGGAGAGTCTCTAATGATAGGGATTGCTTGTTTTGGAAGCAAGATGGATGGCTCTCCAAGAACCTAGGTTTGAGGGGTAAGTCTTGATATGCAATGCTCTAAGCCAAAGAATCCTAGAAGAATAGTGTTTCTAAGCAATCCTTGCGAAATTGGAGTGTCAAGGTTGTGGGACCATAAAGAAGCCCTAGTGGATGCGAACAAGGTCATGGTTGTGGGGCAAGACTTCAAATCAATGTTTTAAAACTCGGACTCGGACTTAGAACCGATTGAGAGTCATCTCCGACTTTGACTCCAACTCGGTATCTACTCGAACTAGTTGATTCCAATGATTCAGTGTTAGTGAAATGTACATTAAATTTTTAATTTTTAATGAAAAATCATATTTTAAAAGATTTTCATTCATGTTTCCAAACTCAAAACATTAGAATAATAGAGAGAAGAAAATACTTGATCAAAGTATGCTTATGAATATATCTATTATATCAAAATGGCAGTTGGTGCATTGCCCAATACATGTAATATATAGATATCAGAATAAAAACCCATAACGAATGTTGTTCCAAAAACCAACTCAATGGCAAATGCTACTCCAAAAATCAACTCGTCAATGTTACTCCAAAGATTGCCCAAGAACCTCCTCAATGCTGCTCCAAAAACCAACTCCAACTGTTGACAAACTCCTCACAAATGCTCACATAAATGCAATGAGATAACCGTGAGGAAATATGAGGGGGGTTGGTTCACCTTTATAGGCATGGGAGAGGGGTAGAGGGGCTAGGAAATAATTTAAACAGACAAAAAATGATATCAAGTCTGATCAGCTTGCCTTTTTTTCCTGCTGCCAAGATCGACTGATTTAAGTCAGGGTCGGCTTGACTGTTACCGAACAGGATAATTGACCTAGTCGGTTAGGGCAGGGGTATGGCTCGGTCAACCACGTTGATTTCGAGTCAGATCGACCTAGTTTTAAAACTATGCTTCAAATAGGTGGACTTGAGTAAGTGAGGGAGGAGAAAAGGATCAAAGAGATACTTGATGAAGCCACTAACCAAAGGCAAACAAAGGAAATGGTTTTCGAGTAGGGCTTGGGATATCTCGAGATTCCACCGTCGGAACAACCTCAAATTTGGAGGACCTCTTGAGGACTCACCAATGCAACCCTAGACTAAGATTCATCAAATTTTGATGGCTACAATAGCATTTGTATGATGCCCTAGGGAACCTACTAGGGTTAGGGCTTAGAAAGACAATAAAGGAGGTGAGAATGATTTTCATTTTGATGATCACCTAGGACTAGACTAGTGCCTAGCCTATTGGGAGAATGGAGTCAATGGAAATCAATGTTTAGAGATGTCTTATACCCAACCAAGGAGTCTCCTAGTAACTTCGCATGGCCCTAGAAGCAACAACTAGGTCACAAGGACAATTTATACTTCTTTGATGCTGCAATTGATGACTTATCAAGGCAATTATGAACAACCATATACCCCTAGGACACTCATTCACTATACTTCACATGAATCATATGAAAAATCCCTCACAAAGACAAGATTAGCAACTTTGCCTTACAATTAGGACAACTTCACCAACTTCATGAGAAAAAATATTACGTAGATCATACATGAGACAAAATGCAAGAAAATCAAAGCTCCAAGACAAGAGCTAATTTCTTCCAAACATCGAAATGCATTAAGAAAGCAATTCGTCCATTAACAAGGCTAGCGAAATTCTCAAGAAGAGGTACAAGTCCAAATCCAAGTGACGATCAAATGAAATGATCGTCACATCAATATATATCCTCCATAAGGGGGTTCAATTTTCCTAATATGGCCCAATAATGCCCCAACTAATAAAATAATGTGCAAAAATAATATTCCTTGGTGACAAGCCCACCAAGATAGCTCGATAATACAAAAATAAGCCTCCCAAGAGGGAAAAATAGTAAATAAAATAGGTTGAAGTGCCATTGAGGAGGCCTAATGGAGTCTAATGTGTGCCAAGATGAATGAATGGGCTCCGAACATAGTGATCAAGGGGTTGGCTCCTTGATATCTAAGCAAACAACCTGTGGTGTCCCCAAGTGGCTACGGGGGCACAAAACATCCTCATGGGTCTCCAAATGGATTGAACAAGCCTGTCTCCTGTCTGTAAAGGCTAGAAGAATGATGCAAGCCCTTCCATTGTCTCTCGCGGAAAGACACATCCTCATCTGGGCCCTGGATCATTGTACTTAAAAATTTATAGTTTCCCACCCCGGTTTTCAGTTTTTCACCTTATTACTCCAAAATAGTTAAATGCCCTTTCCCATATCCATACATTTAACAAACTGGAAAATAAATTTTGCTGAAAACACAAATTCTGGAAATTTTTCAGAATGCTGGAAAATGCAGAATTAAAAATTAGCAAGCATAAAAACAGTCATTCACACATTTGACACAGATATTTTTGGTCAACATGACCCTGGAAAAACCCCCTACAACTCTTGGGGAAAACCAGTTCGAAAGCTCCTTCTTATTTCTGGAAAATGCTTTTTACAGTGAGAGAAATATTCAGCAAAAAAATCAGCAAGCAAACTTTTACAACTTATCTCGTTTTCCGTGCTTAACCACCGCCTCGGAAAATGTGCAAACAGCAAAACAGGAACAACAATAAATGTTGTACGGATTTCCTCGATTTTCGTGCCCAGAAATCTGCAATAAATGCAGCTGTACAGCCACCTCGATTTCTGTGCAAAACAGCAATAAATGCTGCTGTACAGATTTCGATTTTCGTGCCAAAAGGACAGCAGAAACTTGCTGTACGGATTTTGCCTCGATTTCCATGCAAAAGGACAGCCACTTGCTGTACGGCCTGCCTAGAAATTCGTGCCAAATAGAACAGCTCCCTGCTGCCTCGAAAACTGAGCCAAACTGCTCTACGACCTCTTGGAAATCGTGCCAAAAGGCTATTGTACCGTCTTCTAGAAAATCGTGCCAAAAACTGCCTTGGAATGTGTGCCAAACTCTGCTGTACGGACTTGTTGAAACGCTGCCTTGGAATGTGTGCCAAGCTGCTGCCTCCTCCTCCTCACTGCCCAGAAATCTCCCTTGCTCTCTTGCTCTCCTTCTCTCAATCTGCTCATGAAAGAATGAATGACCTTTTCCTCCTTTTCCTCCTTTAACCTAACTCTAAGTGACTTTTGGGGAATCCCTAAATCCAATGGCTGAAATAGATTGAGATCTAGGGCTGAGATTAAATGCTCATTTAAATCTCACTTTCTATTTTTAATTCACCCCACTTTAATAAAGACCCACTTAGTCATTTATTTCCAAAGTCACTTTTCCTTTCTAATTTTACATTGACTTTATTAAAGTCACTTTAAAATTAGACTTTAATAACTTTATCACTTAAAGTCACTTTTAAATTAGACTTTAGTAACTTTATCACTTAAAGTCACTTTTAAATTAGACTTTAGTAACTTTATCACTTAAAGTCACTTTTAAATTAGATTTGACTTTATAAAAATTATAAAGTCACTTTAGGAGAAAAATTAAATTCTTTTGGACACTTTTTCCTAGGCCAAAGATCAAAGCCTTAGGGAACCACATATCCTTCGGTAACCAAATTTCAACACATTGGCCGAGTGTGGTGCAAGAGTGGGGTCGGCTGGGCGGGGGTGATTCGAGTGCATCATCATTGTCCAATAGTGGAACACGAGCAAGTCATGAGTGAAGTTGAAGGATCCCATGGAGTGGAAATCTACTTTCTGCTATGGTGGAGACCCGTGGCTCTCAATGTTCACCCTACAAATGCCAATATGACCCTCTAGAGGGCTTGGACCCCATATAGAGAGACCAAACCCAAGATGAAGACCCATCTGCAATCCTGTATAATATCTATTGTGTCCCCTTACCTTCCAGTACAACCAAACATTAGTGCAATTGAGTAAATGAGCTTACAAATCATGGAACCAAGTGGACACTTCATAGTGCCATGCCCTTCCATAATGGGCTTCAAAATGTACAAGTGTCTCCAAGTTCAAGAAGAAGTTTAAACAAGGGCCCTATTAGGTGGTTTCAGCCTTTATGATGGTGACATGTCCATGTTCTTGGAGTGTAAACTTCTGGTAAACTTGAATAAGTATATATTATTATTGATAAAATATGAGATATGAGATATGATTACAATGGGGAATCACCGAAGCTTTAAATATAGCCTCATGGTGTCCCTTGGTGAAGAGGCATGATCTTTGATCATGCCCTTTCACTTAATAAAACCTAAGATAACTATATCTAACTAATAATTAATAAAATATACATTACAGGTACATCCATCAAATGGCAGGTGGCATGTGAAATAATGATGGAATGGAGTGGGGCATTAAGGGAAGGCTCCAAGCCACATGCCATAGTACAAGGGTAGCTAAGATAAGGGAAGCCACACTTGGATATATGAGTGTAGGAGGGACCAATCGTGGTACATGAGTTACCCCAACCATAATTTTTCTACCCTTCTTCATATGCCTTTTGCCTTTTATAGATTTTTCCTTTGTAACTCTCAGGGCTCCAGGGGATGAGAGCATGATATGTAAGATATAACAGTGAATACCCCCTTGAGTTGGGGCAGTTCATCACCCACAAAGGGTTGGGACAATCATGGGTTCCCTAAGGATGTAAGAGGCCAATATGAAGGGCCCTAGGAACCAGGGTGATGGCCATGATGAAAGGTTAGAGCTCATGTTTGGCGTTTGCCCATGTGCTAAATTCGTATGTCTTGGCCATCTTTTGCATTTTATGGTACATTTCTTGTTGAGAGTGGGAAAATTATGCTTTTTCTTTTCTTTTAGCTACAACAACCTTCGAGGCATTATTCCAAGGCCGACCTAAGGTGTGGACAAGGGGAGGGGGAGGCTAACTCCTTGTGGACCCAATGGACAAATGTGGACCCGAATGGGAAATATTGTGAATAGGGTTGTAATGAGCGGTTGGGAAGCGGGACCACGCAACCAAAATTGGGGTTTCCCATGTAGTGCCACCCCTAAAGCTAGTAGCCAATAAAGGAGATCCCATGGGATTAGGATACAAGGTTAACCATCATATTGGACAGAGGAGACTGTTGAGAATTTGGAGGGGTTATAAATTCTCTTCTTGATAATTACTTGTGAGCTTGCTTATGCCTTCTTGGTTAATTCTTCATCAAGACAATTATCAATTACATAAATGTAGAGACAGAATTGATTTTACTTGTAACTGAATATCTTGCAATGAGGTTAGGAAGGGAAGGTAAATCTCTGATTTACCTTCCTTACCTTTTATCACCTTTAGGTCACTGTCTTTACTTAGACAAATTATTACAATAGATACTTTAGAGCTCAAGAGTATCTGCACTTGTATCCTCCTGCACTTATCCGCAGACCAGCGTTGTAAATCCGCAAATCTGTTCCTAACTGCATCTATCCGAAGTCTGTCCTTTGCTTCACTTATCCGCAGTTTATACTCCTTAAATCCGCATCTTTTAAATGTAGTAATACCTCAGACAGATCTGCAATAGTTGCTCCTTTTTCCACGCTTATTGAACCTCAGACTTGTCCGCAAAACTTAGGTTATTCGCATTCTTTTATCTGCTGTACAACCTTAGACAAATCCACAATTCTTATTGACCGAAAATCTCAGACGTGTCTCTGTTCTGTTCACTGTAATTTATGCGAAGTTTTCTGGCCTATTTATAGTTATTCGACCCTATAATTAGCCGACCTATTTAGTGAATTGTTGGGACATAATTTGAGCCGACCTTTCCAACATTTTTCAAGCTGACTTTACAAGTTTTATCTCCAACATCTTGTCTATTGTTTATAGGTTGTTTTGAGGAGATGTTCCAACGCTAATCTTGAGCACCATATTTGTTGAGAGCTTCTTTACAAGGTCTTTGGAGCATATCCATTTGAACTGGATCCTTCATGATTTTGACACTTAATCCTATTTATACCTAGAAGACAAGAACCTAATAGACATCAAGAAGAAGTCTATCTACATAATAAAATCTTGCTCATGAAACCCATGAAGCAAGTACAAAAAATACATTTTATTATCTTTGTCTCCTTCTTTTCATAATTACATAGTCAACATGAAGACCGACCTAGTTACATTTTACAACACTCCCTCTTAACTAGGGAGGTATTCATATAGTTACATGATCACTTTCAAACTAAAGAATCTCATAAGAAAAATTGGATTGGTAATCGCATCTGTATAGCATCATATCAAGCAACATTGTACTAGTGCAAGGCCTTGACAATGACTTATAGACACCTTCGTCATTGTCTCTCCAAGGTACATACTCCACCCGGGTGTTCCCAAAGTATGACCTTCCTGGACTATTCTTCTCTTGGGTAGCTATCCCTCAAAGAATATCGGTCCCCGACTACTCTTATCTTGAATGCCCTATTACATTCTCAAAGAGTATCGAATGCCAGATGATTACCCAATCCTCCATTCTGTCTTCCCAAGACCAAAATGATGTGTCTATCTCTCCCTCTCAACCAGGGAGGACCTTATTCCACAAGGGGATGTACTCATTCTTATGCAAAGAATGTACCTAAGCCCATCCTTAGGAATTACCAAGTTTCTTCCAAGTAAGAAACTTACCATCAGGCTCCCTCTTAACCAGGGACCTCCAGCAGCAATGGTGGGACACCCAGCTGCTCATGAAGAATTCCTGTTCTCGATGTCATGGATTTCGATATTGAGGAATCTCCAACTTTTAGCTTCATAGGGCACAGATGATCCATCTCTTCCTTCCTAAGTCATGTTAGCTATCAGAGTGATTCATCAGACTTCCTTTATCTGGTCCATTGTTATGTCATGCTACTTTCCTTCGAATCGTTTCCAAGGATCATACATCCTTTCTCATGATTAGCAGCTCTGCACAGATTCATCCAGATAAACATATTCATATTAACTTTTAGAACAAAAGTTACCTTAGTGATGATCTTTCACCATGACATCTTCTTGTAAGCATCGACTTCCTTCATACAGATTGACACATCTCCTAATGATATGCTTTTTGCCAAAGGTCTTCTTCTTTACCAGACTTCCGTCAGAGTCTACATATCTTTCCAGGAGATCTCTTAGTCACGTCTTGACATGGTTGCATTTCATGATCTCTTCCTCTCTTCACATTCTAGGGACTTATAACCTTTCTTGTTTCTTGTTCATATACAACCACCTCATATTTCATGAGGACATATTATGTTGGTTTCATCTGTCCGTGTACTGAGAGATACTCCTCCATAGATCATACTTCTAAATACAAAAGTTCATTACTTGCAACCATATGACATGACTTCACAGCATCCAATGTTAGTATATAAATATATACATACCTCTTTACTCTTTTTCCCTTGAGTCATCCTATAGCAGTTTTTAGGAATGAATAGCTTCATTCCCTTGGCTTGTTTCATCAATATGTCATCACATACCAGAAATATGTTTCCATGATGACCCTTGCTCTTTGATGACTACTTTCTTAAAGTTTGTCAAAAAGGTTTTCCCGGAGCTGATTCACTAGGAGTTCCTATCATGCTTAGATCAGGATGCTGCATTGCTTCCTATCATATAACCCACATAAATCAATTCCTTATAGGTTTGCGTGATGTTCTTTGAGTCTTCTTTTTTTCAGCTTCCTCCATCCTTTTCGGTGATATGAGCTTCCTTTCTTTCTTATATTGAGATTGTCCCTTTAGGACCATATTTCTTGTAATGTTCATAAGTCTTCCACATGTCCTAAACTTTCCTTTTCCTTCTGCAAATGTTTGAGTCTTTTATCCTTCAACATTTTTGCCCTTGATTTGTCTTTTTCCATCTTATTTATTGCATAGAATAGTTCTTTCATCTTATCTTATATTCTCTTGATGTCTCCAATCCTTCATAGGCTTTTCATGACTTTGCTTTCGAGGACTGTTACTATCCTCCTCATGCAAGGATTCTTGATAACCCAACCAGCTTATAGATCTCCCTGCAAAAACAAAATCATTTAACCAAGTTTGATTATAGAATGAAAGATACTTACTTGATAAGTGAAGATAAAGTCTTCAGATTGATTTCTTCGATGGCGGTGGAGAAATGATGTGTTAGTGCTTTCTCTTTGAATGATCTTCTTCAAGGGTAAGGATTAGATCTTTGTTGTAATGATGATAAAGCCTTCTTTTCTGCAATCTTCTGCACCAGTCCTAGGAAAGCTTGGTTCATAGTAAACTCCTTTTTCTGCACTTCTAGCCTTGGCCTCTTACAGTCTTCTTATCCTTGATCTCAATACAAAGATCTTTCTTGCTTCGATGTACATCTTTAGTTCTTCTCTAAGTTATCTAAAATCTGTTAGCTCAAGACCGAGATCTTTTGCACACCTTGCAATCTTTCAATCACCCTTGTCTGCATTGTATGGTAGACCTGTATATTACTAAAGAAGTCCTTGGGCTATCTAAAGTATAGACAGAGCTTGTATCTCTGCAATAGCACCCAACTTCTTCTTTGTAAAAGTACCAAACTTCTCTCTGAATTTGATCTCAGACAGTAACTTTTCTTTAATTCCAAAATCTTCTTGCCAATAAGGTGATCTTCTTTTGCCATAGCTCCGATACCATGTTGAGAATTTGGAGGGGTTATAAATTCTCTTCTTGATAATTACTTGTGCGCTTGCTTATGTCTTCTTGGTTAATTCTTCATCAAGTCAATTATCAAAGTACTTACATAAATGTAGAGACAGAATTGATTTTACTTGTACCTGAACATCTTGCAATGAGGTTTTCCTTACCTTTATCACCTTTAGGTCACTGTCTTTACTTAGACAAATTATTACAACAGATACTTTAGAGCTCAAGAGTATCTGCACTTGTATCCTCCTGCACTTATCCGCAGACCAGCCTTGTAAATCCGCAAATCTGTTCCTAACTGCATCTATCCGAAGTCTGTCCTTTGCTTCACTTATCTGCAGTTTATACTCCTCAATCTTCACTAAACTCTGTCCTTAAATCCGCATCTTTTAACTGCAGTAATACCTCAGACAGATCTGCAATAGTTGCTCCTTTTTCCACGCTTATTGAACCTCAGACTTGTCCGCAAAACTTAGGTGATCCGCATTCTTTTATCTGCTGTACAACCTCAGACAAATCCGCAATTCTTATTGACCGAAAATCTCAGACGTGTCTCTGTTTTGTTCACTGTAATTTATGCGAAGTTTTCTGCCCTATTTATAGTTATTCAACCCTATAATTAGCCGACATATTTAGTGAACTGTTGGGACATAATTTGAGCCGACCTTTCCAGCATTTTTCAAGCCAACTTTACAAGTTTTATCTCCAACATCTTGTCCACTGTTTATAGGCTGTTTTGAGGAGATGTTCCAACGCTGATCTTGAGCACCATATTTGTTGAGAGCTTCTTTACAAGGTCTTCGGAGCATATCCATCTGAACCTGATCCTTCATGATTTTGACACTTAATTCTATTTATACCTAGAAGACAAGAACCTAATAGACATCAAGAAGAAGTCTATCTACATAATAAAATCTTGCTCATGAAACCCATGAAGCAAGTACAACAAAATACATTTTATTATCTTTGTCTCCTTCTTTTCATAATTACATAGTCAACATGAAGACCGACCTAGTTACATTTTACAACAGAGACAAGAGTACAAACCAAGCCCACTCTTTCTGCCGAATCCCCCCACTAATCCATGCCCAAAAGTGTCCATGAGAAGTAAACAAAAATACCCAACTACACAATGAAAAACCATACCTTCGGTGTTGGAAGGCCCACCTTCAAACATACGATCATAATAGATGGGCGAGGGTGCATATGGCTGGCTCATGTGGCAGAGATAGTGGCACATTGAGCTATTTGGTGGTTGCAAGGGGCTGCTGACTGAGGACCATCTATGAGAAAAAAAACTTCTCCTATGGATACTACCCACAGGTGGTGGGTAACAATCACAACTTTTCACTTTGACTCATCTCCTAAGTGCAATCTAAAGTGAAAACATTATTCAATTATAATTATCATTCATCATATCTTTTATATAAATTTATGATCCAAATGAGTACTCGTTGTCTGTTAGTTGTGATGGCTCCTGTTAATTGGTATTTTGTAGTTACAATTACCACTTCATGCATGTAGAGGGCTAGGCCTCTTTGGTCAAGATAGTGGACGAAAGTGAAGGCAGAACCTCTTCAATTTCATAAAATGCAGTTAAATCGACTCTAATCTTATAATATTGAAAGGGTTTTGTATGAGGAGTTTCACCCCTTTAACTCTTTATTGTCTTGTCCATGGAATATTCTCCTACATCTTACATCTACGTGAGTGGTTGTTAGAACTCAGAATAATACTACATGGTAGGGAACACCTCATAAGCAAAGTTTTGATATGATATGTTTAAGGCCCTCCTAGTATTTCGTTACTTTCCTTTTCAGCAAAGTTAAGTTCCTCTTGTGCCATGCATAATGTGGCCTTTGTAGTCTTAACCCTTTATTGAGCTTCCCTTCTTGGACCAGCCTCTTGACTCCATTTTCCTTTGTTTAGATTCACAATAATATCTTGATCCTTCCATCACCTTTTTACTCCTTTAAACTACAAAACATTGCTTTCTAAAGCCAGTCTTTTATATCACATTGTACCTCAATATTTAACTTTGGTAATCCTATTGTTTAGGAATACCCCATTTGAGCTGAAGCAGAGCCCACCTAAAGTTAGAGGATAGGTTGCTTAGGTGCATATTTCATAGGCTGACATGTGAAACGGCTCGTTGAGTCAAGTGTTTCACGAGATTCCCAATGTATATGTTCATTATTTTTTTGCTCTTCTCAATGTTTCTTATTTCAAGAACATTTAAAGTATGGAATGTATCCTTAAATTATTGATTCTGGAAAAAAATGGAGATATTTCAGTTGATTTGGAAGTTCTGTTGATTTACTTTTGTGATTCATGCAAGTGGGTTGTATTGCGAAGAATTCACTTGAGTAGCTTTACTGAGTATGATTGAATTTAAAAGTGTGATTATAAACATGACAACCTGTTATATAGTTTTCATATTTGCTCATGACATGATCAGGTTAGAGAACTCACTGGGAAGTTTGCTGCAATATTGCCACTGGCTGTAGTACTGAAACAATTTCTGACAGATCGATGTTTGGATCATCCCTACTCTGGTGGTCTGAGTTCATATTGCTTGGTAAGTTAAGCTGTAAAAATGTAGGATTTCTTGTTTGTAATCCAGTCATCATAGTCCCGGGATGAATATTTTAGTTATTATCTACCCACTGTTCTCGAAATTTATAGCTCCGTTCTCCATTTCTCGTGGTTCCTCTTTGCAAAAGTGCCTTCATAGTGTTTATGTGACTTCAGCTACATTTAGTTGATGCTTATATTTGGCAGCTTGTTCAATTTTTCTCTTTATATTAATTTTTTTGAAGATTTTCAGCGTATATGTTGATTTTATGTCGAATGGAATGGGTTAAAATCTCAATCTGAAATAGGAATGAATCAAGCTTTTGATTATATATGCACTTCATTATTTCAAATTTGAAATCTCTTCTGAACTGAAGTAAAATAATTAAAGCAAAGGAACACAAAATGTAATTGGAATTGCAAGAGTAAATAAGAAGCCCAACTGCATTGTCTTTTTCTGGATTAATGTGGTCCAGGAATTGAAGCAGGTTAAGTTTTTATGTTAGCATATATCACCAATGCAATATTATCACCACTTCCAGTATGTAATAAAACAAGGAATATCATTGTAAATTTTAGCATTACAAGAATGAAATATTTGACACAGTTTTATATTGATTCTTAATGCAAATAATTAACATCTATCCTTAACTGAACTGTAATAAAAGATAAACAAGGTTGATAAATAATAAGTGTACTAGTTTAATATTCTTGCCGATATTTATAAGAAAACGAATCTAGTTATTTGGTGAGGGCCAATGAAATCCAGCTCTGAACTTCTATCTTCTGCAGGCCTATGTTTTTGAATGACAGCAATCCTTATCTTGCTGATCAATCTCCCTATTCCAAAAGCACAGGGATATGCAAGATTTTGAAAAGATTACCATGCAATACATCTAGTGAGTTACCTGTGATAGTTTTGATCAGCCATCCTATTTGACACCCTCATTTGAACTCCTCTACAAGCTTGAGTAGTGTCCAGGAGCTGTTTGTGTTTGTGACAACATAGTCACTGCTAAGGTTTTGCAGTACCAGGTGTATCCGGGGATGGCATCTGAAAACCTCTTTAAGCTCAGTTCTATTAGAATCAAAACTTAAAAAATTACATAATTAATAATAAAAAAATCACATCAAACACTGATCCTGAAATATGATATCTGTCCTGAGTCACAAGTCCCAATAAGATAAAAAAAAGTGTATCTCATGAGATGATCATTGTTAGGCATCTATATACTACAAGGCTAATCATCATGAACGACAAGGATACCTAAGTACAAAAAAATTAAAATATAATAATATTTTTTAATTTAAAAAACCACTTTAGCATTCAAAAATCAACTACTCCCTGAAACCATCAAACACTTTTAGAACTGGAACCATTAGATATATTATAAATATGAAGACTGAAACATTGAAATGAAATGATGCATCCTCCCTCATACAAAGTAACAAAAAGCCAAAGGATAATATCATAAATGATAATAGTAAAATACATTTACATATCCTCAAATGGATCTACATTATCTTCTGCATATTGCAACTCTATGTCATGAATAGATGATGGGGTCCTGGAATGTATGAAGTTGCATGGTGGTGGAACAATATCTTCAAGTAGGTTGAGGTGAGTCATGGCATTCAGTGGCAGGTTCAAGTCAGAGATCTCAGATTCCACATCCCACATTCTGCTCAGACTTTTTTTATACTCTGGTTCAACTTGTGATAGAAGACAGAGGTTGGAATGAACATACACGAGATCCTTAGCCTTTGCCGCTTCCATCCTGTTTCGCTTCACTGAATGGATGAAGCCATATGTACTTCAATTCCTCTCAGCTGATGAGGAACTAGCAACCTGTGATAACAACTTGGTGGTGATACTAGAGAGATGAATGCTATCCTCACCATGGAAGCCCCACCAAGTAATGGGATTAAGATGTCCTCGATCATCCATAGCTATTAGATCTGAAAAGCTACAAGTAGATTGTACAAGTCCTCCAGATTCTTGGCGTACTTCCATTTCTACTCCCATATCTCTATAAATTTTCCTCAAAGCTATCTTGTATCCTTGTACCACTTCATAATCCTTGTTTGGCGTTGTTCTACCAAGTAAAGACAAGATTTTGGAATGATAATATTTAGGGTGCAATGCATAGGTGTGGTCATTTTGTTCCACCTTTCTGTAACTATGTACTTCACCAAATAATAAAATGTTTCATAAGGGTCATTTTCACTTTCCCTGATGATTTCCCTTATCCTCTCCAACATACTATCAATGTTTTCATAAACTTCCCCCAAGCAAGGTGTATCTGTTTCAGATGCCTTGATCAAGGTCAAGATTGGTTTAGTAAATCACAGAAGTTGTTGGACCTTGTCCCACCATGTATTATCAAGAACGATGTACTTGATATTTTGCCCTCTATCAGATGTGGAAGTCCTCCATGATTCTCAAGGAGGGTCAATGACCATTGCTTGTAATACTTGTCTCACCTCCACAAGCCTCTTTATGACAAGAGTGTGGGAGGAAAAACGAGTTTCAACAGCCTACAAGTTTCAAAAAGTCAAATCTCAAATGAGAAATCATATATAAATTTGTAATTAAAATTAAGAATTTCCAATACAAATAATATTGATAGAAAAAAGAGTACCTTCAGTAGCTCCAACTTTGCAAAACCTCGATATATGGCCAGAGACATTGAATGATTGGTTATGAACATTTTGATTTCTTTTACTGTTACAGAAATTTCATTAATCCATTCAATCTCACCAATCTTGGCAAGCATAAGTTTCAATGAATGTACTACACGTAGAGTCCAAAAGATGTGATCATATCGACCCTCTACAATCAAACCTGCAACTTTACAAACCTGTGCGTTGTTCGTAATGACTGGACAACATTATGTGGCCTCACGGTTTCTATTACATCAATACGAATTGAGGATATGAAATATGCATATTTCTCTATTCCACTGCAATCAACAACCTTCAAAAACATTGCCCCTTGGGGGCATACTACAACAACATTAATTAATGGACAACTTCTTTGGTCTCCCCATTCCTCAGAAATAATGGACACCCCCGTTTCCTTCCATGTATCTCGGATTGCTTGTAGCTATCTATCCACAAATTCTCTCTGATGTGAACAAAGTAGAGTGAACCTTTTCATATCCAGGGCTTTTGTACCCTTTTAGGGCCTCATTAACAACCTTAATCATTTGTTGCCAATAAGAGGAACACACCAAATTGAAATCAGTTAAGCTAAGATGAATGTGTCTGTGTAGCAATGCTTCGTTTTGTAGCACGAAGCAGTAAGGGTTTTACTTTCACTCAAGAGTTAGGATTGAAGTCAATATTAATGTTTTCTATGACCTTTGTAATATTCATCGAGTATTCAAAACCATAGCAGGAAATTTGGAAGTTGGAATCCTATTCTACAACAGTGACACTCGCTTCCTCTCAAGGGTGTTAGAGCGTATTAATTTTTTACTTTAAATTTTTTAAATATGTAGTTCATTGTTTCATAATCACAGTGAGGTAGATCATAGTGGAAAAACTTAAAACACTATCAAAATTGTGCTGCTGTGACAACAATGACCATTATACCTTGGTTCCGATTCTCTTGTCTCCTTCTTGACGGAAGAAAGTCCTATGGCTGTCAGTGATGAATAAATTAATATTAAATGTTGACTGTGGTTGTGGCTCCTTTCAAACTCCTGTTGGAAATGGTGACTGAATGCCCAAACGTGGTTATGAATAGGCAACAGACTGCCTCGGCTCCTTTTGACGGATGTCGAATGGTGAATAGAACATCGAAGACTCTGAACTTATGAAGTCGTATGTGGCCCTGCAGGTGCACTGCCGAAAAGAGGAGGGACCGATCGTTAACAGTGAAGTCGAAGATGATGAACTCGTCTGCTTGTTCCACTGTTCATTGTCGAAAAATGGAGGCACTGTTCCACCTGTTCTACTGTTCATTGCCGACAAATGGAGGCATTGTTTCGCCTGTTCCGTTGTTCACTTCCAACAAATGGAGGCACGTTTAACCTTTAACCTTTAACCAAAAAAACCTAAAAAATTATTCACCAAATCTCTTTTTAGTTTTCACTTTATCTGATTTCGATGCATGTTTTACGACGTATTATATCGGGATCTGTTTCTGTCAAGGGAGATCCGTTTCCTAAAACACAATTCCACCACCTACTGTTTCTAAGGCTTATTTCCGTCGGATCAGATCCAGGGATCCAGGGATCTTGGCTCTTCCCCGTCGGATCCAGTAACTTAGCTTTGTCACCCACCATTTTGTGGGTGATATCCCTAGGAGAAAATTTTCTCCAAGATGGTCCTCAGCTGGCAACCAACAACCGTTTACAGCCATAAACTAGCTCGTTGTGCCATTTCTCCGCCACCTGAGCCAACCATGTGGTCCCTCGCCCATTTGTCATGATTGTATGTTTGAAGTTGGGCCTTCTGAACCTAAATGTATGCCTTGTCATTTGGGAATTGTGTATTGTAGTTTACTTATCATGGAAACTTATGGGCATGGATTAATGGGGGGTTTTGGTGGAAAGAGTGCAATAGGTCTGTGCTCTTGTGCCCTAGACCTCTTTTGGATGTTACACTTGGATCCTCTCATCCACATATATCACTCCCCTTCCATTCATTATAACTCCATTCATCCTTTCTCCCACTTGGGTCTACATTCCTCCAATAGGTCCACATAAAATTAGCCTCCCCTTCTCCTTGTCCACACCTTGGGTTGGGCCTGAAATGATGCTCCAGAGGTTGATGTAGCTGAAAAGAAAAGTAAAAATATAGTTGGCCACATTCAACAGAAAATGTACCACAAGATGTAAAAGATGGACGGGACAAACATATTTAGCACGTGGGAAAAAGCCAATACATGAGCTCTACCCCATTCCCATGGGCATCACATTGGTTCCTACAGGCCCTTTATGAGCCTCCTTTATCATTCAGGAACTCATGATTGTTCCAACCCCTAGTAGAAAATGAACCACACTACCTTAAAGGAGGTATCCATTGCTATACCTTACAAATCATGCTCTTATCCTTTGAGCCTCGAGCAGTTAATCGAAGAAAAGTCCTAAAAGTAAAAAAACATATAAAGAAGGGTGGAAAACTCAAGGTCAGGGCAACTCATGCACCACGATTGCTCCCTCCTATACATTATATACCCAAGTGTGGGCTTCCCTTTACTAGCTACCCTTGTACCCTAACATGTGGCGCAGGATTGCCCTTTTCATTCCATGTTCCATTCATCTATTTATCACATGCCACCACCATTTGAAGGATGTACCTTAGACATACTATCCCCTCTAAACGTAGGAACTACTTAATAGGGTGTTTGATTAACCCCTTTGGAGCTTGGAGACATTAGCACATGCTAAAGCCCACTATGGAAGGGCATGCCATTATGAAGTACTTACATGTTTTCCATGGTTTGTAAGCTCTTTAACTCAATATATTTAAATGAATTGTTTTACTGGAAGGCTAGGGGACGCATTGGATCTTATGCAGGATTGCAGATGGTCTCCATTTTGGGTTTGGTCTCCCTATATGGGTCCCTAACACTCTAGAGGGCTACATTGGCACATGTATGGTGTGTGTAGGGAGCCATGGGCCTCCACTGCAGTAGACAACATTTTATGAATCCCCAGAGATGTTCAGAGATTGCTTGAGATTCACCTATTGGACGAGGAAGATGCACCTGGTTCACCATGTAGAAATTTGATAACCAACCCCGATTTTCAGTTTCTCCTTATTTCTCCCATAAAGTTAAATGCCTATTCCCATAGCCATACATTCAACAAGCTGGAAAAATAAATATTTTCTGAAAACACAAATTCTGAAAATTTCACAATGCTGAAATGTAGAAATAAAAACTCAGAAAATAACTCAGCCACACACTGAATTTTTGACACGCTGATTTTTAGTCAAGATGACCTTGGAAAAACCCCCTACAACTCTTGGGGAAAACCAGTTCGAAAGCTCTCTTTTATTTCTGATAAATATCTTTTACAGAGAAATAGAAAACGCAGAAAAATTCCAGCAACCAGTATTTTTACTTATCTGGAAAACCGTGCACAACCTTTGCTTCGATTTTCGTGCCAAACATAAATAGAAAATTGCAGCAAAAAGTACAACCTTAAATGCTGTACGGACAACACCGAAAATAGTGTCGGAACAATTGTACAACCTCTTCGAAAACTGTGCCACATGCTGCCTCGAAAAATGTTCTGTACGACTGTTGTACGGACCTTGATTTGCATGCAGAAAACTGCTGTACGGATTTCAAAAAAATAGATTTATTTTGCTGCTGTATGGACCTACGTTTTCGTGCCTCCTTAATTGCTGTATGAACCTCAAAATTTGTGCTGCATTAAATGCTGTTTTCCCTCGAAATTCGTGCCACTTGCCTTGAACTTCATGTTGCTGCTTGCTGTACGGATTTGTTGAAATCTTGTTGCCTCGGTATGCGTGCCAAGGTGCTGTTCTTCCTCCTTCTCTGCTAAGAAATATCCTTTGCTCTCTTCCTCTCCTTCTCTCAATCTGCTCATGAAAGAATATGAATGACCTTTTCCCTCATTTTCCTCCTTTAACGTAACCCTAAGTGACTTTTGGGGAATCCCTAAATTCAATGGCTGAGATAGCTTTAGATCTAGGGCTGAGATTAAATGCTCATTTAAATCTCACTTTCTATTTTTTAATTCACCCCACTTTAATAAAGACCCACTTAGTCATTTATTTCCAAAGTCACTTTTCCTTTTTAATTTCACATTGACTTTATTAAAGTCACTTTAAAATTAGACTTTAGTAACTTTATCACTTAAAATCACTTTTAAATTAGATTTGACTTTATAACTTTATAAAGTCACTTTAGGAGAAAAATTAAATTCTTTTGGACACTTTTCCCTAGGCCAAAGATCAAAGCCTTAGAGAACCACATGTCCTCCGGTAACCAAATTTCAACTCACCATGCCCAATCGACCCCACAATTGTAACATGCACATTGCAGATCCTTCATCATTGAAATTCATCTTGACAAGCTATCTATTTTGCAAAACAAAGTATAAAGCTCTTGAAACTGCTTTTGTTGCTGCCCTAATGCTAAGCAAAGCTATCTTTGAGGCCTGCTTGACATAGAAAGTCCAATGCCCATAGTCATAATTCTACTTGACTCCAATCTCCCCAAAAGAATTAGGCATTGATCCACCATATGTGATCACCTCATAGTATATTTCTTTCACCTTCCCCACTTTTCTAGGCCTACCCTATAAAGGTCACCTAGGGCATCAATTATCTCACAATCTAGCCATCCAAACGCTTCTTTTTTTGGTCCACAACTGCGATGGTGTGTCCTCAAGAAGACCTCCAAATTTAATGAGATTCCAACGGTGGGATCTTGAGATATCGCAAGCCCTAGCTTGACAACTGATTGTTGCCCCTGGTTTTCTTAGGCTAGACTCCTCACTGGGATCATTGCATTATCTTTCATTGAAAATTCCTTCCTTGATCCCCTTCTCCTCCTTGATTAGGTCAAATATATCATTGGTTGCTAAACCCTACCCCCTTGACCTAACCCAAGTCCACTTGGTCCTGTGTGGTCCCGCACACTATTAAGGATAATTCTTCAAGGATCACTTGGAATTCGAGCCTTCACAAGAATTTTAGAGTTTAGGGACCTCCAATATAAGATACATACCCTAAACCTAAACCTTGAAATTCTCCTTGAGCCTTTCCTTGGGAGCCTTCAACCTTGCCTTCCAAAGCAAACAAGCTACACATTCGAGCCTCTCTTGTGAATAGGCCCCCAAGATCACCCCTTCACCCTATCATTGATCCATTTTTCTGTGATCCTTATTATAGCGGGTCTCGTCCCATCGGTGACAGTCCGTAAAGAGTAGGGAGCCATAGACGAGGTGACAGTGGGCTATTTCTCCATTGTTGCCCATGACATGGTAGTAGCCCTCCAAGGATCTCCTTTTAGGACTCCTGCTAGTTTAGGCGGTAACAGGCTCCACACTTTACGAATTCATGGTGTCAAGTGCGTCCATTGAAATGTCATCTGTATCGGGTACTTTGTTTATCAACTTGACCCATAACTTGAGATTGTAGTAGACATAGACCATGTCATTGAGGCGATGGACATCTAACCTGCATGGGCATTTTGTGGTTAGAGGATGATGTCCTATGCGCATATTCATAAATTAAATTAATGAATTTATAAAAAAATTAAATTTAAATTTGAAAATTTTTAACTTGTTGCACTTCTTAGAGTGTATCTTTTCAACTACTCTCCAATTGTGCTCACACCTTGAAGAGATGCAAATTTGACTTGGTACTTGAATGATAAGTTTTTACAACTTTGGGACACATCTACCATAGTTTGCCCATCAAACATGTACAACAAATAAATGGAAAGGATTCAAATTTCCAAGGAAACACAATGAGTTATATTTCAATTTCCATTAAGTAAGAAATGTAAAATAGAATCATAGATAGAAAGGAAACACATTGAAATAAATTTTATTTTCAACTTACCTAGCATTCCAACGGCCTTGTCTTGGATAGCCATATCAAACCCAAATGTCCTAGAAATCAACTTATATACCTCTAGTTATTTGGAAATCTTGTTGCATTCAACAGAAATCAACACCATCCTCTAAATATATTGGTAAAATCGTTCCATAACCTCTGCATCCAAACTAAATCCATTTGTATAAAAGAATGCAGGGTTGAGGTAGATCTCTGCTGCACGAATCCAACGATGGAGAGTGTTGTTCTATTGCTCATCAATCATACCTCATATCTTGTCTTGTCTTGTCTAGTGAATCCATCTTCCCCCTTGTACTTGTTGAGATTTGGGGTAGCATTGGGTGTGCTCTAGCTCCGAAACATTGTGGAGGGGCTAAGAAACAGGAGATCTCCAAAACCCATAAAGCGTTTGGAGAAATTTCATTTGGTGTTGAAGTTATTCTAATAATTAATTTTTTTAATGAGGACCCTAAGTCTAACTTAGGGAATTAGAAAAATTAGAGAGAATTAATTAAACACATGTGATGAAATGTTCTAAGTGATGTGGATCAAGTAGTCTTTTAATCTGAGTTGTCGATTAGAGATTAGATCATGGCCGTTGGTTTCCCATTGAGAAAAGTATAAAGGAAAGGCTTGGGGTCAGTTGGAGAACACACACACATTGGCAGAGCACTGAAGCTAAGTCAAATTTTTGGGGCGGGGTTTGTCGAGAAATTCGAAGCGAGTTTGCAATGCAGTGAGGGGCAAAGATCGGAAAGGGATGATTTGATCCAAGGTTGAGAATACAACAACAAAGGGGTAGAGAGTACCAGTTAGCGCAGAGCCAACCAGGAGGACGCAGTTCAACCAACACCAACGCAGAATACAGCGCAGAGGCAACGCAACACCAGTTAGGTGATGCAGTGGGGACGCTAGCTAGTGAGGGCTGACGCAGAGGCTGTAGAGGCAGTGCTGAGGGTTCTAGTGGGCCACAAAGGGCTAGTGATCTGTAAATCCCGTTTGAGGGTGTGATACAACCATATTTTCTGTTTCCGAGTGAAAGGTACTAACTGTCGTGTAATTTCTTTGTAGGGCCAACCATTTTTGGTGCCCAGAATGTTGTATTTAGATTCTGCATAATAATAAAACCCTCTAGAGCTGCTACACCGGTTTTCCTCCATTGGGTTTTCCGAGGACATTTGTTTGAAAAATCGTGTGTAATCTCGTCACATGTATGTATTGTTCAGTAAATGATCTGTAGATGTGTAGACTGCAGTTAGTGTCTACTTTAATTTTTTTCTGAGTACTTCAGTAAAATAACATGTTAATGTTAATTAAACAAGTAGGCGAAGTAGATCTAGATATTGCAGTAAGGTTTCCGTTTTGAAACTTTCAGATGGTATAGAGCATTGCAGATCAAGCTGATCCACCAGCAGAGCGGTTGAATAAATTGCTGCAGAGAAGGCAGTTGAAGCAACAAAGTTCCAGAATAATAATAAAACCCTCTAGAGTTGCTTCACCGGTTTTCCCGCATTGGGTTTTTTCAGGGACATTTGTCCGAAAAATCGTGTAATCTTGTCACATGTGTGTATTGTTCAGTGAATGATCTGTAGATGTGTAGGTTGTAGCTAGTGTCTATTTTAATATTTTTTCTGAATACTTCAGTAAAATAACTTGTTAATGTTAATTAAACATGTAGGCGAGGTAGATCTAGATACTGCAGTAGGGTTTCTGTTTTGAAACTTTCACAGTCGTCATAGTACTGATGGATAGCTTCTCTTCTCCCTTAGGCTTCTCTTTATAATCTTCATTAAGCAAAATCCCTAAGCCTAATCTCCTAAGTGATTTACAATTGAGATTAGATCTCACCTCACTTGAAATCAACGATTGATATCACATATAAGCCACTTAAATAATTTTATTGTTTATCCTTAGTGCTTTGGCTTATTAGTCTGTTAGAAAAGCAGTACCAAGGATAAGTGATCCTAAGGTTTGTTGTCTAGCCTAGAAAAGAGTGTCCTATTGTTACCACCTTAACGTTATAAACATAAAATGTCCTTAAGAGAAATAAGTCATAAAGTGACTTTATAAACATAAATTCGTAAAGTTCCTTTCAAGTAATTAATGAAAAGGGGACTAAGGGGAAAAAATGTCTCATGGGTCAATGGGTGATAAGATCTCCATTGTTCATCCAATTGCCTAAGATCTAATCCTAGCCATTCGATCTTAGGGTTAGGTCTCTCTTCTTAGCGACAAAAACAAAAGGGAAAAAGTAAAGAGGAAAAGACACCATTTGAATTTTGCACACTTGCTTCATGAGATTTGGAGACAAGCATCTAAGGACGCTAAGAGGAAAAGGTACAACAGGGAAAGGAGGGTACAACAGTGGGTACAACAACTACAACAAAAAGGAATTCAACATGTATTCCATGGATAGCAGGAGGGACACATATTGAGGTATCTTCCTGAGTGTTTGACTGAGCTCCAACATGATTTTTGAGGCTAGCTGGGCGGAAAATTGAGGAGCTGTCTGAGTGCATTTGTAATTTTATTACTGTTAGAGGGGCCAAATTTACAGCTGGTAGAACAATGTAGTTTTCTATGAGGCAGGCTCAGAAACAGAAGCATACTGACAGGGCATTTATTGCAGCCTATCAATGTTGTCAAACAGTAATTTTTGAGGTAGACAAGCATAGGATTCTAGGAGACTGCTACAACACGAAAAAACAAGGAAATTTGACCATGAGATAAGTCTATTTTAAATTTTTACTTGCTATAATAAATGTCGTAAAATTTCTGTCTGAAATAAAAATACCCTTCTCTCACACTGCTTTTCCCTTCGGTGTTTTTCCGTGGTCATTTGACCAAAAATATCTATGTTAAAATTTGTGTGGCTAATAGTATTTTTTCTCAGTAGAGATTAGAAATGTAGAGTAGACTCATGTGTTTCCAGTTTTGAAATATATTCATGTTTATAACAACAACATATGGCATATTAGGAATTTGGCTTCTGTGATCCATAAATATTAAATTATGTGGTGAAAATCACATTCGAGAAATTTTTGTCGACGCAAAAAAAAATGAAAATAAATAAATAAAAAAATTAGTTTCAAATAATTGAATTACATTCAAATAATATATATTTATTTATTTTCAATATATTTATTTTATTATTATCATTATTATTATTTGTATTTAAAATTTTTTATTTTTATTTTTATTTTTTATATTTTTATTATTTTTATTTATTTTTTAAAGTTTTAAATATAAGAAATTAAACTAAATAATAATAATAATTATTATATGACTGTTATTTTTTATTTTTATATTTTTTATAGTCAAACTAGCTGTTATTCTACAATGGCTAATTGGAGCTTTATTATCTATTTAAGTTGAGTCGTAGATCAGATTTCTCATCTTGTCCTAATGATGAACCACACTGGCTAGTTCGAAATGCGTCGGCCAAAATTTCTCGAATGTGATTTTCACCGAAAGATTTGATACATAACATATGACATGTTTGGTTGGGCTTTAAAGTTTTAAATTGATATAACTTCACCCAAAACTAGAAACCGGGTTAGGACTACAATTTTCTACATATTCCACAATAAGTAATCGACTGTAATTATTGTACTTTTCTTAAGGTAGACTCAAGAAAGAAGTCATAAGTCACATACTGCACTAAGTAAGCACCTAAAGAGACAATTAACCATCTCCTACGTGCTAAGACACCAAGCTCCTATAGAAGACCTTTCAAAGGTGGACCCTAAGGAAGGTTTCTGAAGGAAAGACTTGTTGAAAAACAACAAGTTTCTAGGAGACTAAGGGCAAGGCAATCACTTCCCAATGAAACCTGATTTAAAAATTACCAAGTACAAAATTTATTGAGCAATGTAAAGAATAAATTCGATATAATATCATGATGGCATTCAACAAAAGTGAAGATGAGAAACCAGTGCCTTATAAAGAATGCTCAATTAAAGATTATATACTTGCAAAATGGAAATAACACTCCAAGTTACAATGATAAGCAATGCTGCAAGACAAAATGTTAGTACAAGAGATATTGAAATAGTGAGAAGTAAGATACAACTTTGAAACTTGTACTTTGAAAGAAATGTTCAACTAAATTAGGACAACATCAAATAGCCATGAGAAAAAGTTTAAATTGTAGAAATTTTAGCCCAACCCCGGTTTTCAATTTCTCCTTATTACTCCCATGTAGTTAAATGCCCATTCCCATAACCATTCATTCAACAAGCTGGAAATAATAAACTTTTTTTGAAAACACAAATTCAGGAAATTTCACAGCGCTGAAAATGTAGAAATAAAAACTCAGAAAATATATCAGCCACACACACAGAAAATGACACGCTGATATTTGGTCAATATGACCCTGGAAAAACCCCTACAACTCTTGGGCGAAACCAGTTCGAAAGCTCTCTTTATTTCAGAATATTGCTTTTATAGTGAGACAGAAAATACAGTAAAAATTCTAGCAACCACACAAATGTACTTATCTTGATTTCCGTGCTTGCACACCGCCTCGGAAAATGTGTCAAACAACAAACTTACAAAACATAAAAATTACGGCATGTATTACAACATTAAATGTTGAAATGCCACCCTCGAAATGCGTGCCCTGATTTCAGTGGTACGACTATATGGATTGTATGGAAAGTAGAATTTTACTTCCTCGATTCTTGTGCCTGAAAACAACCTCGAAAATAATGATGTCCTGTTGTACAGATTTCTTCAAAATCTACACCAGGAAAAACAACAAACTCCTCGGTTTTCGAGCCCAAAATCTGCCTTGGAATGCGTGTTGAAGTTGCTGTACGAAATTCCTCTTTTTCTGTGCCTCCTTTCTCGAAAAGTGTGCCAACCTCTTGCTATACAGATTTCTGCCTTGGGAAATGTGCCTCTAAGCTGCTGTACGGATTTGCTGAAGTCTACTTGCTGCTGCCCTCTTTCTTCTCACTGCTCAGAAATGTCTCCCTTGCTTTCTCTCCTCCTCTCTCAATCTGCTCATGAAACACTGAATGGTCTTTTCCCTCTTTTCCTCCTTTAACCTAACCCTAAGTGACTATTGGGGAATTCCTAAATCCAATGGCTGAGATAGCTTTAGATCTAGGGCTGAGATTAAAAGTGCATTAAAATCTCACTTTCTATTTTTTAATTCACCCCACTTTAATAAAGACCCTCTTAGTCATTTATTTCCAAAGTAACTTTTCACTTTCTAATTTCACATTGACTTTATTAAAGTCACTTTAAAATTAGACTTGGTAACTTTATCACTGAAAGTCATTTTTAAATTAGATTTGACTTTACAACTTATAAAGTCACTTTAGGAGAAAAAGTTAAATCTTTTGGACACTTTTCCCTAGGCCAAAGATCAAGCCTTAGGGAACCACTTGTCCTCTGGTACCCAAATTTCAACAGTCCCTCTTACCGAGGAAAGTGTTACTCACCACACCCATCTTGTCTTTGAAGTAGACATGCTTGCCCTGTGGTAAGGCTTTGGTGAATATATCTGCTACTCCATCATCGGTGGGAATATACTCAAGCTTCACAACTCCCTTTTGAACATAGTCTCTGATGAAATGATATGTGATCCTGATATGCTTTGACCTGTCATGAAATACTGGATTCTCCGTGAGTTTAATGCAATTTTGATTATCACAGTAAATCATTGAAGGTCTCAATGGTTGACCAAATAAGCCAAACAACATCTTGCGTAGCCATATTGCCCCACAACTAGCTAGATTGGCTGCTATGTACTCTGCTTCCGCTGAACTCAATGCTACTGACTGCTGCTTTCGGCTGAACCACGACACAACTGTCGAACCCAACCCAAAACAACAGTCTGAAGTGCTCTTCCTATCAGAAGCACAACCTGCCCAATCAGAATCAGTGTACCCTGCCAATCTCACTCCATCTCCGTGCCTATAATCCAGACTATACTCCACTGACCCCTGCAAGTACTGCATTTTTTTTTGCAGCAACCCAGTGCACTTTCTTGGGCTCACACATGAATTGGCTCATTGTGTTGACTGCAAAAACATATATCTGGTCTAGTGTTGACCAAATACATCAAGGAACCAATCAATTGTCTATACAATGTGGGATCCACCAACTCGAAATCTGAAGCGTGAAGCTTCTTCCAGTTAGTGATCATAGTTGTCGACATGGGTCTACAATCCTCCATGTGGAATCTGCTAAGGATGTCCACAATGTACTTCCCCTGTCCCAGGAAGAAATGCCCCTCCTCCTGCCACACCTCCAAACCCAAAAAGTAATGCATCAAGCCAATGTCCTTCATCTCGAACTCCGAAGCAAGATCTCTCTTGCAGCTCTCTATGAGTCTCTCTGAACCTGTAATGACCAAGTCATCCACATACAGCTCCAGAATGAGAGGCTCCTCACCTATCACAATAAAGTACAGGTTCGGATCTGCATCACTCTTTGTGAAACGCATCTCCTGCAAGTACGTATCAATCCTGGAGTACCAAGCTCTAGGAGCTTGCTTCAGGCCATAAAGTGCCTTCTTCAGTCTGCATACATGGGACTCCTTCCCATGCACCTCAAAGCCCTGTGGGTGCTCAATGTACACCTCCGCCTGTATGAAGCCATTGAGAAATGCAGTCTTCACATCCATCTAGTGGATTTTCCAACCCATCTCTACTGCTATCGATATAATGGAGCGAATGGAAGTATATCAAGCCACAGGAGCAAAGGTCGCCTCATAGTCTACTCCCTCTACCTTGGAGAACCCTCTAGCCAAAAATCTAGCCTTGAACTTCTCGATGCTGCCATCTGCAGCATGCTTTACCTTGTAAAGCCATCTGGAAGTAACCACAGATTTGCCCACAGGCCTCGGCACAACCTCCCAAACATCATTCTTCATGATAAAAGAATACTCCTCTTGCATGGCCTCTCTCCAGACCTGCAGGCTAGTTGCCTCCTCATAGCTAGAAGGCTCAGAGTCAACGATGTTGGCAACCATTGCCATATAGCTATAGAACCTCTCAGGTGGTCTGCTCTCTCTGACTGGTCACTTCGGCCCAACAACAGATGTGGCCTCTCTCAAGGTATCCTGAAGCCACTTGGGCTTCCTCTTCCCTGTGCACACTTCTCTCACCGGAGAGTGAAACTCCTCATCCTCATCAGAAGCCCGAACTCCTGAATGTCTATCTGCTGTCCTCTTGCCTGAACCTATACCTGTAGATGCTGAAGTACTGTGTGAACTGTCCATCAGTGGACTGCCTAGTGAATTGCTTTGCATGCTGCCCGAAGCACCACCCCTCTGAGTCTGCGAGCCACTACTCACGGATGGACCTAACACCGTAATCGATGTACCTCTTGATCCATGCCCACTGGATCCCTGTGACTGACTTAGCTGCTCCTGAGGGTCTGGCCGATTCAGATACTCTAACTCCCGTGACCTCTTGAAAGCCTTGTCCTCCTTGAACTTCACATCTCGCCTGACAAAAACTCTCCTCTGTGTAGGAATATAAATTCGAAAGGCTTTTGAGGTCTCACTGTAGCCCACAAAGATACCCTTCTCTACGGTGGGCTCTAACTTGGTCCTCTTCTCCTTGGGTACGTAGGAGTTTGCAATACACCCAATGATACGAAAATGACCAACATCAGGCTTCTTCCCAGAAAAAGCCTCCTTCGAAGTCACATGCCCCAAGGCACGATGTGGACTCCTGTTCTGCAAAACACAACAGTGTTGTAGGCCTCTGCCCACAAAAACAACGATAACCCCTGATCATGTAGCATGGCTTTGGCAGCCCCAATGATGGATATGTTCTTCCTCTCCCGAACCCCGTTATGCTGGGGGTTGTAAAGAATTGTGACCTCCCTCTTGATGCCTGCCTCCACACAATAATCAACAAACTATCCAAGGGTGTACTACACTCCATTGTTCGACTCGAGAGACTTGATCTTCTGACTTGTTTGAGTCTCCACAAGAGCTCTGAACTCCTGAAACCGCTTGGGGACCTCACTCTTGGTCTTCAAGAAATAAATCCAGGTCTTCCTGGAGTGATCATCAATGAATAAAACATAGTACTCATATCCACTCAAGGAAACATGAGACATCCAACCGCTCACATCGGTATGAATCAAATCAAGAATCCTAGTCTATCTACTGTCACTGTTGGGAAAAGGGGATTTGGCAAACTTCCCCATAGCACATCCTCTGCATGTATCAATGTTATCAAAACTGACATTTGGCACACTTGTAGTGATCTCCGGTAATGTCCTCAAGGCCCTTTGATACATGTGCCCCATCCTGCGGTGCCAAATCTCGCATAGCTTTGCTGCCGGTACTACTGCTCAATACCAAAAGGGGCTGAAACGTAAACTTGTACACCTTTGCATGGAGTACACCAATCACTCTAGCTGAATCAGCTGGAGCGTCCCTAGGATATATAAGCACCTGTTCTCTCCTGAACAATATCTCATACCCTTTGTCCTCCAATGCTGAGACGGATATGAGGTTCTTCTTCATCCCTGGCACATATAGAACATCTGACACTTTCAAGGGAGGTTTGGGTTCCCTATCAAATGTCAATGTCCCCACACCGACTGCTCTAACAATGTTGTCGTCTCCGAGTACTACCTCTATATCAGTGCCACTCTCTGAAAGCTCTGAGAAGTACTCACGGACTCCTGTCATATGACGTGAAGCCCCATACCTGAAGATGCTCTGTTAGTGGAGGGAAATGCACACTCCCTCTCAACCTCCGTGGCAGGTGATCTTGCACTAGTGGACTCACAAGCAATGAACCCAAACTCTCAGTCAAAGCTTTATGAAAATTCCTCTATCGCTGCTGATGCTGCCATGATCTTGTTCTTCCCCTTCTTCTTCTTCTCCGGACACACAACTGCATAGTGTCCCATCTTCTAACAATGCCAACACTTTACCTTGGAATAGTCCTTCTCCTTGTTCAGCTGCTTACCTTTACCTTTGCCTTTGCCCCCACCACCACTTGTGGAAGCGTGCTTCTTTCCCTTGCCTTTCTTGCCTCCTGCTAACAGTGCTACATTGTCATCCTCCTCATCTGGCTTGGCTGCCCCAAGCTAGTCCTTTCTGATTTCATTCTGTATGCAATCATCCCACAACCTCTCCCAAGTGGGAAGAGTCTCTCGTGCAACAATCACATCAGCAAAGTTTAGCCATGTACTGGGAAGGCCATTCACTGTGATCTGCACCAACTCAGTGGGTGGAATGACCTCTCCAACTGCTGCCAAGTCATCTCTCACATTAGTGATCGTTGTGAGGTATGCAGTAACACTATCAGTCTTTGCCATCTTAATGGTCTTCAGCTTATCCTTTAGGACCATTTTTCTGTTCTCATTGGTACTCTGGTAGAGATTGGTCAAGGCTGTCCACATCTCATGAGCAAGTCTCTTTCCTCTCACATGAGGAATGCAATGGTCTTTAATACCATCCAGAATCAGTCCCTTACCCTTGTTATTCTTCTTGTTCAAGTCTGCCAATTGAACAACATCAGTAGGCACATTTACAGGGTACTGTTGGGTATGCACCATTATACTCCAAACTTCTGCCTCCTTAAAGATGCTCTGCATTCTTTCCTTCCATGTACTATAGTTGCTATGCCCATCCAACTTATCCTCCACCTTCAAGTCCAAAGACATGCTTGCTATCCTAATAAATTGAAAATTTCACTATTGTGATAAAGGTTCAGTTTTCTGTGTGTAAAATCAGCTTGCTGTAATTTTTTTTCTTGCTGTCCCAAACTGCACTTTTAAGCAAACTGGCTCTGATACCATGTAGAAATTTTAGCCTAGCTCCGGTTTTCAGTTTCTCCTTATTACTCCCATGTAGTTAAATGCTCATTCCCATAACCATTCATTCAACACGCTGGAAATAATAAATATTTTCTGAAAACACAAATTCAGGAAATTTCACAGTGCTGAAAATGCAGAAATAAAAGCTCAGAAAATATATCAGCCACACACACAGAAAATGACACGTTGATTTTTGGTCAATATGACCTTGGAAAAACCCCCTACAACTCTTGGGGAAAACCAGTTCGAAAGCTCTCTTTATTTCTGAATATTGCTTTTCCAGTGAGACAGAAAATACAGTAAAAATTCCAGCAACAACACAAATGTACTTATCTCGATTTCCATGCTTGCACATCGCCTCAGAAAACGTGCCAAACAACAAACTTACAAAACAGAAAAAATTACAACATTAAATGCTGAACTACCACCCTCGAAATGTGTGCCTAGATTTCAGTAGTACGGTTGTATGGACTGTACGGAAAGTACAATTGTACTTCCTCCTCGATTCCTGTGCTTGAAAACAACCTCAAAAACAACGCTGTCCTGTTGTACAGATTTCCTCGAAATCTGCATCAGAAAAAACAACAAACTCCTTGGTTTTTGAGCCCAAAATATGCCTTGGAATGCGTGCTGAAGCTGCTATACGAAATCTCTCTTTTTCTGTGCCTCCTTTCTCGAAAAGTGTGCCAACCTCCTACTATACAGATTTCTGCCTTGGGAAATGTGCCTCTCAGCTGCTGTACGGATTCGCTGAAGTCTCCTTGCTGTTGCCCTCTTTCTTCTCACTGCTCAGAAATGTCTCCTTTGCTTTCTCTCCTCCTCTCTCAATCTGCTCATGAAAGACTGAATGATTTTTCCCTCTTTTCCTCCTTTAACTTAACCCTAAGTAACTTTTGGGGAATCCCTAAATCCAATGGTTGAGATAGCTTTAGATCTAGGGCGAAGATTAAAAGTGCATTTAAATCTCATTTTCTATTTTTAATTCACCCCACTTTAATAAAGACTCTCTTAGTCATTTATTTCCAAAGTCACTTTTCACTTTCTAATTTCACATTGACTTTATTAAAGTCACTTTAAAATTAGACTTAGTAACTTTATCAGTTAAAACCACTTTTAAATAATATTTGACTTTACAACTTATAAAGTCACTTTAGGAGAAAAAGTTAAATTCTTTTGGACACTTTTCCCAGGCCAAAGATCAAAGCCATAGGGAACCACTTGTCCTCTGGTACCCAAATTTCAACATAAATAACAAATACAATAATCTTGGAAGTAAGATAGAATGCCCACAAATCAACTTGAGGTAAAATGAGATGATGCCAAATTACACTATGTGAGATGCAAGTTATCTTGGTTAATTTTAATAAAATGCCTAATTTATGGTGAAAAATCTTCTTTTTAATTTCTTACAACTAGTTAAAGATTGGGATGACTTGCAACGAATATGGGCTAAGGAGGCACAAATCCATTGTTAACGATACCCTTCCCAAGATCCTTGCAATCCGCGTGACTTCGTTCCTACAAGGGGTTTATGCCACCAAGAGAACTACGAGGTCACGTGTTTTAACCTTACTCTGTACACAAGTGAAAGAAAAATCTGAAAAATTTGTCCTAAAATGTCTATTCAACCAAGCTTACGTTTGGAGGTAGATTTGCAAGCCTAATTTAGTATGCAAGTGACATGCCTATTAAAATTGGCAGCTAGGGCCGAATTCCATTTTGGGACAACTCATTTGATGGAGATGATGATAGCATTAGATTCCTCTTTTTGAGAGGATCAAGATTGATATAAAATCATCTCATTTGGACAAGTAGAAGTGTGATTTTGAATTTATGACCATGTTGTAGCCTCTACAACACCCTCCAAAAATCCACCCTCTAAAATTTTTTTTGGAGCCCCCTGAGCATCGAAAAGCTAAGTTAAAATTTGTAAAGGTTAAGAGTCGCTGAGTCGCAAAATGGTTCTTTTCAACAAATTTGCGACCTAGCGACCTCTCGGGTCGCTAAGTCGCATATCTCTTGGATTTTTCAAGATCGTGACCCGACGACCTTGTGACCCTGCGACCCCCCAGGTCGCGTGGTCGCACCTCCCTTAAAACACAGAACATTGCGACCTAGCGACCTCATTAATGGCTCGCACGCGCGACCCTTTTATAAATAGAAGGGTCGCTAGGTCGCATTCTGTTCATGTGACAGAGAAAAAACGCTTCTAAGAGGCCGACTGGAGCATGATCTTCTCGGGTAAATTGTTGTTTCCTCTTGCTGTTTCCTTTTCTTTACTTTGTTGCCCTGTTACATCTACCTTAGCCTTTAAAACCATCCATCATTCCTCCTCTTAACCCTTTAGGACTAGAGATGCCCTAACTAACCTAACACTCCTCCTCCTTGCACAACCTTGTAACCACAATTCATCCAGCCTCCTTGGTATGTGTTGTTTCTTTCCTGAAACTGCTTCCCCTCCTTTGTTTTGATAGCCCCCTTAGCCTTGCGTTATTTTAAATTAAAGGGAAATATATTGCAATAGCGCAGTGGACCACATTGCGTGCTAAAAACCCCGGCCAGCACTAGCGCGACTTTCGACCTTTGCAACCCTTGCGACCCTGCGACCCCGGTCGCTGAGTCACTAGGTCGCAGCCGCCCTCCAAACTGTTGTTCGTGACCCTGCGACCTTGCGACTCCGGTCGCTGAGTCGCTAGGTCGTAGCCGCCCTCCAAACTGTTGTTCGCGACCCTTGCGACCTTGTGACCCTGCGACCCGGTCGCAAGTCGCAGAGTCGCACTCTCCTCGAACTGCCAAGCGTTTGTGACCCAGAGACCTCGCCACCTGGTCGCAAGGTCGCTTCCTCCTGAAAGCTTAAACCTTGCGAAACCTTGCGACCCTGCGACCCAGTCGCAGGTCGCTAACTCACCCTTCCTGTGTCTTCAGTTGGGAAAAGTTAATAAACTGTGCCTAGGCTTTTATCATTATGGCATCTTTCTTATCCTGGGATTCTTTCATGAACATGACAGGTGAATTCTAAGCAGACTTAGAGTGTGTCCCCGTCTCTTCAGACTTAAGTGACATGGGACCTTCGGTGGCCTGCAGAAAAAACAAGAGCGCAAAAATAGAAGACATAGAAATGGATATACCAATGTCTGCGCTCCCGATCTACAGGGACACCTCGTGTACATTTGCCAAAGGGGACAGCATGCATTGGTATCAAGTATACCAGGAATTTGCTCGGCCAGAATTCCCAGAAGACCTCCCCGACCGACAAGTATTACATACAAGTTAAAAGGTCGAAGCTCCACCATGCAGGTGCACACCCTGCTATATTCCCATGCGCGGAGGTCATTGAGTGGATCATACAAAACATCGACCCCAAAAAATGGGTAATTCGGGACTATGAACGTAAAGCATTTGCGACTCTCAAGGGCTCGGATGCTGAGTTTTACTACGTATTGCCAGAACGAGAGCAGGTCTTCACAGAAGAATGGGCCACCACCCACGCAGTCGCCATAGCAAATACCCTGAAAAGATGGTGGGAGGAGCCCGAAAAGTTCAAAGTCAAGAAGGATTAGGAATATCCAGTGGCAGGTCTCCAGAAAGTATATAAGCTGGTGGCAGCTATGCTTTGCAGGATATACGGTCGTCCCGATGCCACCACTTTCAGCAGCACGTGGGTATCCCTGATGGAGTATGTCACTGTGCACGACACTCGTTTCAACTGGGCCAGCACGCTGATGGCGTCTCTCTAGACAAACATATCCTCGGCACTAGCACCAGAGGAGGGATATTCCTCTGAATTCTACATGGCTTCCTACTTGTTGGATGTTGTTTGTTCCCGGTGCCACTTTGAGGGATGGGCCCACAACTGGGATCCAGAGCAGGCACGTCCAGTTCACTTAGAGACGAAAGTATTTTGGGACTCCAGGTATAAGCAAGACATAGAGCCAATCTCGCAAATCTTCATCCCGGCACTCAATAGGAAACTGTTCGGTCAAGACACTCCATGCATGTCCTGGCGAGCCATGGAGACGTTAGTCAAGGTGGCACATTGGTTCCCACTCGCAGAATATACCTTTATTTGAGTCTTTGGTTCATTCAAGACTCCCCATGCTATGCCCCGATATGTTACAGATAAAATGCTCCTTCAGGAGGTTTGTTTTCAGATGACTTCCGGCTTCTCTAAGGTCCTGACTAAAGGTAAGAAGAAGCCGTGGCCTACACTGCCTCTCACCATCGGTGCCTACACGGTCAAGGATTTCAGAGAGGTAGAGGCAGAGGCAGAAGAAATGAGAGGTTTTCACCTAGGGCCATTGGATCACTGGACATATGATCCAGAGAGGATAGTCCCTGATCACTGTAAGTGGGCTAAGTTCAAATGGAGCTAACAACATATGGAATGCCCATATGAAGATGAGAAAAGAAACTGGTATAACGCAGATAGGGAACTTGCCCTGAGGGCGTGGTCCGATCAGGAAGATCCAGATGATCACATGTTGGAGGAAAGAATCCGTGAATTAGGAGGCGCTTCTTCCTCTCAAGCCAGAAAGCCTCAAACCAGCACAGGTCACAACACTACTTCCCAACAGAAAGAGCAAGAGGCCAAAGCTCAGCATGAAACTGAAAAGAAGACAAAAGAGGATGAAGAAAAGCGTAAAAGGAACCTTAAGGCAGAGCAAAAGAAGAAGCAGGCAGAAGAAGCCCGAAAAAGAAAGGCAGAGCAGGAGGTAGAGGCTGAGGCGAAACGACAGCTCAAAAGGGAATTAGATCAAGTGGAGGCTGAACGCAAGAAGAAAGAAGAACAGGAAGCAACGACAGAAGTAGAGCGCCAACAGAAAGAAGAATAGGAAAAAGCAGAAGCGGAGCGCAAGCGGAAAGAAGAACAGGAAAAGGTAGAAGCAGAGCGCAAGCAGAAAGAAGAACAGGAGAAAGCAAAAGCAGAGCGGCTTCAGAAAGAAGAGGAAGAAAGGAAAAGAAAAGAAGAGGAAGATCGGAGATCAAAGAACATCGAGACATCCCCTCCAGTCACAGAGTCACAAATTGAGCTGTAGCCCATCGAAGTGCCTACAATCAATACACGCTTTGCACTCTTCGAGCCGAGCTCTTATGAAGGGCAAGAAGAAGAAGTTTTTAACCTTACAAGGCTCACATATGATCAGTTCTCCTTCAAGATTCGATAGGAGAAAAGGAGGTGTTTGGCACGAAACCCTTTTGCCCCAGTCACAACCGCGACAGAGAAAGATATAGTCATGGATACTAGGACTAACCTAGTAATGATAGCATCGGCCGACAGTGCTTTTGCCGCGGCCATGGAGGAAAATGTAAACCGAATGAGTAGAGAGATCCTCTCTCTACAAAATAAGTTACAAGAAGCGGAGCAAAGGGAGGCAAGGATAGAGCAAGAAAAGACAGCGTCAAAGGAGGAAATTCAGCAGCTTCAAGACAAAATTACTCCTGTTAACGAAGTACTGCTCACCATCCGAAGAGAGTTGGAAGTATTGGAGGTCACCATGAAGCAGGTTTATCGGGAAATGTTCACTATAAAACAAACGGTTGCTCCCCTATTGAAAGCCCAAGCAGAGACTAAGCAGAGGAGCGAGCAACTGAGGGAGGCCTTCGCCGCTCTAGACAGGATGATAAAATGGACAGGTCGGTACCCACAGGCTCCGGAGAACTTGCCCAAGAAAGACTGGATCCACACCCAGGACGCCAAGGTCTAGATTCGAATTAAAATGCAATCCAAGGATAAGTTGTCCAAAGACCTAGAAAAGGTAATGGCCGCATACGAGCATTTGATCAGTGACATCGACTCAATGCATGCTCTACACCACATTCCATCGCTGGTTGCATTGAGCGAGGAAAAGGCATGGGGACAGGTGGATCAGGAGATTCAAACATTTCTGCAACCTATCAGACAGGCCGTTGCCACTCCTGATCTTACAGCATCACAGGAGAACTTGGGTAAATTCATTGTTACACCTGTTTGGATCTACACTAAACTGGCCTCTTTAGCCAACCAAGTCACGCTCAAAAGAGAGACTTTGATTCCAAATGCCTTGGAGTGCCTGCATCGGTTAAGGGAAGAAGTTCTCTTGATTTCCCCAATAGCGGCAGATTATCGTGCGTGGCAGAAATTTTTCAGAGAGCAACAAGCTGATGCCCCTGACCTCACGATCACGCGCACATTCTCATGATCAGATCGCAGTGGGTCGCAGGTCGCACTTAGCAATTGGGTCGCAGGTCGCATTGTCCAGTTGGGTCGCAAGTTGCATCCTCCATTCAAGTCGCAAGGCAGCCCAATGGTTAGGAAAGCAAACGGTCTGGTAGCCCAAAGGGTAATTTTTGGTCTAGAAAAACTTCCTTTGGGAAGATTGTAAGGATCTTTTTTCTGGGACTTAAAGAGTTAGAGAGCATTGTATAGAAGGACTACACACTTTTGAATATGAATACAGATACTTGTTAAATTCCTTTTGGATCTGATGTGTGAGCACTATGAGTATTTTGTTTTCAGTTTCTAATATCTTTTGATTAATGAAACTGTGTTTCCAGTTACGTCATTGATGCATTATAGTTCTCTAAGTATGTGTTAATGGTGCTAAGTTTATTTCGCTTTCTCAATGAATGTTAATAACTTTGTTTACTGACATTTATATTTCCACCAAAACCATTTAAGGAAGTGAAGGGTGTTTTGCCATAAATAATTGTTTCTTCTATGGTTAGAACAATGCACAAGCATGACCCTAATGATATGTTGTTGACAGCATTTCCTTTTGGCCCCATGCTTCATTATTCAGCTTGCTATGCATAGTGTTATATATTCATTTAACTCATCAATCATGTATATTGTATCATCCGAGTAAGCGTGTGTCCGCAGGTTCATAAAGTCCTACTGAGACCAAAGGAAAGGAGAATTAAGTGGTAGCTGGACCCACACCCCGGACGGGATCCCTATTTCAAATGGTTTAGAGTCTACTTTTTACCGGGGAGATCCCCTGCTGTTGGCCGGACAAATTTTCTCGTCAACAGACCACTAATGTGCAAATTGTTTAGGTCGGTCACACCATCATGTAGGCTCATGAAGCCCAATGGACGTGACTCTTCACTCATAACAAATTGCATAAATACAAGTGACTTCTCACCTCATTTGGCATCTTCATCACTCCAACATTCTCTCTCCTCCTCTCATTGGTTCGTACAACATTGTGCATTCTCTCTATCTCTCACACGTGTGGAATATTAAGGACAAATTTCTGGGCCGAGTTGCTGGGCCGAAATTTTCAGGAAGCATACCAAGTTTGACGATTGACCAAGGGTTCTTTGACCAACCTTGATTGCGATTTTTGGAGGATAATTTTTGTCTTTTAGTTCCCATTTTTGCGCACATAAATTGAGGGAATCTGTGCAGTTTGACTAGTGCTGACTTCAGGGTTGATTGCAGTTTGACTGCAGAAAATTACAACAATTTTCTCTCTCCTTTGATTGAGTTTGACAGAACTGTTTTGGGCTGACTTTGACCTCCTAATCAGGTCGAGTTTGACTGGGCAAGACTGAGTTGTTTTGGAGACATCCTAGTGTTGCTTTAACCAACGTTGACTTTCTGGTTAGGGTTGTTTACTGGTGCAAAAAATCACAGATTTTGACAGGGTTGTTTTGACTTGAATTTGGCAAGTCAATTTTGACTATTGTACACTCTCTTTGCTAAACATTTTGATATAATAATAAGAAGAATTGATCAAAGGGTTTTCCTGACATTGGGGTTTTTTCCTGGCATTCGCCAAATATGGTGCCCTCTTGTCTTGGCTTGTCTTTTGCATTTTGTTTCATGTTCTATCTACTTTTACTGTCAATGTGATTAATGGTTAATGTGATAGCTACCTAGAAATCTAAATTATAAATTGCTATTGGGCTGCTTAAGGAACATTGAAGTAATTGTGCTAAGCATAGAACATACCATTGCTAACTAAAATTAACATGGTATCAGAGCTCAGGTGAAGACAAAGCCCAAGCAAGAGAGAGAAAATCAATTACTAAGTAAGAGCTATTGGACAAGAAGATTGATCTAGCTTCAATGGCGACTACATCATACTTCAAATCCGAGGATAAGCTCAAGGACAAATCCGACTATCATGCATGGAAGATGACTTTGGATTTGACTTTGGAAGAGAATGATGCTTATGGACTATGTGCAGGGAAAAGTGGTGGAGCCTCCTGCAAAGACAAAGGACAAGAAAGGTGAGGTCAAAGCTAAAAGAATTATCATTGGTTCCATTAAAAATCATTTGGTTGGCTAATTTTTGATTTGGGAACATCTAAGGAGATGTATGATAAATTGATTGGTATGTTCAAAGTAAACAATGCAAATCAAATCCTCTTTCTCAAGACAAGTTGAAGTACATCAAGATGGATAGAGGGGAGTCTATCCAATCCTACTTCATGATTATTTACAAATATCAAGAATGATATTCTATCTATTGGAGAAGTTGTTGATGACAGGGATCTTACTCTCATTGCTCTTGGAGGTCTCACAAGAGCATGGGTTTTGTTAAACACCACCATTCTTAATAATGATAAGATTCTTAGTTTTGATGAATTATTAGCTAGATGCACTCAAGAAGAGACGAGGATGATGGAGAGAGACAAACCTTCAAATGGAAATGATGCTACTGCTTTCTCTGCTCATGCAAAGAGGAAGAACCATGTTGGTCCAAAGAGACAAGGTCAAGGATTCAAGCAGTGATTCAAAGAAGGAGGAAAAGGAAGGTGCTTCAATTGCAACAAGTTTGGCCACTATTCTAGAGAGTGTCTTCACAAGAAGGATACTCCATAGGATGACGACAACATCAACAACAATCACAACAATTTCAAAAGCAATGGCAATGAAGGGAACAACAGGTTCAACAAAGGAAAGAGGAATGTTCTGGCCGCTCAATATGGTAATGGCCGACCTCCCAAAAGGACGAGAAACTCCATGTATGAGGAAACTAATGTTGTAGAAAAAAAAAGATTTTTATCTTATTTCCTCCCTCACTACTACCCCTACTCTGGACACTTTGGATAATTGGTTGATTGATAGTGGTGTCATAATCTTTGAACACTGTGGGTGTAATCTAGGAGAAATTTTTCCCAAGATGTCCTAGACAAGTGCTCAACAACCCCAACCACCAACTAGCTTGTTGTACCATTTCAAATTTCACATGAGCCAACCATGTGGCCCCTCACTCGCTTGTCATGATCGTGTTTCAAGGAAATTTCCCGAACTGGGGGGTATGTCTTGTCATTTGGTATTTGAGTGTTGAGTTTTGCTTATCACAAACCCTTTTTGTTAATATTTGTGTATTTGGGGTAGCATCGGTTGTGCTCTAGGTCCCAAATTTTGAGGAAGGACTAGAATTCACCTGTTCTACAAGACCCATACATGGATTTGAGAAATTTCATCTGGTTTAGGAGATATTTAATTAATTAATTATTTTAATGTATTTCCTAAGTCTAAGCTTAGGAAAATGAAATAATTAAAGTTAATTAAATTAAACATGTGATGAAATTGTCTTAAGTCACACGGATCAAGCTTTCTTTTAATCTTAGCCATTGATTCAAGATCTGATCATGGCCGTTGGTTTTCCAACAAGAAAAGTATAAAGAAAAGGCTTGGGGTCATTTGTAAACACACAGAGGCAGAGCACTGAAGCTAATCTGAGATTCTAGGGCGGGTTTGCTAAGAATTCTCAGAAGTGTTTCAACTGCAGAGAGGGGAGTTTAGACAAAGGGGATGATTTGATCCCAATGTCTAGAATCAACAAGAGACAAAGATAAGCTTAGAGAGGTAGCGCAGAGAAGGAGGAGACATAGAGGCAAAGAGGGCTGTAGCTGTGCAGCGTAGAGGCAGCTTCAGCTACGCAGGGGCTGCGCAGTCCCTCCTAGGGCAACGTGATTCAGCTGGAAACCCTCAGGGGTTACGCAGAGACCCTAAGGGGCAGCGTAAGGACTGTGTCACCCAGTCTAGGGTAACACAACCCTTTTCAGGCCAGCGCTGAGGGACACAAAGGCTTTAGAGGCTGACTTAGGGGCTTCAAGGGCAGCGCTGGGGTTTCTAGGGCCTAATTTTGGCTGAGTTCTGTAAATCCCGTTTGAGGGTGTGGATCAGTCATTATTTTGGCTTCAGAATAGCAGGTAAGTTGCAGATCTATTTTATCTCTGTCGGGTTTTCTAGATTTGGAACCTAGATTTGCTATATTCAGAAAACTCTTAATAATAAAACCCTCCAGCAGCCAGCAGACTGGTTTTCCAACATTGGGTTTTTCGGGGGACTATTTGTCCAGAAAATCACTGTGTCACTTTGTCTATGTGTGCATGTACTTTTTCTAGATCTGAATTGGTGAAAGTCTGTTATGTGTTTTGCTTTGATATTAATATGAATTTTCAGCAAAATAACTTAATTAAGTAGGAGAAGCATAACCAAATCTAATAGTATATTTTTGCATAAGTGTAACATTCAGAAATTTCACACTTTTGGGAATGGATTGTGGGGGGATTCAGCGGAAAGAGTGGGCTTAGTCTGTGCTTTGGCCCCTAGACATATTTTGGATGTTACTCTTGGATCTTAGTCTTGTGGGATCTTCTTTATTGACTATTTGGTTTTAGGGTGGTACTACTAGAAAACTTTGATATATCACTTCCCTTCCATTTATTATAACCCCATTCACCATCTTTCCCACCCGGGTCCACATTTCTTCACTGGGTCCAAATAGGATTAGCCTCCCCATTCCCTTGCCCCCATCTTGGGTCAGGGTTGAAACGATGCCCCGGAGGTTGAAGCAGCTGAAAAGAAAAGTAAAAGCATCAATGAGCACATTCAACAGAAAAATGTACGACAAGATGCAAAAGATGGTCGAGACAAACATATTTAGCACGTGGGCAAAAGCCAATGCATGAGCTCTACCCCATACCCATGGCCATCACCTTGGTTCCATAGGTCCTAGATGAGCCTCCTTTATCATTCAAGAACCCATGATTGTCCCAACTCCTGGTGGGCAATGAACAACCCTGCCTTAAAGGGGGTATCCACTACTATATCTTAGACATCATGTTGTTATCCTTTGAGCCCCTAGCAATTAATCAAAGAAAAATCATAAAAGGAAAAATGCATAAAGAAGGGCGAAAAAATCAAGGCTGAGGCACCTCATGTACCACGATTGCTCCCTCCTATACATTTTATACCTAGGTGTGGGCTTCCCTTCTTCTAGCTACCCTTGTACCTCGATATGTGGCCCAGGATTGTCGCTTTCATTCCCTATTCCATTCACCTATTTATCACATGTCACCACCATTTGAGGGATGTACCTTGGACATACTATCCCCTCTAAAGGTAGAAACCACCTAATAAGGTACTTGGCTAACCCCCTTTGGAGCTTGGAGACATTAGCACATGCTAAAGCCCACTATGGAAGTGCATGCCATTATGAAGTGTCCACTTTTTGTCAATGGTTTTTAAGCTCTTTTACTCGATTACTTTAATGACTTGTTACGCTGGAAGGTTATGGGACGCATTGGATCTTATGCAGAATTACAGATGGTGTCCATTCTGATTTTGGTCTCCCTATACAGGGTCCGAGCTCTCTAGAGGGTTACATTGGCACATGTAGGGTGTGTGCCATGGGCCTCCACAACAATAGAAAACAGTCTATGGATTTCCAAATATGTTCATAGATTTCTCAAGATCCATCAATTGGACGAGGAAGATGCACCTGGTACACCATGCCCAGCCGACCCCATAGTCGCACGGGCACCATACACTTGGCATGTGACCTAGGAATTGTACATTGAGGTACCATCATTTACTCCCTCATCTAAGTCCTTACATATGGTTTAGAAGCATCTTTGACTTACTTGGAGATCAATGAGGTTATTTGTGTGCCCGCACACCATCTGGCAGCACCATAGGTTTATTGTTTGGAGAACAAGCCTCCCCGCCTCCCCCCCCCCCCTCCCTTTGTCCATCACTTTTGAGGGTCGTATCCATCATTATGGCACTTATGGACCTCATCAGGCCTCTTGGAGGGCCCAACGATATGCATTGTTTATCATTTGAGCTTTTGAGAGGCTTATTATTTTATTTATGAGCTGGGTTGGTGGGTTTTTCACCAAAAGTTAGTTACTTTCCACATTATTTTATTTTAGGGGCTAATGTAAGCCCAATTAGGTAATTTGAACTCCTAAGAAGTGTATAAATAGGAGTGACATGGATTCATTTTGTATCATCACTTGGATTGGATCATTCTCTCTCTTGAGATTTTTGCATTTCCTTCTTGGTGGACGAAGTTGGAGTATGGATGAATTTTGATTTTTGGATTGCATTTTCTTATCTTGGAGCTTCTTAACGGGCAAATTTATTGATGGTTGGATATATTCTCTTACATGTAAGTATAAATTTGATGCTATTTATTTTACTTTGTCAGATACATTGATCATGGGATTTTGCTGTTTTAGGGCTAATTGCATTGAGAATTTGAAAGGGCAATGATTAATTGAAATTATCTTCTTGATGATTACTTCTTTTACTTATGTCTTCTCTTCTTAGCTTATTAAGTCTTTCATCAAGTCAATTACCAAAAACATAAGAGACACAAATTTAAGCTCGGCCTCTTGGCGAGGAGAAACCCGCAAGAAATTCTTCTTATAGACTTTCAGATGACAAGTACCATGACCATGACACATACCCTTGACCCTTGTATGCCTTCAAGAGCTTGTCACTGCTTCTTCATTGACTCCTTGAGATGATCATTCTTTCTTGCACCTTCCTTCACCATTCTACACCAAGACCAGAGAGCTCGGTCTCTACTTGGCTTCTTACTTATGATATCAGCACTGTATCATAAACTGTTTTCCTCTGTACCTTCACTTAACCTTGCTGATTGTACACTTGTCTTATTTCCTTCAATTAGCAGTCCTCACCTTGAAACAACCCTTACTTTAGCACAATCCCTTTTTGCACTTAATGCACCTTAACACAGCTATATATATATCCGCACTTCAATGCACCTTAACACAATTATATATCCACACTTCAATCCAACCTTTCTTTGCACTTAACCACAATCTTATTTACGCACCTTAACACAGTCCTTTCTTCACTTGAACGCAGTGTTATTTCGCACTTATTGCAGATAAGTTTGATCACAGAGATCTCAGACTTGACCAAATATATGTCTTCATATAAAACCGTAGATATATTATCCCTTTCTCACACTTCTTCTCAGTCCTGTAACCCGCACCAAAACACAGAGCACTTGAACGAAAATCTTACTCCAAATGAACCACAAACATTTACTTATATAGTGTACACCTTTATTGTGATTTAGGCCGACCTTACAAATAGATAGTAGGCCGACATATTCACTGGTTATTTGGCCGACTTGTATAGCTTATTGATAGCTGATATGAAGAGTATTCCAACATAGATCTTGAGCATCATTTGAGAGCAGTCTTCAAGGCTTATGTGACATAGTCTTGAGGCATACAAGTGTGACTGGATTCTTCATAAACATGACTCTTTAATTAGTATAATTTATGACCAGTAGAGAAATCCTAAAAGACATCAAGAATAAGTCTTTTGACCTCTAATAAAACCTTGCTCATGAAACCCATGAAGCAAGCATACCAAAAATATATTTTATTATCTTTTTCTTCTTCATTACATAAATACATAATTACATAGTCAATATGAAGACCGATCCTAGATACACTTTCCAACACTCCTTCTTAACTAGGGAGGTATTCATAACGGTACATGGTTACCTTCAATTTGAAGAATCTCATAAGAAGAATCAGATTGGTAATCGCATCTGTATAGCATCATATCAACCAACATTGTCCAACATTGTCCAACCAACGAGAGAATGGGCTACAATGCTGGCGAGACGCATGACTTATAGACACCATAGTCATTGTCTCTCCAAGGTACATACTCCACCCTGGTGTTTCCAGAGTATGACCTTTTTGGATTATTCTTCTCTTGGGTAGCCAACCCTCAAAGAATTTCGGTCCCTGACTATTCTTATCTTGAATGCCCTATCACATTCTCAAATAGTATCGAATGCCAGATGATTACCCAATCCTCCATTTTGTCGTATAGGTGAAGACCAGAATGATGTGTCTATCTATTCTCTCCGCATGGCCTTCACTAAGACTTACAGCTGTTAGTCCTGCTCTAGTGCATGACACATGAATTAGAGAATCATATACGTCACTACCTCTTAACTCAGGAAGGACATACTTCAAGTTTCTTCCATGTAAGAAACTTACCACCATGCTCCCTCTTAACCAGGGATCTGTAGCAACAATGGTGAGACACCCAACTACTCATGAAGAATTCTTCCTTTCGATGTCATGGATTTCGATATTGAGGAGTCTTCAACTTTTGGTTTCATAGGGCACATATCATCCATCACTTTCATCCATGAGTCATGTCATCTACGTGAAAGTGATTCGCCAGTCCTTCTCATCTGGTCCACCTTTATGCCATGCTGTTTTCCTCCAAACCGTCTCCCAACGATCTTACATCCTTCCACATGATTGGTAGCCTTGCATAAACTTATCTAGATAAACATATACATAAGAACTTTTAAATCAAAAGTTACCTCAGTGATGATCTTTCACCATGGCATCTTCCTGTAGGCATCGACATCCTTTATTCAGATTGACACATCTCCTAAATATATGTTTTGTCAAGGGTCTTCTTCTTTACCATACTTTTATCAGAGTCCACATATCTTCCTAGGAGATCTCCTAGTCACGTCTTCTTGGCTTCTGGATGATAACCGCCTCTTTACACAGTTTCAGTTCATGATCTCTTCCATTCTTTCTCGACATAGCTTCATCCCAGGACTTCCTGTATACAGTTCCTTGTTTGTATACAACCATCTCATATTCCATATGAGAACATATTTAATTTCATCTATTAGTGGCAACATGTGTACCAGAAGAGATCCTCCTTCCATAGATCATACTTCTAAAGATAAAAGTCCATTACCTGCAACCATATGACATCACTTCACAGCATCCAGTTTCAACATATGTACCTCAACCCTTTCCTTTTGAGTCATCCTACAACAGTTTTACAAGAATGAAGAACTTCATTCCCTTGACCCGCTTCATCAATATGTTATCATATTCTGATTCCAAAATTCTGTAACATAGAATTCTCGATGAAACCTTTTGTTTTATTTTTAACCAGTGAATCCATAGAGAACTCCTTAGAAAATGTCAGCACCTGTTTCCATATAGATTATTGAATGATGACCTGTGATCTTGATGACTGCCTCCTATCAATGTTGTTGTCAGTGAGGTTCCTAGGAGATACTTCTTCAAGTGCTCCTTCTATGCTTTTATCATGATGCTATTAATATACATTACTTCCTATCATACTATTTTACAACCAATAGAAATCACTTAAAGAAGAAGATGATCTCAATCATAATATAGATCTTTCGCTTCTTCTTTCTTAAATTTCTTTGCATCAGGTTCTTCCCTTACATCTGTGACATGAGCTTCTTCCTTTTTCCTCTTGTCCTTCCCAGATTTAAGACAATCCTTTTTATAATTCCCAAGTTCATTACATCAAAAGCATCGTACTTTGTTCATATTTCTTCTTTTATTTTGAGGATCAAATTTACCGAATCTTCCTTTCTTCCTGGATATGGCTGCAAAGTCTTGATTCCCTTCACTTGATCCTGTATTAGCTTCTGCTTTCAATTTTGTTTCTTCTATTTTACATAGAGACCATAGATCATGGAATGGTGTTGCTTCTTTCTTCCCATATAAGGTTGAAGTGAAGTTTCCCCATTCTTTTGGTAGAGCATGCAACACCACTTTCATCATCTCAATATCAGAGATTACTTCTCCCTATTCCTGCAGTTGGTCTCTTATATCGTAAATCCTCATAAAATATGAAGTGATTCCTTGCTCCCTTGACAATTTCATCTTGTATAGTTCTTGTTTCAGAGAGATTGCTTCTCCTGCAGTACTCACAGAGAATAGTTCCACCAGTTTCTCATATATTTCTTTTGCAGTTTCCAGTTTTTATACATAGGGTATGAGTGAGTCCTTAATGGATTCTATGAGAATCCTCTGGGCTCTGATTTCTCCTTTCATGTATTTGGCATGAGCTGGAGCATCTTCTTTTGAGGGTTGAAATGTGGATCCTTTGATGTAGCTCATAACTTCATCTTCGGTTAGACTCAAATCTGTCCTCTTTTTCCATGCACTAAAGTTTGATGACCCAACCAATTTGTTGCTTTCTTTACAATAAGTCATTTTTACAGATTTAGATAAGGTCATATATACTTACTTGAGCATGGTGACTTCCTCCTTCCAACAAATTCCTTGATAATGATGAAGATGAAGTTAGGAACTTCCTCTTAAATTGAATTCTCCAATGTAGGTGACCTTGGATCTTTGATGATAAAGGATGTCTTCGAAAAGATGATTTCACTTCAATATGAATCCTTGATGGCAAAAATTATCTCCTTGATAAGTTTATCTTTTGAATGAGATTAAAGGTCTTCTTTGCTCACTGATTTGACCTTTTCAATATAGCCTTTGATTCTAGCTTTCTTGAGTGTTTCCTTATCAAGTAGCCCTTGTTTTCAACACCTTAGCTTTGATACCATGTTGAGAATTTGGAGTGGCAGTGATTAATTGAAATTCTCTTCTTGAGAATTACTTGTGAGCTTACTTCTTTTACTTATGTCTTCTCTTTTAGCTTATTAAGTCTTTCATCAAGTCAATTACCAAAAACACAAGAGACACAAATTTAGGCTCTTTGAGCCAAGGCCAAAACCTCCTTGTAGAGGGAAAACCTGCAAGAAATTCTTCTTATAGGCTTTCAGATGACAAGTACCATGACCATGACATAGACCCTTGACCCTTGTATGCCTTCAAGTCCTTGTCACTGCTTCTTCATTGACTCCTTGAGATGATCATTCTTTCTTGCACCTTCCTGCACCGTTCCGCACCAAGACTAGAGAGCTCAGTCTCTACATGGCTTCTTACTTATGATATCAACACCGTCTCATAAGCTGTCTTCCTTTGTACCTTCACTTAACCTTGCTGACTGTACACTTGTCTTATTTCCTCCAATTAGTAGTCCTCATCTTGACATAGCCCTTACTTTAGCACAATCCCTTTTTGCACTTAATGCACCTTAACACAGTTATATATATCCACACTTCAATGCACCTTAATGCAGTTATATATCTGCACATCAATCCAGCCTTTCTTCACACTTAACGAAGTCTTATTTACGCACCTTAACACAGTGCCTTTCATCACTTAAACAAAATCTTATTTTGCACTTATTGTATATTAGTTTGATCACAGAGATCTCAGATTTGACCGAACATATCTCTTCAAATAAAACCGTAGATATATTCTCCCTTTCTCGCACTCCTTCTCAATCTCGTAACTCACACCAAAATACAGAGCACTTGAACGGAAATCTTACTCCAAATGAACAACAAACATTTACTTATATAGTGAACACCTTTATTGTGATTTAGTGCGACCTTACAAACAGATAGTAGGCCAACATGTTCACTGCTTATTTGGCCGACTTGTATAGCTTATTGATAGCTGATATGAAGAGTATTCCAACGTAGATCTTGAGCATCATTTGAGTGCAGTCTTCAAGGCTTATGTGACACAGTCTTGAGGCATATAAGTGTGACTGGATTCTTCATAAACATGACTCTTTAATCAGTGCAATTTATGACCAGTAGACAAATCCTAAAAGACATCAAGAAGAAGTCTTTTGACCTATAATAAGACCTTGCTCATGAAACCCATGAAGCAAGCATACCAAAAATATATTTTATTATCATTGTCTTCTTCATTACATAAATTCTTAATTACATAGTCAATATGAAGACCGATCCTAGTTACACTTTCCAACAAATTGTTGCATGCATTTACTGCTTAATTGTGGAATTATGTTTCTATATAACATATCTCTATGTATGGGCCATGTTTGTTGAAAGGATTTTCCTAGAGATCAAAGTTATCTTGATAAAATATCTTGATTTGCAAACGAAGTATAAATGTTTCAAGGTCACTCTCTTTTGCCCTAATGCCAAACAAAGTTGTCCTTAGAGCCTCCTTGAACTAGAAACAAAATATATTGTCATCCTTCTCCTTGACTCCATATCCCCAAAGGAATTAGGCATTGATCCACCATAAGGTTATCACCTTAAAACCATTCTTTCTTCACTTTTTCTCCTTCTCTTTAGGTCTAGCCATGCTAGGCCACCTAGGGCATCATTTTCTCGACAAAATAGCCATAATAAAAGTTCGATCTCTTGGTCTCTCCTGTGCTGGTGTGTCTTGAAGGTCTCCTCCAAATTGGAAGAAATTCCAACGATGGGATTGTGAGATATCCCAAGCCCTAGCCCTGAGACCGAACTTTGCCCTGATGTTGCCTAGGCTAGTACCTCATAGGATCATTTTGGCACTTTTAAGTGGAAATTCTTTCTTTGATACTCTTGATCCTCTTCCCTTTCTTATTTAGGTTAAGATTTCCATTTGTTGCTAAATTGCCTCCCCTTAACCTAGGTGGGTCCACTTGGCCCCATGTGGTTCCATTTCTTATCAAAGACAATTTTCAAAGACAACTTGGGAATCGAAGTTTTGCAAGGATTTTAGGGATTGGGAAACTCCTTTATAGTTCACATTCCCTTAACCTAGCCTTTAAATCCTCATCTCCTTCTCCCAGAAAGCCTTGTACCTTGCTTAAAGAGCGACCAAACTCCATTCTTGACTTTCTTCTGGGAAAGGATCATTGAGGTCACTTCATATCCATTTGTTGATCTATTAGTCACTTCATATCCATTTGTTGATCTATCCTTCATAAGTGACTCTCTATATACTGAGTCTCCTCCCATCGGTGAGGAGTTCGTAAAGAGTAGGGAGCCTTAGTTAAGGTGATAGTGGAATAAGTGTCCATCGTTTCCATTGACCTAGGAATTGTCCCTTTAGGATTCCCTTTTAGGTCCCCTGCTATTTTGAGTGGTAATAATGCTTCAAGGCACTTTACTGGGTACAAAGAGGCCCTCTCAAATTTGATTGAAAATAAGACTAATTTGGAGATCGTACTTGGAGACAATGCCACCTTCCCCGTGAAAGGGATAAGGACCGTCACTCTTCACTTAAATTTGTGAAAAATCCTAGATTTGGATTCCTACTACAACAAATTTGAATTACTTCTTCTATTATTTTACATAATTATTCCATTTCAATGAAATATTGAAGTAGTTACTGAAGCAGTCTACACAAATTATAGTGCGGAATAAATCTAAGTGCTGAAACAAACTGAACAAAATGTAATGAAAAACAACCACATTGACACAGTTATTTTTGGACTAAGTCTTCGGAAAAACCCAACTTGGGAAAACTGGTTCAGCAGATCTTAGGGTTTGTATTATTAAGCAGCATATTCTTGAATACAACTAGAACTGTGTTAAATGGTTTAAATCTAGCCATCAGGGATTTGATCTGTAAAATAGCATTGTAGATTTGTAAATATTGTGATTTTCTTTCAACTCACTGGGGTTTTGGGTTTTTTTTTTTTTTTTTAAATTTTTTGTGTAGATATTGGGTTTTTGGGTCTCTTGTTTTTGGTTTTGTGCAGGTTGTAGTAGGATATTTTCAAAGAATTTTTTTAGATTTGAGCTAGATCTAGGCCCTGGAGGGTAAGATCTGGTCTTAGGATTGAATTTGGTTGCAGATCTGGGCTTGATCTTGCTTCAAAGTTTAGATAATTGTAGTTGCATTCACTTTTTTTTCCAAATTTTAAAGAAGAAATCTCTGATTTTGCTGGGTAAAAAGAAAAAAATTCGAAATTATTTTTCATGCACCAATTGTGCCTGCGTTTTTCCCTCATTTTTTCGCTGACCCATCCCTCTTCTTCGTTGCCATTTCCGCAACTATTCATTTCTGCCTTTTTGCTGCCAGCGCCCCCATCAAAGTCTGTGTGAGTCCTTTCTTTGCTGTTCGCTGTCCTCTGTTCTTCGTGCTATCTCTTTGCCCTCTCCCGCAGTCCTTTAATCCTTTCATCTGCAGCCTTCTCCCCGCGTGTTTACCTTCCTCTCTTGCTGCGTGCATCCTTTCCCCTTGCCGACTGCTCCTCCCTTCACGATGTTCCTCCCTCATCTCTTGCGACATCCGTTGCTGCTACTTCCGTTGACCTTTGACTGTCCATTCACCTGCAACCAAGCTCCTTCACCGCTCCTCACTCCCCTTTCTTCTACCTTCTTTGCCTCCATCTCCCATCGCATATCCATTGGCCCTAATGTTGTGCATCCAAACTCCTCTCACTATCTCTGCTCTCCCTCGAGGCCCTATCTCCCATCGACCTCCGCTTTCCCTTTACGTAAAGGCCACATCAAAACAATCAAATCTTTTTAATTTTGTTAGATGTCTTTTTAACTTTCTTTAGGACATAGTTTGAACTTTGAATCATTAAAATTTCAAAAAAATCAAAAATTTCGATTTATTTTTGATAAAGTTTGGGTTTGATATTTTTGTTGAAGTTTGCCCTTTGGCCCATTACGATTTTTATTTAACTTTTAAATATTCAAAAAAAAAGAAAAAAGCTAACTTTTAATTCTTGTTCTAATTTTTCATTAAACTTTTAACTTTGTTTTAATCCTAACTTTAAAAAATTAAAAAATCAAAGATTTTTATTTTTATTTATTTTTTAAACTCTAGTACATAGTTTAATTTTTAATCTTTTTTGTATATAAATTTTGGAAAATAAAATTTTTTGGGACATTGGGGTTTTGATCTATTTAGTTTGCGAAGAAATTTAATTGTGGAATGATTCCTATAGTTGATGCAATTTAAATTTTTAATATCCTAAGTTTAACTATAGGAGAAAATTTAATTTTTGGATTTGCATTATTTAAGAATATCATTTAATCCGCAAATTGTTGGACAAAGTGTTTATTTAGCATCGAGATCTTATTGTTTTCCTTGATGAATAATCACTGAGATTTAAGTGCTAATTAATTTCATATGCTTCAGTTGGGTTTGATGATCATTGGCATCTGAGTTTTGGAACGTTTTATATCGATTAAAGTCGTTTAATGATTAATTAGCTCTTGTTTCATTTATTTGAATTTGGATATTTATTGAATATTAATGTTTGGAAAATTCTTTCAAGTAAGTGTGATCGATATCTTATTTTTGTGGATCTGCGACGAATGGTATATCTTTTAATTGAATAATATTTTGGCATCTTCATAATTTACACTCTCGCTTAAGTACTTAGTGGTTAGATCAGATTACTTATAGTCTAAGTGCTTTAGGCTTTTTGACATTACCTCCCATCTTCGAAACTTGCTTCATTTCGCCCCTTCAAATCATTTTCCTTGCATTCTGCATTCTAAGTTAACCTTGCATAGCAGCAGTTTCTCATCAAGTACTTGGTCTTAAATTCTTAGCAGGATAGTTGACTCGATAAGGCACTAGTATCAATCTTTCAAATTCAATCGAATCCTTTAATCTTGCTAGATCTTTTACAAGTATTTGGTCGATTACCTGTATCTCCCGAACTGGTTGGTTCCCAACTAGTTCTTCATTCCATTTCCATAGGGTCTACCCCCCTTACTCTGCTATAAGGAGACAACTTAAATAGAGAGATTGGGGATTAGGGTGCCAACCCCTGATCTGAGCCGTTGTGGCAGTGCCTAGACATTTTGTGCAACAACACATTGTTAAGGCTGCATTTTCTTTCCTCTACCATTGCATTTTCCACTGTCTCACAAAAATTAAACCTTGCAATTTGACGATGGACTAGACAAGCTAATTATGGACAGTTAACACCAACCATTCTTGATAATGCTTGCATCCTACATCTTACAACAGCTGGTGGTAGAGTTAACTGATTTCGTTTTCTGTCCCCAAACACTATTGGGATTTGGAAAATGATTAGAAAGGTGTAAATCATCTATTTTCCTGTATTAATGCTTATGGATCTTTCTTAAGGTAGCTTCGAGATCTTTTAGTGTTTTTCTATTTTTATGAAGAAACAAACTAGCCATGTTTTTTTCCTTACATTTTGTTGTACCTGCATGATTTACTTGCATTTCTACATTAATGGTGTTTTTTGTTATCATAAGAAGGCACTTGAATATTTTTTGGGTGATTTTCATTACAATGCAGAAACAAGCTTTTTACCTTAGTTTGTTACTTTGTTGATGTACATGCAGGTATTGCTGATCACAAGGTTTCTTCAGCATCAACACCATACTGGTCGATCAATAAACCAGGTATAGACATTGACTGCTTGAGAGTTTAGTTGAATCTCTAGGATGAGAATGCTTCCTTCCATTTTTCTGCCATGAAGAAATACTATGATAGAAAGCTTAAAACAGTCAAATATTCTTGTTATGCTGTCCCGATTGGTAGGATTTGGAGTATGGAAGCTAAAATGGGATATTTATAGGCTTGACTGAATCCAAGTTTGTTCCAAAGTTGATACATATTTTGTAGTTATGATATTTCTGATACAGATTCCAGGGTTTTTCTGTGAGGAGATTGTGAAGTTTAGTAACGACATTTAAATATGAGTATCAATCAAGTTGTTTTAACTTTAAGCCTAAAGGGTTTACTTTAGATTATATTCCAACACAAAACTATTTTCCAGAGAAGTTTCTGAATTAAATCTGTTGCCAAAAATAAGTAATAATGCCTTTAAAATTAAACCCCGCCATAAAGTGACTAAATCAGATTTTGAGTTTTGCATACACTTGAATAAAGGATTGACAGTTAAATGTGAGATTCACCCATCATCCTTTCTTTCAGTTGCTAGGATGAGCAAGTTATTCAATGCAATTTGTTTCACATTCCTGAGATTGCTTTTGGGCATCCATTCAGGCTGTAGTCTGGAATCTGTACCCATACACCTAGAAAATTTTCAACAAAATTCACATCTTGTTACAACTTTCACTAATTCTTGGGTGATATCATGAAGGAGATAGTGGTTGGAGAGAGAAAAGTTGTTAAATCGCCTAATACTGGCCCATATTTATTTTCTCACAACATTTTTTATTCCCAGCTACTTATTTATTTTACCAAGTAAATTTTGAATTGTTGAGAAATAAGATCACTGGTATTTTCAACTCTAGAAAATCAATTATGCAATGAAAATGAAACAGAGAGATCAATACGCATTGTAACAGATAAATACCCACAACAATTTTCCTTCATTAATTAGTCTCATGAAAATCAGGGTTTCTACCCACGGAGAAATTACAAGGAAATATGCATTGACTCGAACTTGTAATTCGACCCTTGGAATTTTGGCCCACTTGACATTAGCCTTTGAAGTAACTCGTCTTTTAGAATTTTGGCACACCTCTCACAACCAACTCAACCTTGTGCCTTCCCCTCTCAAAATTGACCTAATAGTCCACAATAATTAATTAATTTTAATTATTGTACTTTTCCTAAGTTAGACATAGGAAAGAAGACATAAATACCTAAAGAGGCAATAAATAATCTCCTACATGCTATGACACCAAGCCTATGCAGAAGACCTTCTGAAGCTACCACTAGATTCAACAAATGAATGGGCCTTGTTACCCACTAAAATGGGTGACCCCTAGGAAAAAAATTTGTCTTGTTTATCTTTTCCTGCCGGCAGCTAGAAACTCCTGAGAGCCACCTTGTAGCCATGTGATGTGCCATTTCTATCTTAATCTCTGCCATCTTTACCAGTCATATGTTTCCTTGGCCATTTTTCAAGAACACATGTTGGAAGGTGGGCTTTTGATCAAAAGGTACTTTATTCATTTTGCAATTGGGTGCTTATGCTTGTTTGTATTTGGACATTTGACATAGATTTTGGGGTGACTTGGAAGAAGGAAGGGTCTTGGACGTAGTCTTGTTCCCTCACCTTAAATGAGGGGTTAATTTTCAATCCTAGTCTAGTGGGACCTCCCTAATGGCTCGTGGCTTTAGGAAGAGGCACTACTCAGGAAACCATGATTGAGATAGTGTAGCCCCATCTATCCCTATTCTATACTTACCACTTTCCATCTTATATTATGAGCCCTAATTCCACCTCCCTTCTTTGAGTTAATTGACCATTGGTTCATTAGGATTTGGCACTCTCTTCATACCTTGTGTAGGGCATGGAAATGCACCCTGGGAGGTTGATGCAGGGATAAACAATCCGTGTTTGTATGTTTGTAGATAGAATTATTTTGTAATAAAAATGTATTGATTGATAGAATGAATAAGAATGATGATATATCAATGGGGGCCCCTGATATAAATACCTAGGTGGGGGTGCCTTTTCACTAATGGGCGTGTCTTTTTAATGAGACACATCTTTTCTTTGTGAATTAAATTATTGTTATTTATGTTATTATGATTATGTTCATAACACATTGGGCCAAATCCCATCCCATGTGGCTACCGAAGAAATTTCACTTGGCCAAAGGGACAACAAACTCTTAGACCTTCCATATGCTCCAACAAAAGAACAATCCATAAATCTTATAGAGGTGAGGGGAAGAGTGAATATCACATAGCTCAAATGTATGTGAAACCAAAAGTAAACGTTGAGCAGATTTGAACTGATATGGCAAAAGAGTTTGCAATAGTGTGGAACTTTAAAGGCCCTTGATTAGCCATTTTGTTGCCATATATGACCTTGAGTTGTAATGTCAATAAGGGCTTGTCATGCCTCCTCCATAGTCATAGTACACATCTCCTAGTGAGCTCAAAGAAGTCCTTGCTCACCTCCATACTTGGATCACACAAAAAAAGTTGAGGACCTGCTTCAATTTCTTGAAATTGGCCTTGCTAGTGAGACAATAGGAAATGCAATAAATATGAGGCTTGGAAAATTCATAAAGCAATTTTTAGTTTTCCTACAAAGGAAGCATCCTTATATTGCCATGTAAGAATTTTGGATTGAAGCTTTTACAAGTACTAATTATTGAGAAATCAAGATGCTTGTTGATTAGGGTTGATTTCTGTTACTTGATAATTACTTGTGAGTGTTTGTTAGATTCTTATTACTTTCATTATGTTCTCTTCATCAAACAATTTTCAAAATATGCAAAACACTAAGATCACAAGAGACAAAGAACACAAAGATGTAGGCTCCAAGCTAGGGAAAAACCTCGGAAGGGGGAAAACCCAAGAAAATCCTCTTCTTATAGAATCAACTCAAAGTGAGATATCCAAGATCCAAGACCAAGACAACACTCCAACTTTCAAGATGCCAAGTCAAGCCCTTCTTCAAAATATCATTCGATCAATAGGTATAGCAATAAGTCCAACAACAAGTGCAACAACAAGAACAAACTTCAACAAGAGACTTACCCTAGCAGAATTTCCACATGTGCGAGCTCAAGAAAGCCTTCTCCTTCACACGTGTGAGCCTTAGAAAGATCAGATTTCGGCCTCCCCTTCCTCTCCTTGACTTTACTCTCTTTTTCGCTCTACTGCAGAAGAATAGATGATGAGATGATACAAATTCCTTTCTCCAAATGAGCTCAGCTTGACCTTTATTTATACTTGTCCAAAGGGAGTCAAATAGGTGTCTTGTCTTGGGTAGGGCCGACTTGACAGGCATGGCTGACTTGGCTTCTTGAGGTGAATTTGACCCAAACTACATCTTTTGAAAATTATTCTTCTAGGCTATGAATAAGCCTTTGACTTCGACCAATACAAATAATAATGAGCATGAGGAACATGCTTGAATAAAATAATAATTTGACTTTTGCATGAAACCCATGCTTCGAAAATAAATAAATCTTAGCATGAAAAAGAGCATGCTAGTAAAGATAATCAATTTATTAATCATGAAAATTTACATTATGAAGGATGCCCATAGTTACATCTTTCAACACTCCCTCTTAACTAGGGAGGTATTCATGATGACACAACAAGATACTCTCAAATTGAAATATTTTCATAACAATGGATTCAGACTGATGAGCATCATCATAACCAACATTTTCAAACATAGCAAGGCCTTGACTAACAAGCTCTATCTCTCCACTAGATCAGAGCACAATGCCGGGATGCATAAATTTGGACACCCACTACCTCTCTAGGCACATACCCCATCTAGATGTTCATCAGGAATGTCTTCGCAGGACTATTCTTATCTAGGATACCCTATCCTCCAAGAACATCTGTCCTCAAGACTATTGTTAAAATTTGGCAACTTCGGGATGAATATCTCCATGAAGAAATCATATCTTTCAGTTTTGTTTGAACCACCTATAATAAAATTTCATTTCTGACAATTCTAATATGACCTTCCAAAAATAGTAAGTCACACCTCAATTTGGAAGTGACTTTCTAAAAATAGAA